>JAIWNI010000187.1:0-29401 GCA_025331435.1 Choanephora cucurbitarum
AGTTAAAGGAGGGACATACTTAGTTTGATGGGATTGGAAAAGCAAAGAGAAAAGAGAAAAGAAAGAGAAGATCTAGGCTACAGCAAAAGCCTATGTTTAATAAGCTGGATGGCTGCTCAAGAGAACACTGTGTGCTAGTGCTTCATTCGGATAAGTACAGCTTATACTGGTAAAAATCATCCAGATATCTTAGTACCTCATGTATGAGAACAAGCCTTTGCTTTTAACGAATTCTTCATTGCTTCTTTCAGTATCATTGCTCATCCTTTAGTACTAAAGATAGTTTATCGCGACTTTCAGCTAGGTGACATATATCAAAACTATCTATGAATTAAAACAATACTTGGAAAAACGTCTATGAATGGAGTAAACGATTACAGAAAGAAAGAAAGAAAAGGTTTCGACAATAGCTTGCAGTTATGATACAGTATGCATGACAATTAGGGCAAGTGTTGTCGCACAAAGATGCTGAACCTCATTGCATATATGCATGATGAGCGAATACGCTCACTCTCTTACTCTCTTACTATTTGGATCATCACAGATCACAGCTGATGCTAGTTTAGTGCAGTGTTTTTTTTTTTTTTTCTTTTTTTTTTCTTTTTTTTTTTTTCTTTTCTTTTTCTTTCTTTTCTTTTCTTTTTTCTTTTTTCTTTTCTTTTTCTTTTCTTTCTTTTCTTTCTTTTCTTTCTTTTCTTTTCTTTTTTCTTTTCTTTCTTTCTTTCTTTTCTTTTTTTCTTTTCTTTTCTTTCTTTTCTTTTTCATCGTATCATTGCACTCCTCAAACACTTCTCTATTAGAAAGACATTTTGCAAAAAAGCAGCTTTATCTTCGTCTTGTTGCCTCTTGTTGCCTCTTGTTGCTTTTCTTGGTCTTTCTTTGCTGTTGCCTGCATCAATCGCATAGTCAAAGAAATGGGCTGATGCTTCCAAACGAACCTATTGGCGATCAATCGATACAAGCAATAACAAAGAAAGACCAAGAAGAGAAGATTGTTGTCATGTCTTTGCCAATCAAGCAGGCATTTCTTTTTCTTTCACTGTCGCTTTCTTGTAAGTATTTTCTTCTTATGTTGTCATCATTGCCATCTCTTTACATTACTCTGCTACTGTAGTCGATACACTCTTCCTTCTGCCGATCCTAATTGCAATGCCTTTCTTTTTTGGGAACAATAAAGAATGCTTTTAAAAGCCAGTTGCAGAACGCGTGAACATGTGAACATGAGCTCATTCATCTTGTCCCTTTATTTTTTTATTTCTTTACTTTTGTGACTCTCTCTGAAGCCCTTCAGGACCACACTGTAACTGCGTGCTCTTCTATGTTTGGGCTTATTTTCTCTTGCGTGTTGTAGATAAGGTAATTTTAGGCCTGGACACATTGTATATCATTTTTCTTTTTTTTTCCCTTTTTACTTGAGTGCCAAGGGAAAAAGAAAATAAGGGTCTCCTTTTTGGGTTTTGCTCAAATAAGGTTTTCGCGTTACACAACCCCGCTCTTTTCTTTTTTCATCATGCGAAATAGGTTCTCTTCTTTTTTTGGAAAAAAGGCCAAAAGGATAAAAAAGAAAAAAAAAGCTTAGACCACCTAGCCAAGCATGTAGTCAATAGCTACTTCAATAAGTGATATTAAAATATGCGCAAAAAAGAAGCTTCTTAGAAAGTAACTAATACTAAGAAAAGAGAGGATAAGTAAAGACATGGAGTAATTTCCAAAAACGGAAATGTGAGAGAAAAAAAAGATCGATAGAAGAAAAAGAAAAAAAAAGAATGAAAAATGAAAGAGAGGGTAGAGGCGTACAGATATTCACTGCCTTACCCGCTGTAGTCAGGAAGAGAAGTAGAGAGAGTAAAGCAATAGTAACAGCGTGTTTTCTTTACTTTTTTCTTTTTCTTTTTTTCATTTTCTTACAGAATAGCTCTGCTTGTTATGTATTTACGATCAGATTTGAAAAGAAAAAAAAAAAAAAAGAGAGAGAGAGAGAGAAAAAGATCGGTAATAAATCAAGCACCAATCGGATCGCTCCTCGACTTAACTAAGGCCGTCTTTATGAACTGTTTAATGACCATAGTAGCTAAAGGCAATAGGTAGTCAGATGTGATATGCTGAACATTATAGCAGTAAGTGGTACAGAAGAGGTAGTGCAGAGTAAAGTACGAGAGAAGCCAAATCCAATTTAGTTTCCGCCTTTCTATTTTTTTTTCTTCTCGCACTTATTCCAAGATCAGCAAAGATGGAGGTGAGCTGACCAAGCTTGAAGCTAAGAAGAGTAGTATCAGTAACAACGAAAGCAGCAATAAAAGCAATAAAAGCAACAACAGCAGCAAAAGCAATAAAAGCAACAACAGCAGCAAAAGCAACCTTTCTATGACGCGGCATCTTAGTCTTCATGCTTATTTCCTTTTTTTTTTTCTCTTTTCGAGCATCCCGCATACTTTCTGCTAGATCAGCTTTCACCAAAGTAAGAGAAGGACAAAGAAAGATACGGTATTTCTTTTGCTCTCGTTTTGTTCTTGTCTTGTTCTCGCAATACTTGACAATAAAAGGCACTGATCTTAGTGCTGGATGACACATATTGAGCAAACGCAAAAAAGCAGAGCTGCTGCATGCTAGGCCGGTGAGAAGAAAATAGTATGAAGAGACAAGACACAACCCGCACAGCTCGCAGATTACGACGAACACATATATGAATATACGTACATACATACAGTCGACCAGTTGTGTTTGAGACAAAGAAAAGCCAAAAAAGGTCAGAAAAGTCAGCAGGGATAGCAAAGAACCAGAGACCATATGGATAAGACCGAGTATGGCGACAAGTTGAATAGTGAATATTGTATATTGGATATCGGATGATGTATAGCAATCAAGTCTAGAAGAAAAATGTACCAACTTTAGATAAAATGTATTGCATGCAACAAGATAAGTAGCTGGAGAGGCAGAAGTACTGTAGGACATTGTTCATGAATGCACCTGAAATGCTGTGGATGCAAGGGATCCAATAAGAGGGGATAAGACGCAATGACAGGTTGGACGCTGAATGTTGATTGTTGAGTGTCGAAGTTTGGAGTGTCAGCGATTGCCAATGATAGCAGCTGGTTGCTGACTAGCTGTAGAAGAAGGATTAACAAAGCACAGACAGAACATAGGCAATGAGATAAAAAAAAAGTGACAAAGGAGATAAGCAGAGAAGCAAAGTGAGAGATGGAGCTAGAGAGGAACTGCGAGCAGATGGACTAAGTTAGGCTTGATTGGACTGGTATGCAGATAGCCTGAGAAAACATAACTGCTGTAGATGTATTTTCACCTGCATACAAATGATTGAAGATTAGTTGTAAATGTGGTATGAGGATATCATTTAGCTGGCGATGCTATAAAAAATGGATTAGTAATGATTGGAGAGAAGGACCTGCATTAGATCATTTTGAGGAAGCCCGCATAGTAAGTCCAAAAGCCAAAAGAAAGAAAAAAGCAGTGAGGGCAGCATAGAAATGCTCTAGATAGACCCAGAAAGACACAATAAAAGGAAGCAAAGAATGTATGCACTTGTACGACAAAACAAAGTCAAGAAAAAGAAAAAGAGAAGTTTTGGTGCAGATTGCAGTTAAAAGAGAGTAGATCTTTTGTGGTGGTTGAGAAAAAATAGAGGTAAAAAAAAAAGAGAGACCCTGAGAGAGTTATGACCGTAAAAGAAGCTACGGCTTAATACGCTGACAGAATGCCAAAGAGAGGTTAGAAAGACACAGACTGAAAGTTTACATTTCTGTCAAGACGACTGCAGCTTATGTTGACAGAAAGTGTCCCGACAGCTAAGATACTCACGAATGAAAATGCTACAATGCCATTAACAATTGCCTCATTATGAGTGTCATAATTTTTGGGTATTTGAGATATCAACTGTCTGTGGAGGTTTACCAAGTTTATCTTGAAGTGTCTGAACTTGAAAGCAAATTACTGCTGGCCTGTTTGGGACATTGTTCTCATCAATTATACGTGCATATGAAAGTTGTTCTGTACTTTTTCTCCTTTTTCCTTTTACATTTATTTGACTGACATGACAAAAGGCTTATAGCAACAATCAAATGCTTTTGTATATATGAAGAATAGAGAGTGATGGTTGCAACTTGAACTGTAAGAGCATAATCATCATGTAGAGCCAAGATGAAAGGTAAACAAATGCAAACGCAAAAAAAATGAGAATTTAAGTGTCATTAACTAGTTTTAAGCATGATGACTATGATAAGAGAAAAAGAAAAAAAACCTAGGACGACAGACATGGAGACAGAAGGCCAGTCCTGTAGATAAATAGTAACAAATAAAAGCATATTCATAGAAAAATGGACTGAACCTGCTTTATGCATCAGCAGTAGAGACACGAGGTAAAGAAGGTGGAAGTTATGATTTTACACTGCTTTGGCCTATGCTTTGAATAAAACTTGGTTCTGTTTGTACTTTATCCGCTTTCTGACAGAAGTCATTGCTTATCAGTCAACTAATAGTAATTGTACAGATATGCCCCCACTCCCTGCTTTGTTTAACTCTCTTATAAAATACACCTATACACTAATATTTTATTGTCAAGAGGAAAGCATTTTTTTGTCTCCTTGAGCAACTTTGACTATTATAATAAAATTCACCGCATGATATTTTTTTGGGATAGTAACAATCAGCAATAGAACAACGAATGTGTAGTTTTTTCAGTTTCATAGACCAATACTGTTTCTATCATTGAGACAGCCTTTAGTCTTTTACGGAAAGTTTGGCCATCTTAGCTTCTTTCTTTTTATTAATAAGCTCTTTAGGCTCCATACACCAGAAAATTAGTCAAAGAAAGATGGATCTTGCTATATGACATGCCTCTTCACGTTTTTTGAGCACATAAACACAAGTATGTATGTGCATGTAGATGTATATAATCCATACTCATCCTATTCGTCACTTTCAACACCTCAACCGAGAAAAAGACAGAGACAGAGACAGAGGTATCTGGGACTTGAGTGATCCCGTTGGAAGTATTTCAACAGCATAAAAAAAAGAAAGGGAAGGGAGAGAGACAACAACGCAGAGGGTAAGCCTTTCTTTCGAACTCGCTTTCACAAGCCAAAGAGGAAAGCTTAGTTCTGTTCGCACCATCCTAACTTCGTAACATAAAAGTCGATCCATCTGTTCACTAACAAGAAATAGTACAAGTATACCTGTACCTACTTCCTCTATCTAGATCCCTACAGGGCTGCTCATAGGTTGTCAAAAGATTAGGCGGCTCTGGTAACACTTTGATCGTCTTTGACTCAATCCCAACACAAATGACAAGAGCCGTTCGCAAAAATAAACTAGCGCAAGACAGCAGACAGATCATGTCCTGACATCAAATGAGTCTGATAGTCAATAATATGATTCAAATATATAAATCAGATAGTCAGGTGGTATAAGATCATACTCAATGTTGTTTTATGCAGCAGCAGCTCTTTTTTACTTCATTACTTTTTCTGTCTAATTATGAAAGCCGAACTCCAGAAAAGCTTTTTTTTCTTAACAATCAGACGAGCCTGATTTCATCAAAATGCTGTATACAGAAACCATACTACTATCAAAATGGCCATTTAGTCTTTTTTGTATCGCAAGGACCTAGTTGCCTTACCTGAGATAGAACAGTAAAAAGATATAAATCAGTCCCTTATCAACTCACTGGTCTCAATTATGATTGTTTGCTAAACAATCTTACTCATAATAAATGATTAAATTGTCAGTCGATCTATTGTGCGCTAATGCCTTTTTTTTTCACTTCAATAAAAGAAGACAACATGAGGGGCCTCTAAGATACAGAATTATAGGCAAAGTTGGTAAATTTTGAGTTCAATTATTTTTATTTCAGCTGAAATCAACAACAGCATTAAGTTAAAAATAGAAGAGCGCTTTACAGTCGAGTCGTACACTTGAATTATAAGATTCTTGTCTAGTAAGGTCAAACATTTTCATTTTCATTGATTTTCATTGATTTTCATTGATTTTCATTTTTTCATTTTTTCATTTTTTCATTTTTTCATTTTTTCATTTTTTCATTTTTTCATTTTTTCATTCATTTTCATTTTTTTCATTTTAAAATTGTCCCTTAGCCCAACAGAAGAAAAGAAGGGTGTTGAACCCAACTACAAGAAGATAGAACCACCCACCGTTCATGCTTCATTGTTTGCCCCTTAGCCCAACAGAACAAATACAAAGTTTAAGTTTTGCACCAAGAAGATAGAATGACCGCCCATTCATTCTTCATTTGTAAAGTGATGTGAATTGAAGAAAAAAACAAAACGAGAAAAGTCATTTTTTGATCCTTATTTATAGTTTTTTGACAGGTGGAAATTTTTGTGGAAGCCAGTCCTCTGATAAACAGTCCTATTCTATTGCATCATTGTTTACTTCATTGTTTATTCTCACGTGAAAATGACTTGGAATAGCAAAGGAATAGCAAGAGAGGACAAGAGGTGTGAACAAGGTCCAAAGAGTTGAGAGAAGTCTTCACTTTTGTTAATTTATGCCAACGTTTACTATACAAGCTCCTTTTCAAAACATATAGATTATAGCAACACTTGTCCAACCATGTTAAGCTGGTCAGTGCGTATTAACTCTCCGCCTTTTTCATGATTTTGAGTAAGTATCAGCAACAAGCTATGTCAGGTCGACCGTGTTGCAAATGATGTATGCGCTTAAGACAAAACATAACAAATACTTACTTTCAGGATCTCGAGTTGTTGGCATATTTTTTTTTTTGGTAATTTTGTATGAATCAACTTTACTTTTAAGCTGTAATTCAGATTGTTAGCAAAACAAACTCAACAAGAAAAAATGCGTCCTTAAATTTTGACATTATGATACGAAATGACTCCTCAAACATATAAGTTATTGTTGTGTCATCACGGCTTTCTCTTGGATGAAAGACCTTTTATCAATAGGCCTAAAGTAATACCTTTTCGATCTATCTATTCTTTTAGAATAAGATCATTATTTGCCTAAATCAAGACAGGATATTGGGGCAAAATTTAATTAGGAGCATGGCCAAAGGCAACAACAATCGGCTCAATATATTTCAAGCATGGAGTTCGTATGCAGAATGTCAATGGGATGACTTCAACTTGTTAAATAGCAATTTGAGACACTGAAATATTTTCGCTTTTGTGAACTTTGCATTTCGTATACTGATCTATGTATCGAGCAATTGAAAACAAAGAGCAAGTAGCGTTCAGTCTAAACTCAGTCTCAAACTGCCGAAAAAAGTGAGAAACAAAGAGTGCAACCGATTATATCAAAGCAAACAAATCGAGTACTCAATCTGACAATCAGCCCCTCACTGCTAATATGGCAGGAGATTCAATATTGTCTCAGACTTACAATTACTGTAAGATCTCATCTGTTCAACAGAATAACGACAAAGTTCGAAGCCTGCTAAGAGTTAGGAAAGGTTTCAACACTTTATTGCTTATACCTTCATGTAATCGTCATGAAGTTGGCCTGCTATAAGTAATTGGCTATTGGTAGATAAGATAAGACGTAACGGAGATTGACATTATTGATTAAAGACCAGGCCGCTTTCTAGCAATGGACAGAAAGTATGAACAAAAAGTAGATTTCACAATGATTTCGATAAAGCATCATTATTTACAACTATAAATTTCTCTGAAGTATTAAAAGAAAACTGGTGTTCTTCGGTTCTTTGGTTGCTCTCATCTATTTTGTTATATCCTTACTTGTTCTGTAAAAGCAGATGTCACATAGTTAAGGGAACTGAGTTCCTTGATATATGCATATTCTTCGTGCTAATCTGAAAACTTCTGTTGACTAGACATGACTGAACAAGCTTCTGAACTACACGCAAAGTTATTTATGTTGAGACAATTTTTTAGTTTGATTTGACCAAGCAAAGCTCAGCCAACTAAATCACACCTATTTAGCAATTATTAAATCTGGTCAAACTTATTAGATTTCAAACAAATGCGCTTGAATCTTAATTAAACTTGAAAGAGCCCAGTGCTTTTTCTTTTTTAACAGAAATCTAAAACTAACCGCATAAGTGTGTTTAGTTGAGCTCCTCCGAAGAGCTTTATTCTCTACATTGACTGTAGAAAGAGCTTCATTTTTGAGTACACCTGATGTCTGATTAAATGTCAGAACAACAACAACTACGGAATCCGTTTTAAAAAACTACTTTGTGTCCACAAGAGCTTTACAGACAAAACGCAGTAGTCTAAGTCAGTATCCTTACATACTTGCTGTATAAGGACAACTCTCTTTTTTTTTGTAGAGAATTGATGTATAATCAACATCAATTGTAGACAAGACACTAATCTCAGTCTTTAAGTACAGTTTGTGCAAGCTTTTCTTTTTATTCTTCTCCTTCTTTTTTATGGCAGTTTACTCTTCTTGTCGTGAAGATTGAGTGCTTGATTTTTAAGCTTATTTTAAATTATAAACCATTTCCCAAAGCTTCTCTTTTCTTCTTTGAAGAGAACTCATTGTATCTCTTATTGAGGACTTTGTCTTCGTCTTATTTAATTTCTTGAAAAAAAAAAAAGAAGCATAAGCACGGTATGTACACGTTAGTTGGATTGCTTAGAGACGCTAATATGCAAATGTGCCTTGGTTTGAGAGAAGAAGTTGGAGCTATGTAAAATGCAAATATGTACCTCTACACGGCTCTACACTGCTTTGCTCTGTTGACATGAAAACATATCAAGCTCCACGAGGTATACGAGCCATCATGATCAAGACCTACAACAACCCTTTCTTGTACTTTCTTTCTTTTTGGTGGATACAAAATATCAAGATTGATAGTTAGCATCCCTCTCTTGATTCTGTTTTTGGACTCAAGACAACTTATGCGGCCTTTTATGAGAAGCGCAAAATTTTCATGTTGTTGGTATCATTATTGTTATTATTTATTGGTTGACCATATGCTATTACAGCCATGTTTTATTCAAGCTTTGTATGTACAGTCAACCAAAGAAATTTTTGTGGGATTTCAAAACCAACGTGGTCTTCTCAACGATCATGACAATATTAGCCTCAAAACTTTTGTTTAGTCATTGAGCAATTCACAATTTAAGAATAAAAATTCTTGAATGTACACTTCAGTTTTGCTTTGGAAACAAAAGAAATATATTAAATATTTTTATTAGAGCACTAATATTTTGTAGGACCCCCTTTAGCATTAATCACCTCTTGCATGCCATTGGGCATGCTTTCAATGAGGCGATTGATTTCATCCATAGACACTTTGTTCCAAGCATTGTAGAGCTTATCTTCAGGGTTTTTTCTTCCACGAAAGTTGACCCATTTTTCATGGAAGAATCCTTTCATCTTCATCCATATATTCTCAATAGGATCGAGATCTGGTGATTGAGGAGGCCAGCATAACTTCTCAATACCATTGGATATTTTCCAATTACTGAACTCTTTTGATGTGTGAGGTCGTGCATTGTCTTCCATGAAAACAGCGCCGGGAACACTTTGACAAAAGTCCAGCAACACCGGTTTGTAGACATATTGGATCATCTCTGCAGACTTCACCTTATGTATTGGGAAAATTACCAAATGCGACTTCCTACCACCACAAATAACACCCCATACCATATAGGTAGTCCTACCGCTAATGAACGACGGTTGCACGCATTCTGGTTTGTATCTCTTTCCGGGTTCTCTCCATACTTTTACCTTCTTCGGATTTTTACCAACCTCAAATGAAAACTCATCTGAGAAAATAACCTGTTTCCACTGGTCAACTGTCTAATCCTTATACTGTTTTGCAAAGTTGAGGCTTTTTGCTCTGTTTACATCACTCATAAAAGGTTTTTTTGTGGCTACCCTACTTCTGAGGTTCTTCTCATGAAGTGCCTTGGAGAAGATGAGGGTGGAAACTTTGGTAGGTAACTCCTATTGGAATTGCATAAGTGTTCTAGTCCGGTCTTGCTTCACAGCTCTCTTCAAGATAAACTTAACTCTATAGTCGACCGCTTTTGAACGTTCAGAGGCTCTCAAAGACTGAACGGTACCTCGAGATTCGAAGTTGTTGCAAGTTCGTTTTACAGTTTCAGGTGAAAGTTGAAGATCGCGAGCTATTTGGGCGTAGGAATGGCCTAAATTTTTGCGTTCGGCAACTTTAATTCTTGTTTCAGGAGTTAAGCGAGACATTCTAGTAGTTCTTATTTGCAGTTTATTAGAAATAAAAAGAGTTTGTATAATAATGTTCGAAGAAGGAACCTTCATCAATAATTTTCGGGATTTGAAATCCCACAAAACTTTCTTTGGTTGACTGTACATCACTTCATGGCGCTATATGGTATGAATTGTTTGAGACCAAGTGCCTCACTATCAAGTAAACCATTTCCAATCAGTCAAATCAACAGAATGAATTAAGTATGCTCTCATCCAGTTCGGTCAACCTTGCTTGTTCCATGACAAAAATCATGTTGCACAACAGAGCAAGATCATACTGTAAACCAACTTTCCCTTGAGCGTTGCATCATATCGCTTGTGTTAAAGAACCATCTCTCTGTCAAGAACAGTAAAAGAAAAAGAAAAAGTTCATACCGAGGCATAACTGCTATGGCTCCTCAGATCCTATCATGTACAAATGTCAAGTAATCTGCAGTAACTTCAGATTACCATCTCATTCGCACACTATCTCAATCCACCTGCATGTGTTTATTCCTCTCTCATCTCTGCTTTTATGTTTCTTTCTAGTGTTGTATTTGTTTTTATTTTTGTCTCTCAACTTACATCTCTCATGTTTCATCCATTGCTTTTTCTTTTCGTTCGATCTTCTTATTGCCTAGCCTCTATCTGCGATCTGATCAGCTCTTCTTTTTTCATTGCTTTCCTCTGTAGCAACAGCAGCAGCTAGTGAATGTATAATATCCAGCATCTAGTATTCAGTATTCACTATTCAACTTGTCGCCATACTCTGTCTTATCCATATGGTCTCTGGTTCTTTGCTATCCCTGCTGACTTTTCTGACCTTTTTTGGCTTTTCTTTGTCTCAAACACAACTGGTCGACTGTATGTATGTACGTATATTCATATATGTGTTCGTCGTAATCTGCGAGCTGTGCGGGTTGTGTCTTGTCTCTTCATACTATTTTCTTCTCACCGGCCTAGCATGCAGCAGCTCTGCTTTTTTGCGTTTGCTCAATATGTGTCATCCAGCACTAAGATCAGTGCCTTTTTATTGTCAAGTATTGCGAGAACAAGACAAGAACAAAACGAGAGCAAAAGAAATACCGTATCTTTCTTTGTCCTTCTCTTACTTTGGTGAAAGCTGATCTAGCAGAAAGTATGCGGGATGCTCGAAAAGAGAAAAAAAAAAAGGAAATAAGCATGAAGACTAAGATGCCGCGTCATAGAAAGGTTGCTTTTGCTGCTGTTGTTGCTTTTATTGCTTTTGCTGCTGTTGTTGCTTTTATTGCTTTTATTGCTGCTTTCGTTGTTACTGATACTACTCTTCTTAGCTTCAAGCTTGGTCAGCTCACCTCCATCTTTGCTGATCTTGGAATAAGTGCGAGAAGAAAAAAAAATAGAAAGGCGGAAACTAAATTGGATTTGGCTTCTCTCGTACTTTACTCTGCACTACCTCTTCTGTACCACTTACTGCTATAATGTTCAGCATATCACATCTGACTACCTATTGCCTTTAGCTACTATGGTCATTAAACAGTTCATAAAGACGGCCTTAGTTAAGTCGAGGAGCGATCCGATTGGTGCTTGATTTATTACCGATCTTTTTCTCTCTCTCTCTCTCTTTTTTTTTTTTTTTCTTTTCAAATCTGATCGTAAATACATAACAAGCAGAGCTATTCTGTAAGAAAATGAAAAAAAGAAAAAGAAAAAAGTAAAGAAAACACGCTGTTACTATTGCTTTACTCTCTCTACTTCTCTTCCTGACTACAGCGGGTAAGGCAGTGAATATCTGTACGCCTCTACCCTCTCTTTCATTTTTCATTCTTTTTTTTTTCTTTTTCTTCTATCGATCTTTTTTTTCTCTCACATTTCCGTTTTTGGAAATTACTCCATGTCTTTACTTTATCCTCTCTTTTTCTTAGTATTAGTTACTTTCTAAGAAGCTTCTTTTTTGCGCATATTTTAATATCACTTATTGAAGTAGCTATTGACTACATGCTTGGCTAGGTGGTCTAAGCTTTTTTTTTCTTTTTTATCCTTTTGGCCTTTTTTCCAAAAAAAGAAGAGAACCTATTTCGCATGATGAAAAAAGAAAAGAGCGGGGTTGTGTAACGCGAAACCTTATTTTGAGCAAAACCCAAAAAGGAGACCCTTATTTTCTTTTTCCCTTTGGCACTCAAGTAAAAAGGGAAAAAAAAAAGAAAAATGATATACAATGTGTCCAGTGCCTAAAATTACCTTATCTACAACACGCAAGAGAAAATAAGCCCAAACATAGAAGAGCACGCAGTTACAGTGTGTCCTGAAGGGCTTCAGAGAGAGTCACAAAAGTAAAGAAATAAAAAATAAAGGGACAAGATGAATGAGCTCATGTTCACATGTTCACGCGTTCTGCAACTGGCTTTTAAAAAGCATTCTTTATTGTTCCCAAAAAAGAAAGGCATTGCAATTAGGATCGGCAGAAGGAAGAGTGTATCGACTACAGTAGCAGAGTAATGTAAAGAGAGATGGCAATGATGACAACATAAGAAGAAAATACTTACAAGAAAGCGACAGTGAAAGAAAAAGAAATGCCTGCTTGATTGGCAAAGACATGACAACAATCTTCTCTTCTTGGTCTTTCTTTGTTATTGCTTGTATCGATTGATCGCCAATAGGTTCGTTTGGAAGCATCAGCCCATTTCTTTGACTATGCGATTGATGCAGGCAACAGCAAAGAAAGACCAAGAAAAGCAACAAGAGGCAACAAGAGGCAACAAGACGAAGATAAAGCTGCTTTTTGCAAAATGTCTTTCTAATAGAGAAGTGTTTGAGGAGTGCAAATGATACGATGAAAAGAAAAGAAAAGAAAAGAAAAGAAAGAAAAGAAAAGAAAAGAAAAGAAAAGAAAAGAAAAGAAAAGAAAAGAAAAGAAAAGAAAAGAAAAGAAAAGAAAAGAAAAGAAAAGAAAAGAAAAGAAAAAAAAAGAAAAAAAAAGAAAAAAAACACTGCACTAAACTAGCATCAGCTGTGATCTGTGATGATCCAAATAGTAAGAGAGTAAGAGAGTGAGCGTATTCGCTCATCATGCATATATGCAATGAGGTTCAGCATCTTTGTGCGACAACACTTGCCCTAATTGTCATGCATACTGTATCATAACTGCAAGCTATTGTCGAAACCTTTTCTTTCTTTCTTTCTGTAATCGTTTACTCCATTCATAGACGTTTTTCCAAGTATTGTTTTAATTCATAGATAGTTTTGATATATGTCACCTAGCTGAAAGTCGCGATAAACTATCTTTAGTACTAAAGGATGAGCAATGATACTGAAAGAAGCAATGAAGAATTCGTTAAAAGCAAAGGCTTGTTCTCATACATGAGGTACTAAGATATCTGGATGATTTTTACCAGTATAAGCTGTACTTATCCGAATGAAGCACTAGCACACAGTGTTCTCTTGAGCAGCCATCCAGCTTATTAAACATAGGCTTTTGCTGTAGCCTAGATCTTCTCTTTCTTTTCTCTTTTCTCTTTGCTTTTCCAATCCCATCAAACTAAGTATGTCCCTCCTTTAACTATAATTCATATCGAGGGTTTTTGCAAGTATGCTTACATATATATATATATATATATATATATATATAGATAGATAGATAGATAGATAGATAGATAGATAGATAGATAGATAGATAGATAGATAGATATACATTTTATTCTCTTTCTTTTTTATGCTTTCTCTTTCCGAGCAATGTCTAGTATATACGTACCTTGCGCCACTTCTCATTCTGCTTCTCTTGACTTACTGTGTAGGATCTGAAAAAGATAGTCTGAGTCAATCCATCCTCTTGTGTCATATCAAATCTACTCAATCTAGCAGCAAGCAAGCAAATCTTCATCTCATTCCATATCCATAAATGACCATAATATTCTTGCTGTCACAATGTGCTTTATGCCAGGCAAATACACTCGCTTCGTATACACTCTGCATGCCCATTCCTTATTTTTTGTCGTTCTCATCATCCTCTGATATACGGTATAGCTATCCTTCATGCGATAGCTATCCTTATTGATTGAGATTATCCATATACATGCTCCAAAAGGCCTGGCTCATCCCTTGGCGATGTATCATGCTGGATCTAAAGAGGGCAAAACAACAATAACCAAAAGGCAAAACCTGGTTGAACAAGTTGTTGCTGAATACTACACATATCTTGCAGAAGAAGAGTAGCCCAGTCAAAAGAGACAAAAATATGCCAATACATATACACCTAAGCTTCCAACAATGCTCTTCCTTCTTCTTCTTCTTCTTCTTCTTCTTCTCTCCGAGCACAAGTGCTTGTAGATCTATAACCATCACGATAAAGCAACATATCCGCATGTCGTTCTATATCTGCCTTACGCTCAATCCATTGTAATCCGCCTGCGTGCATCTGCTCTTTACTTTTGTCTCTTGCATTTTGCTTCTCATCAACCGTCCCGCATTCTATACCTACATCTCACAAGATCTTCTTCTGTGTCTAGTCGCTATGCGTCATCCAGTATCCAGTGTATTGACTTTTGGCATTCGGTGTTTGGCACTCGACATCTCACGCATCAACACAGCCTGTCCTCTCCTCCTCTGATCGATTCAATTCTCATCGCAACGACATCATCGACTTGCCCAGGAACCAACTACCTGCTTATCTACTTATTTTCGCTTTGGATCGCGTAGTCTCTGCTTCTAAATTAGCTGGGTGTGCTGAGGTTATGTTTTTTTTCCCTTTTTGCCAACTGGCTATGCGATCAGTAGACTTGCAGCTTCGATTCACAAGTTAAGAAAACAGAAAAGCAAAAGGAAGAAGCATTTCTTTATCCTAACTCTGTTCCTTTGGTTTGCTGGCTGTTGCATGTTGTTGAAAAGAAAGACAAGAGCTAAAAACGAAGCGGAAGGTGGGGTGAGAAGAAACAAAGAAAACAGAAAGCAGGTATACTCAGACTAAAAAAATAAAAAACAAAGGGTACAAAGAATTCGTCCAGTGGACAAATAGGGTAACTGGTGTAACTGCATGACAAAATAAAGGTTGCTAATCTGTCTATCTATCTGTCTGTCTGTTTGTCTGTTTGTTTGTCTTAGAATCGGCCAATGCTTTAAGAGCACTTGCAAGTGGTTGGCTGGAGTCTTGGACAGAGATCACTCATGTTACTATGATCAGATGGCACAAAGAAATAATAATAAGGACAAAGAAAAACTCAGAAAGAGCTTCCTTGTCAAAACTATGGATCTAGATGTCGACACACAGTAGAGGCTGTTTGGGCCAACATGCTGCTATATTATGCTGATTTGGTGATTAGTGGTAGAAAGGTCAAATAGTCATCCATTACTACCAAGTCGCTCTAAACAGCGAGAAATTTCAATAGAGCCTATTCGACTTTCAAGCAGCGAGCTCTCATTTTCGTTAGTATGGAGGATACATCTGCTCGTTGGCATTACGCCCTGCTATCTGACTCGTTCTCTTACTTCTAGTTGAGCTAGCACAGTTTATGAATTTCTAGCACTTTGGCATAGAAAGAGCTCAAAGACTAAATGATCCAATCAAATGATATATGGCCTTTGTCATAACATCGTATGTGCAGTCAATATGCTCTTGGCTCTACTGTCGCATTGCATCGCAGTTGAACTTGGTAAGATAAGATGCTTGCCATAGACTCTATCATGGCTACATCCAGCCAAGACCTGTTGAACCTATGTTTTCTCTACAACTGCATGAACCTGGCACTTTTATTTTTATTTTTATTATGATTTTGCTTCATTTCATTGTACAATCTTGTTGCTGTTTCTATCGAATATCTATTTATTTTTTGCCTTTGGCTTGTCTTGTTTAATACTTTCACCCAATAACTCAAGAGGAGTCTCGGCTTTTGTATTGTGAAAGAAAGAGTTGGACTAGAACGTTCAATTACCACAGCCTACCATTGAGCTATTGTTTTTCTTTTTCCTTTCTTCTTCTTCTTCAAAATCCTAATATCAATGAGGATATGTCGCTCGAGTCGGTACCAGAGTAAGAGAACAAAAGACAAACTTTATGTTGCTCATTTTTCAATTGGTTACTTTGCAGCACAAACAGCTCTCTTCCGCTCCTCTTCCTCCTCGCTCCCACCCCTCAACGAGATCAGACAAAAGTATAAACTCCTCTCAGATATACTCCACTGAAATCATGTCCTGTCAATAGGCAACCATCATAGCCTTCATCCAACTATTTTAACAGAAATTCTTGATGCACCATTGATTTCTTACTTGTTGGCATAGGTCAGTTGTTTTCTTTCCAATTATTTCTCTTAACATCAAGATATTCAACAGCTGCCAACCTTGTTTTTTTTCTCACTCGTATTTTCCTTTTCTGCCTCTGTCTCAGTCTCATAGAATGATGGTTGTTGCTGTAGACTTTTGTAATCAGGCACTTGAAAGACAGTATCCGCAAGATCTCGAAAGCAAGTGTTAGCAAGGCTATGAGGATATAATGATCAATGTTATAGCATCATCATCATCATCATCGTTTTTTCCTTATCTTTTCTTTCTTTTTTTCTCACAGACACAGAAGAGTAAACAATGCACCATGAAAAAAGCAAGGAAAAAAAAGAGAACTTGTCTCGGAAAGGAAATCCAATTAGCAGAAAAAAGCATTTGAGATGCTGACTATTTCTCATGAAAAGAAGACAGAAAAAAACAAAAGGAAAAGAAAAAGACAAAGCAGCTATCTACAGTAGAGAGCGGCTTTAGCAGTACAGTTGTTGTATAAGACATGTAGCTTATGTTTAGTAGAACGATGGGCAAAAATAAAATGAAATAAAAAAGATTAGAGGACAACTTGTGTTAGTGTTATACCGGTTTTGATTTTTTTCTTTTATTTATCTGATCGATATGACATCCTATCATGTTGCATCATTCTTCCTCATTTTTATGTTAGGCACAAGGTAATAGAAAAGAAAGGACAAGAAAAGAGATGAGTGATTGGTTCTTATGATGCATAGGAAACGTAGTTGTCATGTTGAGCAAAGTCCATGATAAGCGACAATTATTATGAAAAGCCAAAACAAAAAAAAAATTCGATCCTTTAGGAAGAGGGCGTAATGATCATGCATGAGAAAGAGATTACGCTAAAGGGTGTGAACCAAAAAAAAAAAAAAAAAAAAAAAGAATCACGCCAATCTCTAAGTTTTGGTTAAAAGAAAAGACGCGCGTTTTGTTCTTTTTTTTTCTCTTTTCTTTAGTTTCATTTAAACTACAAAGTCATTTATACTACAAAGCCTCTACAGCTGCATAAAGCTCTTTCGCTCTCTATTCCTTTCTTCACTTGTCATGGTGCTCTCTCATCATCTGTGTCTTTCTCTTCTCTCAAACAAGCTGCCAGACTAGTCCTCTCTTGTCTACTATGTTATTTTTCCGTATGATAATCATCTTTCCTCTATCAGCTCCATCCTAACTAACCTAAATCCGAAACAACGACTTATAGGTCTCGAACTCTAGTATCCTTCTACTCGTCTATCTATCTGTCTGTCTGGTATGCTCAAAGTTATGGGTCTTCCTCTCTGTCTTTCGGTATCTGCGGCATCCGCCAGGGTATCACGCTTCGGCAAAAGGCTACTAGCTGCTCTGGGTCATGAAGGTAGGCTTTAGCCTAACTTGTAGGCCCGTTAGGGGCAGGGTAACAGGGGAGGGAGGACCTGTGCTTTCAAGGCAACTCACACTATGGTCTTTTTCTTTGTTGACTCTCTTTGTCTCTGTCTTGGTCTTCTTTTCTCGTCGTTGTTCTCTTGTTCTATCGTCTGGTCTTTGTCTTTTCTCTGCTCTTCTTTTCCAGTCACAAGCAAAATAATCCAAAAAAAAGTCAATGTCTATCTGCTTTCTTCTCTCTTTTTCTCTTATTGTTGTTGTTATTATCTCAAGCAACTCTTCTCTACTATTTTGCATCAATAAAAGCTCTAGTCATTTCACATTACACTTTATCTGATTTATTGAACAAAATTATTCTGTAATTGCGGGTAACTTCTAAAGAAAACAATAAAAATGCAAAGCAATCAAAAGCAATAAACAGCTCTTTACCATCACACAAAACCAAAAGTAAGCTCTGGTACCATAGTTCCCTTTGTAAATAATATTTGGATATCTATGGATCACTTTTTTTTTTTTTTTTGCTTTTTGTTGTAAGCCGCTAAAAACATTACTCAAAGGAAAAGTAGAAAAGAAAAGAAAAACCTGGAGTGAGTATGTGAGACTTGATGCAAGATTTACGCTTCTCTTGCTAGACAAAATTCCAATTGATTCAAAGACTCTGCCGAAAGCGATAGCACCTCATTTTAGTTATTCAAACATTCTCTAAAGCATCTCGAGACTGCTTGGAGCTTAGATTCTCTTTGATCGCTTCAAACCAAGAGACTTCAGTTGCTGACATTGTAATTTCTCTCTTTCCTTTCCTCTTCTTTTTTCTTTTCATTTTTTTTTTCTTTTCGTCTTGGATACCACTGATCACTTTGAGGCTTGTTTCCTTCCCTACTTTTCTTATAGCAAGCCGCACCTTCTGATCAGTTTCATGTTTTCACGAGAGTTGGAGCTATCAGCAACGCAAGTTTCAGAGTAAACGAGTCACTTTTCAAGACAACGACGACTTGAATGCCAAAAAAAAGTGGCCAACCTATCCTCAAACAAACAGTGAATGCAAGGCAGAATGCTGGTTTGTCTGACATCTAACCACTTATTCTCGCTTTCTCCTCTTCTTTGATCAGCGAGTCAAAAGCAGCAGAGTTCGTTATGTTTTCTTTCGAGCAGAGTCTGCCTCTGAACGACCCCCTTTCCGGAGATGCATAAAGACCAGCATGGGACGTAACATCAACGACAAGTAATATTGGCTCTTGCATCGAAAGCACGAGCCGAGTTTCGTTTGTATGCAGTTTCTGCCCCCTCCCCCTCCCTGCTTATTTTTGCACTCTTGACAAGACCTGGGAGGCTCTCGGTAAGAACAAGAAAACGGATGGGCTCTTTCAAGACGCCAGTAGAGTAAGATGTACCTTTGAGATTAGCTGGTTATGAGCAAAGCTGGTTGGACGATGTAACTTGCATTTGGTGTATTAGGGTGTATTTCCAGCGAAAGAAAGATCGGAAGACGAAGAAGACGACGACAACGACGAAAAAACGATAGGTACTAGACAGCAACCCAGTTCAATACCCTCAGAGAGCTCAAAGCGAACATACGGACGAGATGAAGAGACACGAAGCTTGTAGAATAGCTGGTCCTGGGAGAAAAAGACAAGAGGGAAAGGACACAATGCGCAGACGCACCGATGGTTGAATACGGGAATGCGCTGACAGCGCTGTAGATGCTAAAGACCTTCAACGAAAGGAATTGGATGCGATAACAGGTGTACGTTGAGTGTTGAGGCTTGGATTATCAAAGATGGAAAATAGTTGACGACCAGCTGTAAAAAAGAGAGCTAGCAGAGTGCTGACAAAAAGTAAGCTACGAGACAAGAAAAGGGACGAAGGAGGTAGATATAGAAGCAGAGTGAGAGACGAAGCTAGAGAAGAGATGCACGCAAGCGGTCCAGACTAGATGGGACTAGATGGGACTGGATTAGACTGGATTAGACTGGATTAGACTGGATTAGACTGGATTAGACTGGATTAGACTGGATTAGACTTAACCACAAAACCATGGTAACGTATAAAGAACATTTATTCGGCTGATGTAAGAAGCATGGTGCCATTTTGAATACTCTGAACGGTTGTAGGCGTGATACGAGACAGTCATTCAGTTAGTTGTCGTTGCTCTATGGAATAGATCTCGCGCGATGAAAGAGGAAGGTTTGTTTCAAGGCATCGTGATGGAGTTTGCATGGTAATTCAAGAGAGTTAGGATGAAAAAATGGTGTGCGCTGGAGATTATTCGAAATAAGAAAAGAAAAGAAAAGGAATAAAGGTCTACATGTATTCATAAAAAAAAGGAAAAGAAGAGAGACATTGAGTTAAAAGTTGAAGTATTGAGTTTAACGACATTCCCAAACAAGGGATCCAGTATGTTTACAAGGGCTAAGAAGAAAATGGATGGAGGAACATTGAGTGCTATTGCTTTGTTCGAAATACTAGGCAGAAGTTTTTGAGAGGATTTGATTTCACCCATATGGAAATGATATGATACTGGCGACTACAGCTTTGCTGCTGCCTCCATCATCTATACAGTCTTGTCTTAATCTTCTGTCTTTGTTTCTTTTTTGTAACAAGTGTCAATGCTGAGCAGAACTCATAAAGAAAATAAAGCACTTTTGGTCTTGCAGCTATGTCTGCATAATCGAGAAAAGAAAAAAAAACGAGATACAACCTTTCCTGAGTTAACTAAAAGAAGACCAAGAGGATTTGTTGTAAGCAGTTTGTAAGGTCTGATTTGAAGGAAATTACAACAATGTTTGGCTATCATTCATTGCACACGATGACTAAAGCAATCGTCGACAGATAGAAGAATCTTTGCGGTTTGTGGCATACTGTTTGCAGCATAAACTAGTGTTGTCAGCCAGCTCTTCTGTTTTTACTAGATCTGTTGAGACATAGTTCTTTTACTTGAAGCTATGAGTTTAGGGTATGGAGAAAAAAACTAAAGCCCTCTTACTCTCTTACTCAAAATAAGGTTTTGTGTTACACAGCTCTACGCTTTTTTTCATGTAAAATAGATTCTCTTATGGAAAAAGGCCAAAAGAAGAGAAAAAAAAAAAGAACTTAACCCGACCTAGCTAAACATGTAGTCAATATATACTTCAATAAGTGATTATAAAATATGCGCAAAAAAGAAGCTTCTTAGTTAAGTCAAGGAGCGATCCGATTGGTGCTTAACTGGTTACCGATCTTTCTTTTTCTCTCTCTCTATCTCTTTTTTTTTTCTTAGTATTAGTTATTTTCTAAGACCATCTTTATGGGCTGTTTAATGATCATAGTAGCTAAAGAGAAGAGGTAGCCAGATGTGATATGTTCGACACTATAGCAGTAAGTGATACAAGGGGAGTACGAGAGAAGCCAAATCCAATTTGGTTTCTGCCTTTTTTTTTGTTTGTTCCTTTGTTTCATTTCTACCACTTTTTCTTTTCTTTTTGTTTCTCAAACTTGCTCCAAAATCAGCAAAGATGGAGGCAAGCTGACCAAGTCTGTAGCTAAGAGAAGTAGCAGCAACAACAGCAAGAGCAATAACAGCCTTACCAACAATCACTTAGCGACGCGACATCTCAATTTTCATAATTGTTTTCTCCAAGTGCCTAATCTTGTTATGCTAGATTGACTCTCAGTCTACACATCTTCAATCCCTTCCTCTTCTTTTTTTTTTATATCGACGGACGATTGCTTCCGTAGCAGTCGACTAGAGTAAGTAAACAAACAGATGGCAAGCAAAGACTTAACTGAGTTGACTTTATGTCTTTGATTAGGTTAAAGAAAGCGGTTATGAAAAGGATATAACTCGCATGTTTGTAGTCAAGTGAATGAGAGTAACATGGGTGAGGCTAGTGTAGATGCAAAGGATAAAAGGATCAATTAGAATACGATGATACGATGGATATCGTGAATTGACTAAACATGCAAAGCAGACGCTAAAAGCATGGATAAGACACGAGTCAGAGGTTAACAAAATGAGAAAAAGAGGCGTATACAAATAGATTGAACAGAGCAAGTTTGGTTCACAGTGGAAGTGCATCTCCTGAGGCTGGTTGCTGAATATTTTCTGCTGCTTGTTACCTAGAGTTCATAAGATCTACGATACTTGGGCATATGCATGAACTTCTTCTTTCTTAGTAGAAGGGCTTCAACTCATCAAGTGTGATGCATTGTACAATAAAACTGAAACTCGTTGTGTTCTCTTGTCTTTTTCCAAAAGGTAATTACTTCGTTGTAAAGTAAGACAGCCTGACCATTGTGCGTGTATAGTTAGTCATTCAGTCTGTCCTTACAGTCTTTGTATGTAGTAGAAAGGACCTTCGCGTTATATCAAGAAAAAAGGAGGGAAAAAAGAGAAAGACCAGAATTAGCATTATTCTTGTGCTGAACTCAACGAGCAGCATATGAGTTGGCAGAAGGACTGGCGCAATATCAATAAAGAGCATGCTGCAAATTAATGTTTACAACTGAGTTTGACGGAAACATATATATATATCATGAAGTGCTGTAAATGAGGATATACAAGGATGGAACTGCCTGAATATGAAGAATACGATAGATGGATGGGAAATCTATGAGACTCAAGAAGATCTGCATCTGATCTATGCTGTGCGAAGACTAATGTTGTGGGTTGCTGTAGAATGATGGTTATACAATGTAGGGTGTGGTGTCTGACAATAGCTTGGTCTGCTTATGACAGTGTTACGGAGATCAAAGAAGAGTCTGACTGTCAAGAGAAGCTATGGCATTTGATAGTCAGTACTTTCTATTTACGTCTGTTTTAATTTCGAGTAATGCCATAAAGCACACAGCAGAGAAAAAACAAACATTCAAGCAGCAAAGACAGAATCTCATTTCATTTCATTTTATTTTATATCAAAAATAATGGCTCCAACGAGTCAAACTATCGCCACTAAATAATACTTCGTCTAAGACCTAACCTGCCTCTCTATTGCCTTATCCCCGAGAAAAAAACGAAGGCATAAAAAAAAAGAAAGGTTTGTCCGAGAAATTTTATACCCCCAAGATAGAGTCAAATAGACCCCATAGGAACCGAGATCACCTACCTTAAACAGGAAAAGAACCGTACAGTGAGCACTGTTACCGCAGAAGATGCCCTGACAAACAGCCTATTACTTCCAGATTTCACCTCATACCAAAGCCTTGAGCATAGTGATTCCGTTTCCACTCACAATCGACTAGTATCTTCAGAAGCATAAGCACAAACAGCTTAAAAAGTAAGCGCGATTTCTTTTGGAAAAAAAACCCTCCGATGTGTTAAATCCAAACTTCAGGGCCAAGTAGTCAATTTGGTCTGTAGATTCAAAACAGCTGAAAAGAAAATAAGTGAAAAAAAAAAACGAGTTGTACTTGTTAACGAAGATGTTAGCGAGTGAGAAGTAGAAAAGAAAAAAAAACACAAGCGTACATATGTAAGGGAGGGTATGCTTTCGACTTACTCAACAAGGTGTCTAATTGATAAAGCGAGAGTTTTTTTTTTTGGATATCAACCAGAGACACTCACTTTCACAGATGCTACCAGAGGCATCCCCCTTGGTAAGAGCAATCACCGATTAGTTTATGCTTGCCGAGATAGGATCAGTAGGACTTGCAGGGTTACTTGACAATGTTTTCTAATCCTCTTCTCTTTCTTTTCCTTCGTTCTTAAGGGAAGACCTTAGAAAAGCAAGCCAACCTGTGTGTAACATCTTACCAGAGAGTCAAAGGATTTGCAAGAGCTAGAGGGGCTTCTTTTCTTGATACAATCGCTTTCACTGCTGAATGGCTCAACGAAGACTTTAGTTGTGTCCATCGGTGTATGTTGCTGTATTTTGACATGCCAATCTCTCTCTTGATTTTTTTCGTCCACTTTTTTCTTTTTCTGCCATGACGACCTTTTGCGTTTTCTTTGGATTGGTGTTGCCATGTCTAAAGACAACACGTATTAGTCAAGCACACTGAATCTTGACATTTCCATCATAGTACAGACGGTATAAAAATAGCTCAAGCATTGTTGGCATGATATTAACAAGCGAATGTTGCCATCACCCAAATACTTTGTGCATCTGTTGATAAAGAGTCTAAACGTGTGGAACATTGAAGTGTCATTGCTGCCATGATGGTTTGTACCCGAAGACATCACCTCGAACGAATCATCAATGTGCTGGTATAAGAGCTTAGGTCTTATCCGTACCTTTAGCACAATATCAAGCTAAACATTGCTCCAAGTTGTAAGATAGCCAACATCACAGCATTTAGCTACGATAGAAAGACAGGGCAAGGAAAACAATGGTTAGTAAAAAATCACACCCTTTCTATTTACTTATAGTTTACCAGTAAATGAACCAAGCATTAGAATGTACCGACTGTATTGATATGCTACGATGCTTATAGCGATACATAGACAAGATGCACCGAATTGGATCAACCTATATAGAACAGGCATCTCTTTCGTGGCTAGATAGTTACTAGCTTGGCGGATCTGTCAAACTGACTGCACTCGTGCTTCAAAAATTGCCAGTTGATTGAGAATCTGTTGCCTTCTGTACCTGAAATAACCTTCTGCGCATCGCTTGCTTTTTTGTTGTAAGTTGACAAACTCGGTATATATAAAGTGCCATTGTCAAGTGACATAATTGTGTATACATTAAGTGTATCATTCTACGCCTACAAAAAGAAAGAGTTAGAGAGAGAGTTAGAATAAGTCCTTTCTTTGAGCAATACAAGATACGACATACCTTCAGTATCTAGTTCAATTACACGATAGGAGTATAGACGCACAGAATGACATTAGTATCAACATCTCTGATAGAAGGAGTAAAGGTATACTGAACAATGTGAGAAAACGTCCTGTTGACATGTTCATTCTCCAAAACTTTTAGTATCACTATGGTAATACGATGATGATGTTACCAATAGTCCATGCTGTGCATATCTTACATATAGAGCCTCTTGTCGTTTATCTTAATGATTTGATCCTGATAGACGCATTAAAGATAGTATGTGAGCAAGCTATCAAATACATTTGCAGTGCTGTCTGAAGGAGAAGCAAACTTGATTAGTACCTTGCGTCCCTGTTTGAAAAGAAAAGGAAAAAGAGGAAACGAAAATGTTGTGTTATTGTCTGAGAGCGGTATAGCTGATTATATGGGCTGAAAAACAAAAGCATATGAGTTTGTATGGGAAGAAGGAAAACAATGGTCAATGACTGGCTCATTCGCGTGATATTAGTCTGTTGTTTGCCTGTTGTTTGCCTGTTGATCAACTATTCCTGAGTGAAGAAAGTCGTGTTTGATAAATCAAGTTAATTCGATATTGGCTTTTTGAATGCATGTCTTTTTTTTTGTTGGTATAGAATCCTTAGACATATTGGTTACAGACACTGATTTTTTTGAAGTACAACTACTTTTTTTGTGTCAAGTGCTTTAGAAGTATGATTTACTACTTTGTTTTATTGATGTTACTATTGTTGTCTTGAAAAAAAACAGTAGGTCTCAACTTCTTCAGTTTGTCAACCAATGGTAAAAAGAAAAAGAAGAAAGAAAAGCGATTGGACATTAAGTTGGCAAGTAGCCTTTGTATAAAAATTGTAGGTGATAGAAAGTAGAGAATAAAGAAAGCCTGGCAAGAGAAATCAAGAAATCAGCTTTAACAGCATGAAAGAACCTTACTTTTGAAATTTTTCTGTCTTACTAAAATGTAACTGCTATTAAGTATTGCAGTTGAAGGTTGTTTTATGACAACGCAATTCTATCGCAACAAAAGTAGATTGAAAGACGTTAAACTTTGAAAAAAAAGAGCAAGTTTGACCGGTTGCTATAAGCTGTTGCTACAGTGCACTGGGTTTGCAGATACATATGAAATAGTTTGTGAGTGCAAATGCTCCGGCATTTGTGCTGTCACTGAGCTGTTTAAGGATTTTTTTGTATTTACATATGCAAAAATATGTGTAGACATATTTTTATATGTATAGACAAATGTCGTCAGCTGATCACGCCTATCAGCGGCTCATTAATTCCTAATAGGAATGTCTCGTTTAAGCTTAAGCATTAATGAAAAAGTGATTGTAGAGCTGCTTTGAGTGAATAAGCTCCATACGCTTAAACTACCATCAGGGCTTATAATGCTTCCCTACATATGTCTTATATGAAGAATGCCAATGATACTTATTTAGAATAATTGGCAAATTTGGTATTTTATCGTTTATTGATACAATAGTCGCTCGATTTAAAAGTGTCTGATTTAGGAGTATGCTTAATATAAGAATAGCAACCCTTTTACTTGAAAATCACATCAAGCACTACAATATCATTCGATTTGAGAACATGCTCACTATAAGAGTGTATCTATGAAAAATATGCACACTCTTAAATCAAGCGACTATTGTATGTGAGTAGCTCTTTAAGCTATGCTTCCAGAAGGTAGCCGCTTCTTTGTCTGCTTCAGTTATTCTTTTGTATCTATCCAAAGCGCATATGGCTTTAAGGAATAAGGCAAACGTCTTCAATAACCATCGGGAGCGACTTGTAAAAAGAATGGTAGTCATTTTTCTATAGATATAATCATGGATGAAGTTTCTAATTGCTTGGCATAATCCGCATCCGTAAAAAAAATGGGGCTAAAAATTGATGACACCTGCTTTTCCTTTCTTCACCAGTCTAAAGGTAAATAATTTATATGAAGCAGAGGGCCTAGTCAATAATAGAATGAACAAAGGAGTCAACAGGGAAGCAAATAACAGAGTTGGCAATAAACACACCAGTAAATTCAGGGTTAAATGAGACGATGAAAACCAAGCACCAATCTTTTTGAAAATTGATGATAGTCAGAGCAAAAAAGATAAAGAGCCAATGATTCCTATTCAAGACATTATTTCATCAATAAGCATCCTGTTATCAAATGCTTAGATAATTATATGAAGAATCATTCATTGCTTCTTCTTTATCATTGCTTTCAAGAAAGATTGTCGTTTATTATGAAGTTTGAAAAAAGAAATGAGGCGAGTACGAAGAGTACCCTGTGTATACTATAAATTGAAGTGCGAATGAGAAGAAGAAAATCAACTTTACTGCTTTGATTTAACAAAACAAGCAAATGTCATATTTACGTGAATTATTGAAAGGCTTTTCGACTTCATTTGGTATTTAAAGAATGGAGAAAGACATCTGTTATGCTAAGAAAGAAGCCCTTTGAGGGCAAGAATTAATTGACAAGCATATAATTGCTGTAGCATAAGTTTCAAACAAATCGAAAATTCTTCCCTCATACACAAGTGGTTGCTTTACATACATCCATTTGGTCGGCTCTTAGAGAAAAAATGATACCTCAATTCATGAAGTAAATGCTAATCTCTTCTTTGTTATTCGCTGCAATTGTTGGACCTAAATGAAGACGCACCTCAGCTACTATTCTCAGCTTTGAGTGTTTCTTCAGAATTGGCTTTCTACTTCCCCTTCCCTTCTCTCGTTTTTGTCCCGCTACAATCCGCAGAGAGCCTGTTGCTTGTATCTAACGTTTTAAGAGGTGTTTGGATTTAAAAGGTACCAGACTTTTTTAATTGAAGTAACTTTTTCAAGTTTCAAACCGAATCTGTAATGTTTTCAACCTGACTTTAGCCTATTTTTTCTCAAGCGTTGATAACGAACAATGCTATATCCAATAACACGGTGATAAATTAGGCAGTCGAGTTAGATTGTAATGGTTAGTATCCGTTCTTGAAAGAAAAAACATACGCCTTTTTCAATTTAAGCACCTCTTAAAAGGCTGCTTTCTGTCTTCAGGGGAAAAGAACAATATGTAAAAAGGAAAGACGCAGTAAGCTGTCTTTGTTAATCAATTTCGAAGCTTGCCAAGAGGTCTTTTTCAACCTTCCTGATAAATTCGCAAAAAAAAATGGGCACTTTTATCTTTACTTTGGCTTTAAACCAACTCCAGAGAGTCCTATATATGTCCTCCATGTGTCTGTGTATTTGACGTCTTCTAGGCACAGCCAGTGCGTCTTAGTGATCATACGCAAGACAGTGCTTTGAAAATACTTAAAATATTGACTTCTGTTGTGATCCCCAAAGCATATGAACTCAAGAATGCTAACTACAAAACGTTTGTAAAGTATAAAGCCGTTAGTGTACAATTATTCAAGCGGAAGATGGCTTTGTCTGCCATGTCAATGAACAGAAGATGTTTGTTTTTGAAGAGAGACGTAGCGATACAGTTCCAGTTCCTCCTCAAGATATGATTGATTGGCTTCAAGTCTTTGATTTGCAAGCCCAATCTAGGGTATGATATATATGATAGCGATGTTTATATATGGATGTGATAGCTAACAATAAATTGTTTTACAGCAAATTTGAGGGCAACAAGATGAAGTCAAAGGGCCGTTAAGAAAGGAAAACATTGGAAGGTTTGTGAGAGAGAGAGATAAGAAGCAATAAGAGATATAGCTGAAGCAAAACATATGGCATTGATAGATTGTAAGCTTCTAACGATGACACCAGTAAAGCATACTCCCTTCTGATGATGAACGATAATGATATTAATATTTGCATAGTGAAAAATTTCTTTTCATGTCATCTTATTTTATGCTTGTCAGACTATTATTATATCTTGTTTGCACAAAGCAATCGCTCATGAATTAAAAATACATTCAAGTAACCCAGTCCTAGTGTTGTAATGCTGTTCCTAAGCAGATATTTTCCATGGTCGCTTTGATGATGTTATCTCACAGTACACACACAGTTCTTTCCAATACAGAAGTAATGCTAAAAGTGGCTCTCATTTTCTATTGCAATGGCAGCACTAAGAGTTTATTGATCTCATACTCCTTTATTAAAGATAATAAACAACGATGTCTTTAGAACTTTCATTATAGGGATAAAATATTTTTTTTTCTATCTGCAAAAATAGCCGGTGGATAAATGAATATGCTATTTAATAGAGAGATAAGAAGATTTATGATAGCGCTCAGCAATGATAAGCACATCTTGGTATTCATTACGGTATTCCCAAGTAGCATCGTAGCGGGATAGTTTTGAACAAATGTCTTCCAAGCAAGATAGCCAGTTCTGCTCTTGTTTAAGCACATGAGACCAATAGTATTGATCCATGCTGGTGGAAAGATGTGAGTTCTTTTTGAAAGATGGCCGAAGTTCTTAAGCAGACTGGCCAGTTCAAGTATCAAGACACGACCCAGCTTTGCATATAAAGAGATGTTGGCGTACTTCACTGGGTGCAGATAAGCTTTCTTGTGCTAATACGATCAGGCTAAAGAGAGTGACAAAAGAGTCATGATCATGGATAGGCAATGATCGAACGAGTTGTTGAAGTTGGTTATAGACATAATGAGCCTTGCCAAATTGCTCACTTGGTCTTAGATTGTCTAGTTGATGGGATATATTTCTTGCCTTCTGTTGAATCATCACAAGTACATCTTGTTCTTCTTCTTTAGGGAGCATAGGTTTGATGGATTTGGTAGCAGAGTAAGCTTTTTTGTAATGTCTATTGCAGATTTCATCACCCACATTAGGATGTTCATTAATAGTAGAAGTCAGGATTTGGCAAAGTGTCATTCTTGAAAGTCTACTGATCCAAGTCTGAAGGTCAT
>JAIWNI010000188.1:0-29227 GCA_025331435.1 Choanephora cucurbitarum
GCTGATTTGATTTAGAAGGATTGGCCACCAAGTGCTTGATATATTCAGAAGGCTTATTCATATAGAATTTGGCCTTCTGGTCGGTATTAGCAATGGCGGCCTTATGCTCTGTGGTACCAAAGGTGGGTATATTGCTTCTGACATTGTCGGTGAAATCAATGATCTTGTTGTCGGAAGGCAGAGTGAATTCGTTGTCATTTGTTAGGTTGACAATCTGCCTTGCGAAGCTCATGATTTTTTTGAGATCATGCTTCGAGTACGTGCTGTCAGAAGCGTTGAAATAGGCATGGCAGAGGAAGTGTAATGGGCTTTCAAAAGGGTATGATGGATGTTGGAGGTTGGGTATAGTTTCTTTGCTTGACATGGGGTATTCTTGGAGAGTTTCTTGGGTATCTAAGTAGAAAACATTATTAAGCTTTAGTTTATTGCAATAGATGCGTTTCTCATGCACTGCTCAACACTTACAGTTATCTTCGTTTTCATCTACATCATCACCATCATCGCTGTTTTCATTTTCTTCCCAGTCATGTTCATCGGCAGCGACAGGGCTACTCTCCATTTGGCTGTCGCTCTGGGGTATCTATTGCTGGGCAACATCCGTTGTTAAATCCACAATCTGATGTTACGTCTGTATATGCCTGGCGTAGTTTGACCGTTTGTTGGTCAGGTAATCACAATATTGACAACGGTATGAGGACTCAGTGGAAAAGTCAATAACTCCTGCATTAGGGAGAGAAGACTGAATAATGCGGCGTCTTTTGGGTGCGTCTTGTGGTTGTTCGTTGAGGCTCATTTTGATTTGAAAGTATTTAATTGAGAGAAAAAATGGGTGTAACCGAATTTAGACAATAAAAAATCTTAAGACAATAAAATTTTTTTTAACTTTTTTCTTGATTTCTTTTAGTACGATATCTTTGATTGTATAATCTCTCAACATGACACACTCATAGCAGGCCAAGCTCTATATAGTAAATGTAAGTTTCATGTCGTTTTGCTGCAATAAGGAAAAGGTTTCTAACTTTGCTCGTTCAAGCTTGCTCTAGTAATGTCGAAGTCAAGATGTGTTGGTAAGTTTGATTTTCACTTCAAAAATATATCGACCACTAACGCAACGTAATTACATAGACTGATATGTGTGCTATCTTGCCTATGGTCTTGATGTAAGTAGTACTCTGAATAAAAGAGTTCCTTTACTCACACTTTCTTTTAAGTAGATTGTTCTGAACACTTTGTAACAGCTCTGCTCCTGCAAAGGTCAATTAGCTACCTATCAATAGCAGCTTGCCGCTAAGCATCAGATGGCTCCCATTGGGAAATAGATACCAGGGTGGCATAGGTTGTCCTAAGATACGACGTAGACAGGTTATGCCTACAGAAGCCTGCAGCCTGCCTGCGTAGTATCTAGGGTCAATCCATCCAACCCTGGTATCTATTTCCCAATGGTAGCCATCTGAGGCCTATGGCAGCTGAATTTTATTTTAATATTTTAATCCAATAAAACGCTATTTTTTTATACAACCATCCAATTCTAAATGAGGCATCTAATCCTCCGACCACCCCCAGTATATCTAACCCATATTTGGCTTATTCCAAAAAAGAAATCTCACGAACTCCCGACCTTACACAGCTGAATTCGAAAAACTTCGCTAGCAGTGTTATCCAAAATGAGACTTGTAAACGGATCAGGTAAAAGCACAATAGCTAATGCAAAATATTTCTGTGAAATAACTTGATCTCTTACTCTAAGGATTGCACAAATGCTTACCGATATATGCGAAATCGACTTGAGATAAATAACAGGTATAGATCAACTATGTTGATCATCAATTGCAAAGCTTTTTAATCAACGTAAATAAATAGATGTACAGGCAACGTCTTAAAATACATTCAGTTTACCAAATATTTGAAAGAAGCATTGAGATGGTAAGCAAAAGAGACAACATCGATGCTAGAGGTCGAACTGCTGGCTAAAGTGTTGACCAATGAAGAAAAAAGAAACGTAGTCAGTATATGTATAGAACAAAAGTGTGGTCTGACTTACTATCAACGTGCAGAAGAAATAAAGAGTCGTATAGCATCTCTAAGACCAGTCGGCTCAAAAAAGAAGGTATGCTTCAAAGAGAAATTGATTGACGGTTTTTTCAAAATGATTGAATTGTATAGCGCGGATGTTTATTCTGAATTAAAAGTGTACTGCCTGTTCGTAACGTATATTCCACAGCTAAGCGTATTCAGTGTAAAAGATGGTCTACTTAAATGTGTGAGGAAATAAACAAACTAAAGAGGAAAGGAAAAAGGAAAATACCAAATACACTGGGAAAGTAAAATATCGTAACGACACATCATCATAAAGCCAATAAGATGACGGAGCAAATCAATCAAAATGCCAAATATGGAATAATTAAATCGTATAAGGTATACGCGTTGACGATCTTGTTGACAAAGCTAACAAAAATGGTGAATACAAATCCTCTACTGACTTGCAAATGATGTTGATCAATATTGGAAACTGCAAATCATATACACATTAGACCAAAAACATCATCTTCTCCGCATCATCTCGAAAAATGAACACTATACAGATGTAGTATATCAAACTAGCAATCTTTATCTTGCTATTACAAACCAATTCAGCATCCATCTGAAATGGTATGCAGACAGCCATTATAGTGAGTTAAATCGACATCCTTATACTTCAGACCTTGAGATGAGTGATAAGATAGAAGCCGCATTTTTATTTGGTATTAACAATATAATGCTGATATAAAACATTTGCTTGTATCGCACAGTATCGCATACGATGTGTAAGGTTGGCTATCATTTGACATGATACTTTGGTATAAATCTCTCTTATCAGCAACTAATATACATTGGCCGTCAACCTGAGTTTGATGTAGATCGATTAAATGCAAACAGTTCGCTAGTTGTAATGCACAAATTTTATGCAAGCCTCTTTATCCATCAGTATCTCAAAGTCCTTTCTTTGATATGCATTCGCCAACTCACTCGTCAATTTCATCTTTGCAGTTGGAAGCTTGTAACATTTATTCATACGTGTAATACTAATTGATGCCATCAAGCTTGTACAAATCCAACTAAAATATGTTATAGACAATCTACAATTAATAATGTTAGAAAGTGAAGGTTCTCTCAAATCTCTTCAATTTGAACCATTTGATCTCTTCCTCACTTACCGTATCATTTGTCTTCTTGACTAACAACCGAACAATTTCAGACAGTAATTGTCTATCCGAGACCATATAAAAAACATCCAACATGAAGATCATATGCTAATTCATAATGACACCATTCTTACACATTAAGCCTACAAGAAAACTTGTATAATCGTTTTAGTACTTCTTGTCATTGATAACCATTTTACCAAGGTATACTCGAAACTATATCTTACCAACAACAAAGAAAGGCTTTTATTTTAACTCTTTTTACTAATGAATAGAGATGCTGCTAAACATTTTTATATCTTGTACTTCATGCATCAACAATGTAAGAAAGCCTATCAATCTATAATTCAAATCAGTATATGCAGCTAGTTAGTTAGTTTGAATGACTTACGTAGTTTAGTGATATTTACCTGATTCAGTGTCCATGAAAAAGTCGCGAAATAAAGTGATTGATAGAAAACCAGTGCATTCATTAGTTGTCGAGAAACTATTGAGTAGTTCGTTGTTCTAATTCAACGGACAATCTGACTTGTTCAATTGATTCAACTGGTAAGCCTTTGAGCATTGCACTAATAGTTCAACTTACATGAGCATCTCGGTGTTCATGGTCAATACGAAAAAGAAAAAAAAATTGCATTCTTTCCTGGGTGAATATAATGAGGCTTAAAATTAGAATGGATGCTATTGGCTGAGAAATTAACCTACATAAGCGTAAACAGCCTTTTATTTTTGAAGAAGCTTCTAATATCATAAGGCTATGAAAAGGGATGATGATTCTTATACACAGACAGAGAGAAATTTGTCAACAATAGAAGAAATTTAAAGTCAAAGAGTGAAAGTATTACCAGTTTCCTTAGAAACTTCCAAATGACTTATTGGTTGGCTCGTTCTTAACACCGATAGTATTCACATCGCAGGCGGCATCGTTCGAAGAAAATTTCAAGCGAGCACTTATATCACTAAGGCAAGAATGAGAGAAATAAAGTAGAGTAAGCAAAACTAAATCATGGTTGTAAAGGATTTTCCAATGCAAGGAAGCAACGATGTTAAAAAAACCCCAAATCTGCGTAGTGAATAGATGCCAACCACCCAACCCATCATTTATTTTGTACAATAAAAGGAAGCAACCAAAAAAGAAAACGAAAGTGAGAAAAAGAAACGAAGTTGAAAGTTAGAGCTGTAAGAGAGACAGAGAAAGAACGCAAACGCAGAAAAGAAGAAGGACAAACAAAAAAAAAGAAATGCATTCATAGACTTATTCATCTACATCAGTTCGTCTGTAAGAGAATGAGCATGAGAAAGAATAGGATATATTCGATATATGAACAATTACCTTCTTTTGGGGGGAGGCATATATGAAGGTCCTTCACCAGCATCATCATCATCGACGTAGCTCAAAAGATCTTGATCCAGTTGGATATCTTGATCTGAGTCCGCATGGTTATAGGACATGTAGTACGGCTGGCCTACTTCTGCTACTTGTTCTTTTGTGGATGGTGACAGTTGTTGTTGATTATTAGCCTGCTGTCCATCCTCATTAACGTTCTAGTTTGAAAAATTGATGATCAGTATGATGAAAAAACTGAAAGTGCTTTCAATTCTTATCTTGTTGACAGGAGGACGTTTGATACAACTACAAAATTTTTTGATTATTTCGTTCTCCAACCAATAGTAAGTACATCGGTAAGTGAGGATACCACTTACTTTGGCTAATTGTCGAAGGTTTTTGGCCGCGCTTAGTCTTCTGTCAGCAGGAATATTCTCGTAGGTCCAGGTGGACCATTCTACATTGTCAAGGTAAAATTGCTTGACCTTTACTGCACATGCAGACTTTTCATAGTTGTCAAGCATTTCCTTGTAGTACTCGACGACAGTCATCTTCTGCTTTTTCTCGTCCGGATATTCGTCATTGACTGGTATATAGTTGGGACCAAGCTATCGGTTGATAAAATAAGTTTTGATTTCATCGTATCGATTTTTGTTTCGATTTATTGCCTGTGTTGAAGGTGCTTCAAATTAATCAAAAGGCAACACCTCTCTTTCGGCGGATGTTGCTTGTTCACCTGTTAAATTAGCATTGTCTAAATTGTGTAAGTTGTCAAGGTGAAATGAAAAGTGTGTTAGCATACGTACTAGCTCTAAACGACAATTGTCTTAGAATGTTATCATATCTTTCAACGGTTTCGATTAGGCCATCAAATCTCCTCTGATAGCGTCTACTACCCGTTTGATGTCGACTACATTGTTTTCAGTTTTTTATAATCTTTGCTTTAATTCGTTGATGTTCTTTTTAGTGACAGTCATGTTAACGATAAGTAGTTAGGAGAGATTGAAATTAGATGTGTATGTTACTAAGTGAGGAACAAAAAGCGATGAATCGACTTGGAGGTAGTCCTATTTTATACTTAGTAATGCAATAAATTTTTGATTTGTTTTAAGATATAAAGCTATTCTTATCATATATAATTGTTAGTAATTATACTCAAAGTAACAAATATAAGGTTTAATGTTTACTATAAGCATGTAAGTACCCAAATCATACTAACATCAAGGAAAATAGGATCTCTTGGGGTTCATGAACACCGGTTACAATTTGAGCTAGTTGGATAGTAGAAAGCGTCGGGGTTCGAAAAATACTGATTTCCCTTTATAGAAGTAAGTAGGGGTCGAGAAAATTGAGTTTGAATATTTGTTGTACGTCTGTATGTTATCTTTTTGATATACGAAAAAGCTTTTGTGAATAGCGCAGCCGGTAGCGCGCATGCTGTCTACACTTAACATCGCTGGTTCGAACCCTGGCAGAACACATCAACTTTTTGCATTTTTGTAATTTTGTGTGTCCAGGTACTTCGCTTTAGATACTTTTTGAAAGCCTAATCTTGAGTCATCAATCATCGTTTTTGTTACTCTAAATTAGTTTTATCAAATAGGTCCATTGAAGGTTAATTATAGATTTGTATGTATTGACTTACAAGCTATTTTAATTGCAGTCTTAAAGTTAATTTTTTCTGGTCACCTTGAATTATATATCCACAAAGTGTATGGTCTTCTTATACTTCCATACTTTGTAATCTATCATAGAGATAGTTAAGCCACCTTAAGTATTGCAATTTCTTTTAAATATATGAAAACGTCAAGTACTTGTTTCTACGATAATAAAGTCAATTAGAAATCTATCTCAAATTTTCATCTTTCATGTGCCAATAGGTGTTAACATTATTAAAACAGTAGAGGATAATTTTTAGGTGAAATTAAAAGAACATCAGTTTTTCGAAGCTTTGTTCCACTCTTAACAGTAGGCTTCCAAAAGTCAACTTAGTATAATTTAGTCCGTTTAGATTGAAGTAACATCATAATTTTAAATTAATTAGATCCAAGTTGCATTCTACTTAGCTGTAATAGACATTCAAAGAGTATACCAGCTTGTACATGTCTTGCAGTTCTGTCATGACTTCATTTCAGCGGAAGGATTTGTATAAATACTACTTATCGACACTATGTAACTAACCGAATAGTGCTTCAATAGATTTAAATTTAAGCTTTTCCTAAGCCTATTGCGTGTTGATCAAATTCATATAACTTAAATGATAGTGAAATTTCCTATGTTATGATCGGAAGTTAAACAAAAAGAGAAGTGCGTTAAAAAAGGTAACAGGTCGATTTGAACACACAAAATTACAAAAATGCAAAAAGTTGAAGTCTTCTGCCAGGGTTCGAACCAGCGATATTAAGTGTAGACAGCATGCGCGCTACCGGCTGCGCTATTCACAAAAGCTTTTTCGTATATCAAAAAGATAACATACAGACGTACAACAAATATTCAAACTCAATTTTCTCGACTCCTACTTACTTCTATAAAGGGAAATCAGTATTTTTCGAACCCCGACGCTTTCTACTATCCAACTAGCTCAAATTGTAACCGGTGTTCATGAACCCCCATTTAACCCTATTTTATGCATCACAAAGGCATGTACATCTCTAATTACTCCATTGTTATTGAAGCTTTATCGCAGAATTTAAATTTATGCAAGTAGAGACGTATCAGTCAGTTAAGTGGATGAAGTTATATGAATCTGATAAAGGATTTAATATATGTCGTTCTAATATGGTAAGTGAATAGAGTTTCATTATCAGTAAATATATTAAAAAGTTAAAGTAGCTAAGAAACCGTCACCAGCTTAAAATTGGGTTGTAAATAATAGTCTCCACCAGCTTAAAATGAAGAGCTAAAAAACAGTCACCTTTCGCTATGAAGTAATGAAGGATTTCATTATCAATATATTCCATTTCTAATTCTCTTACTCAATTATTGACTATCTACCAACTTTCTTTACGCATCTCTCAAACGCTAACAAAATGAACAACAACTTCACTGTATTTTGCGCTTCTTGCAACGAACCTGGTCACTCCCGCAGAACATCCCGTCTTTGCAGACTAAACCCGCGCAACCAAGTCGACAACGACGTTCAAATGGAAGATGCTCAGCAACAACAGGCATCAACAAATACCATCTATTGTTCAGCCTGCAATGAACCCGGCCATTCCCGTCGAACTTTTGCTGGATGTAGACTGAATCCACGTAACATGAACTTGGAACTGGACGAAGAGACTCCCTCTCGAGAAATTTGCTTAAGTTGTGGAAACGAAGGTCATTCTAAACGTACAAGTAGACTTTGCCCTCTCAACGCGCAATTCATTAGAAACATCGCCAGGGATTTGAGTGCAGTACCTTCAGGCCGACATGAACTTGGTTCAATGAGTTGTGTTTGTAGTCACTGTGGGGCTTTGATGTGGACTCAGGAAAGAGTTTCCAATAGTAGCATTGCTCAACCTGTGTATCAACTGTGTTGTTCTAAGGGAATTATTGTGTTGAGTTCATTGCAACCAACTCCTCCAGAAATTGGTGACTTGCTCAAAGGAAATGACAATGCCTCTAAAGAATTTTGAAGCAACATCAGAATGTACAATAGCTCTTTAAGCTTCACTTCTTTCGGCATAAATTTACATTTGAATTTAGCTAACAGTCGAAACGGTTCGTATACCTTTCGAATTCAGAGAAGCCCATATCATTTGATTGGGTCTGCCATTCCATCTGAAAATTCAACTCCTAAATTTGCACAAATCTATATCTTTGATATTGAGCATGAGCTAGAAAATCGTCATGCAATTGCACGTAATGTAGAGCTTGCACCTCTAGAAAGATTACAAAACATGATGCATCGAGTTAATCCCTTTGTTGCTGTCTTTAAAAATATGACTCAAATTGCTACTGAACAACGAGGCAATCTCAACAACAATGATGGAACGAAAGGCATTGCGTCATTAGAAAACGTAAAGTTAGTTTTCAGAGCTGAAGGGGTTCTAGATCGTAGACGTTACAATAGACCTACAGGTGGTTCTCAAGTTGCTGCTATAGTTGTTGGTGGTGATAACGATGATAACGCTGCAACCAGTTCTCGGGATACTGTTGTACAATACCATGATAGTTCAGTAACTAGAGTCAGTGAGTCCAACCAATTCTACGATCCATTACATTATGTTCTTTTGTTTCCTTTTGGTGAACCTGGATGGAGTATCGCTACCCCTAGCACAGTATCCAATCAGAACTTAACCATTATGCAATTCTACAGCTTTAGATTAATGTGCAGACCCTCTGATGGTCATCTGTTGCATCTCTTTGGAAATCTTTTCCATCAGTATATAGTCGACATGTATGCCAAAATCGAGCAAAACAGACTTATGTATATTCGACAGAACCAACAAAACTTAAGATGTGAGCTCTATCAAGATTTAAAGGATGCTGTTACTCTTTCGGATGATTTGGAATCCGGTAATCAACAAGAATCAGTTCGTCTGGGCAAAAAAGTAATCCTAACATCTATATTTATCGGAGGACCTCGCCATATGGCACAACTCCATCAAGATGCTCTGAGCATAGTTAGACGTTTTGGAAAGCCAGACTATTTCATCACTTTTACGTGTAATCCATATTGGCCTGAAATCCAACGAGAACTTCTCTATCATCAAAAGGCATCTGATCGTCCTGATCTCTGTAGCAGGGTATTCCACTTGAAGCTTGGTGAATTACTTGAGGATCTAACCAAAAGACATATCTTGGGAAAAGCAATAGCTTTTGTTTATATTATTGAATTTCAAAAGAGAGGACTTCCACACGCTCCTATTTTGTTGATAGTAGATCCTTCAGACAAACCTTTGACTACGGAAGTAATCGACAATGCCGTTTCCGCTGAAATACCTGACCCAGTTCGCTATCCTTTAGCTCATCAAACTGTGGTCAATCACATGATTCATGGACCCTGCAGTGTGATTACCCTGAAGCAGTCTGTATGGATGCACTTCATGAATGCACAAAAAAGTACCCAAAAGACTTTTGTAATCAAACAACTTTTAATCAAGAAGCTGGTTATCCTATTTATCGAAGAAGAAACAATGGAGTTACAGTTGCAAAGACTATGAATAGACATACCTACAATATTGATAATTGTTGGGTCGTACCGCACAACCTGTATCTTGCTACTAAATTTGATGCACACATTAACATAGAAATATGCTCATCCGTTAATAGCATCAAATATGTATACAAGTACGTTTATGAAGGTCATGATCGGGCTTCACTATCAGTTGAACAAAACGACGAAGTACGTTCGTTCATTGATGCTAGATATGTGTCTGCTTCTGAAGCATGTTGGAGAATATTTTCATTCCCAATGCACAAGGAATTTCCCCATCATCAACGCTTAGCAATTCATCTTGAAGGTGAGGCTTCGGTCTACTTCAATGAGAATGAAGATGTTCATGATGTTTTGAGACGAGCTGAACAGCAATACACAACGCTGACCAGTTGGTTTAAAGCCAACCAAACCGATCCTGATGCCAGATCGATCTTATTACCCAATTTTCCTGAGCAGTATGTTTGGCATGCATCTGCAAAACCTCGAAGATGGGAGAAGCGTCAACGTGGATTTGGTACAACCATTGGTAGAATATAATCTGTTTCTCCAAAGAGATCAGAACTTTATCATCTCCGAATGCTACTATATCACGTTCCTGGCGCTACCTCTTTTGCTGATCTGAGAACTGTTCGTGGCGTTTGCTATCCCACTTTTCAAGCTGCAGCTCGAGCACTGGGTTTACTTGCCTCCGATAACCAATGGAAAGATTGTCTAGAAGAAGCCGCTCATAATCAATCACCTGTCTCTCTTCACAAACTGTTTTGCATTATTTTCGTGTTTTGTGATCCTGCGGATCCTTACCAGCTATGGCTAGATTTCAAAGACAAGCTTTCGGAGGATCATTGGTACCAACTTCTTAACGTTCCTGTATTTGACCCAACTGTAGAGGATATTCATAAAACAGCATGCAATTGTGCATTGATTGACATTGAAGATATCCTACAAAGTCATTACGGAACAAGCCAGCAATAGTATGACCAATTCCAGTTGCCCTCGGTTGAATGTAGAATAGACCGTATTAGCTCTCCCTTGAGTAGTCTCATTCAACAACAGCTTCAACTCAATGCTGCTGCAAGACGGACAGATTTGTCTGAAGTTATAGAAAACTTAACAAAGATCAACGTCATTTTTTTGATGCTATCATGCATTGTGTTCTAAGAGACGGTTGTACTTCAACTGAATTTCCTCGAGTGTTTTTTGTTGACGGACCTGAAGGCACAGGTAAGACCTACCTCTTTAATACTCTGCTAAAGGCAGTAAGATCTACTGACGTTAGGTTCGCTCTGACTATTGCATCCAGTGGCACAGCTACTCTACTTTTGGACGGCGGTCGTACTGCTCATTCTTTGTTTAAAATACCTCTTGAAACCAGCTCATCCACAATGTGTGGAATCAAACCTTCTTCTTCTGAAGTCGAGTTGTTAAAAAAAACAAAACTCATCATCTGGGATGAATTATCAATGATAAACAAGTCTACCCTTGAAACTGTGGATCGCACTTTTAAAGACATCTTTGGTGATGATAAAAGTACTCTTGAATCAATCCCTTTTGGTGGCAGGTTAATTGTTTTTGGTGGTGATTTCCGTCAAGTACTTCCTGTGGTCCCCAAAAGCAGTCGAACAGATGTAGTAAGTGCATGTATTAACCGCTTTTATCTCTGGCCATCATTCGTTGTAAAGAGGCTTAGAATCAATATGCCAGTACAGCAAGCTCACCAAAATAGCGATTTGTTATTGTCACGAGAATTGAGCAATTTGCTAACATGCTGTTGGAAATTGGTGATGGAACATTTAACACTCTGCGAATGCAGGTGTATCCCAGTTTCGTTTCAACTGATAACGACTTTATCAAACTGCCAGAGCCAATGCTTATTCCAGGTGATAACCTTTTGCACCTTCTCTCTGCTGTTTTTCCAGAACTGTTCGATTCAAACACACCTCTTCCAAACAGAGCATTCAACTTGATGAACTCTGCCGTCCTCACCCCTCTTAATGCTCATGTTACGGATATCAACCATTTGTTAATCAACAAGTTCCCTGGCGATTCAGTTATTTACTATAGTGCTGACGAAGCCCTTACTCAACAACAATCCCTTATTTATCCTGCTGAAGTTCTTAATGCTATTGAGTCAGGCTCATTGCCACCTCATGTGCTTGAATTGAAAGTTGGAGCTCCCATCATGCTTCTACGAAATCTAAGCCCCATGAGTGGTCTTTGCAATGAAACCAGACTTATTGTAAAATAACTAATGCTTAATATGATTGAAGCTACGATTGAAACAGGCGCATTTACAGGATCCATTGTATGCATTCCTAAGATAAAACTTCTTTCAAATTAAAACGATGCCATACGATTTCAATGAATCCAATTTCCTGTGCGAATTGCTTTTGCTATGACGATCAACAAGGCTCAAGGTCAAACTCTTGACCGAGTTGGGCTTTATTTACCAAAGCCAGTTTTCAGTCATGGACAACTCTATGTTGCTCTTTCAAGAGTCAGACATAAGAATTCCATCAAGGTCCTAATTGGCAAATCTAATTCTATTCCTGCTCAATATACAAAGAACCACACACGAAATGTTGTCTATAAAGAGGTATTTACATAAACATTATATTTCTTATATGCTTATCTTCGATATGAATATCCTTATAAATATCAATATCAATAAAAAAAACTTTTAAAACCATTTGTATCTGACCCTAATCCAGTCCATCTCATTTAACTAAAAGTTGACCTTTAGAATAAGCTTAATTCTTTCTCACTGCCCCGGGACACATTTTTTTTACTGAAGCGACGGTTTGAAATACACGAAGCGCAGCGAAGGGGCTATTTGAAACCATAGCGAAGGTCCAAAAAAAATATGGGTGGGGCCCCCACATTGAACTTCTCATCGGATTAGTTGGCCTGCGGCAGCACGAGCATCTTTCAAAGCGCATCGTACCGTACCGCAATGAAGGTGCGGTTTGTAATATGCTCGTCTATATAATTAAAAAAATGGGATCGTTTGTAACTTTTTTACACGCTTTCTAACTATGCAGTCACAAACTTAACATTCAATCTCAGCATACATTGCATTTCGCATAATTATTAGCGATACTTAAGGTCAGACTTCATAAATTTGTTGCGAGTGATGATAATAAAGAACAACAAATGATGGACCTTTGCGATTGAATTAATTTCAATATTGGGTGATCATAGATTGTGGTAATGGTGGTAGTAGTGGGGAGCTACTCTTTATTCTGCGAAGCAATTTTGGTACATCTGCGACTAATTCTGCATGAAGGCAATATTACTTAAAACACAATCTGATAAGCAATAAACTAAAAGAATTAGCCCATTGTCTCCTCAACGTTGGCTTTAAAAACGCTAATAAAATTCTTTTTTGCTGTCTCGCCCACAAGTTTTCTAACCCAAGCGATAGATCAAAATACACGAAGCGCAGCGAAGGGGCTATTTTGCCTTATAACGAAGGTTTTAAAATACATAAGTCAGATCACCAAAATGTCTTTTTTCGAATTAGCCAACTCAAATCAGCGTGAGTTGCTTATAATAAAAGTCGGTCTTCATGGAAAGCAGCTTTGAATTAAAAAAGAGTTTATTAAATTTAAGTGACTGAAATTATGTGAGTGATGTGGGTGTGTGGGTGTGTGGGTGTGTGGGTGTGTGGGTGTGTGGGTGTGTGGATGTGTGGGTGTGTGGGTGTGTGGGTGTGTGGGTGTGTGGGTGTGTGGGTGTGTGGGTGTGTGGGTGTGTGGGTGTGTGGGGGGAGGGGGGGAGGCCGCCCTCAATTTTGCGAAGCAAAACCGGCGGCTGGTATTTTAACATTAAATATCTCAAACTTCATAAGGTACATACTTGTGAGGTAAAGACTCTTATAATGAATTTATCAAAAAATAGTGTCCAAGTATATAAAGCCTTGCAGGACACTATTATTGATCCTTTTATCTTTATTGACCCAAACATCTTAACCTATTTTTTACATTTAACCACCAACTTACTATTCTCCTGAAAATGAACTCTACTGCCTTTTGTAACGGTTTCAAGCGCTCTTTCTCTTCCCTTGAAAAGCTTGTCGGACACTGCAAGAAACAAAAGTGTGGTACTAATCAATCTGTTGAAGTCAGCAACATTAATGGCCCGTCTAAAGTCATCCAACCTACCAGCCAATCAATCAATCAGGCTGTTGAACAACCTGTCCAACAACCTGTCCAACAACCTGTCCAACAACCTGTCCAACAACCTGTCCAACAACCTGCAGCTCAGCCTGATGCTAACAATATAAATAGCCCAATGGCTGGTACATTCCCCATTGAGGAAGATGTAGAACCTTTAAGTGGTATTGTAGCATCAACACAGATAATACATGTAGTCATTAGGTAGACTAATTTTTTGACTTCAAATACAAGCCATGATAGCGCATTAGAACATGACCGGGTACCTGGAGAAGTTATGTCCAGATTTGAAAAGGCAGCACTCGTTTTCATGCGATTGATGGAAGAATCTAAAATGACTCGTCAATCTCAACGGGATGTAGTTAATTGTCTCAATAACAATTTTTCTGTTGAGTTTACCTCTAACAGTAAATATGACCGATTACTTGTTGTGCAACATGTGTGTTCAATTGACTTTTTTATAGGAGAATTTGCCAACGAACGATTGCAATCACCAGACACCTATCGTCGCATGACTAGTAGAGGATCCAAGATCACAAGGAAATTTGACATTTGTCAAGATTGCTGCTCTCTGTTTGGTATAGGCCAATCTGATTCCAAGGAGTGTGATGTGTGTAAGAAGCCTCGATATAAAAATCAAGAGCAAGTCGATACCGACATCAACAATATGGATAGCAATCCATTGATGCCTTTCGTCGAGCCAGTACCAGTCAGATAAGTATCTTACACTTTTGTATTGAGTGTATTGACTGAGCTCTATGCAGATGATGATAAGTTGGATATCTTGAAATACGGACAAGATTTTTTAAGTAATAAACCTACCACCAACTACGATTACAAAGATATTTTCTCGGGTTCAAACTACAAGAGTCTTGTTGAGCGCACCACTATTAATGCCAATACTATCTGTCTTGTTCTTTTCGTTGATGGATACCAAAACAAAAACTCACAAAGATCGAATCAAGTAATGATTAACTGTCTTATAAAGAACATCTACCCAGAGCATCGGTAACGTTTAACTTAAGCAGCTATTCTTCAAAAGTTGAAAACTTATCTTTACATATATTAGACGTAGAACAAAAGATGAGTATATGATCCAAATTGCTGTCTGCCTCGGTAAACTAAAGGATTTGGTGTCTTACCTCCAGCCTGTAATTGTCGAAGTCAATGATAAGTTTCAAAGGGATGTAGTCATCAGAAAGCAAGGTGAGGAACGCTTTCGTGGGTCTGTTGCCATTCTGAGAATCACCGGTGATATTCCTGGCATTGCTGAGTTGATTAGCTTTGCTGGTCATACGCATACGTACGGTTGTCGTATCTGTTTGGTGAGAGCCGATAGTTCTGCTCCTAACTGTACGCATTGTGAATACATTTCAGGTGTTGGTCCAGAGCGATCTATTGATAGCTTGAAAGAAGGCGATATTGTAAGTAAAATTAATTCAAAGTTTAACCGAGATACTAAGTTGACTTCGACTTACAGTTGCATGGCATGAAATGGGTATCTGATCTAATAACATCTTACCAACATTTATGAGCACTTTTTCTTTTTTCGTTGATGATTTACACATGATAGGTCATGGTCTTGGTCATTTGGTGTGTAATTTGTTTGATCCACAAGAGAACAGCCGATTCAAAGTGAAAGGCTCTAATAAATACACATTTGACTTTCAGCAAGCTCAACTTCTTCAAAACTCTCCCCGATCTGATCAAAGAAAGCGAGCATACTTACCCTACCAATTTTTATTTTTTATTTGACTTTAAAAAAGGTTATTATCGTGCTGTCGATTGGCAATTCTTCTTGTTGCACGTTGTGCCCACCATCATAATACCTCATCTCAAACATGATAGTGCAAACAAGGCTCTAAAAAGTTTAACCAGTGCATGCGCTAATAAGTCTACAACAATCAATATCACAACAAGAGTTGGAGCAGATGAAAGAGTAATGTTAATTAACTGTTTATGATTGAGAGATGTTTAACCGTAAATTTTTTTTGCTAGTTTCTTTAAGGTTTGGTCTACTGACTTGAATCGCGAAATCAATGCTGGACGACTCATGCAACGAATCTGGACTATGAATAACCATTTCGCTTCCTACCATATATAAGATCTCATTGAACGATACGGTTCCACTTAGATATTATTCTTGTCGATCATTGGAGCGTACAATTCAAAAGTACACTAACCTTTCAGAATCGAAATCAGCTCCACACAAAGAAACGGACAATTACATAGAGAGATATAATTACTACAAGACCTACAATGCTCAGATCAACCAACAAGGCTTGATACCAGCAAGACGAACAAAAGAATCCGAGTTTGAAGATCATCCAGACGATGTTGATCAATCCATGCCGCAACTCTGGGAAAAATTCGAAAATCATTCATTGAATCAAGATGTCAAGATCGCTGGTGTACTTATGAGAGACATCAAGTCAGCAATGAAGCGGTACTTCGGTAGACTGGCTAATGGCGTTGCCCGTCTAGATAACAATAGTATTAGATTAGCAGCTAGAGTCAGAGTAGGTGATAGAATAATCCAATCAAGATGGCATCGTGAAAATCAAAAGAATGTGAGGAGGGCTAATAATTTGATTATTATGCAAGCCAAGGAGTCAGTCTCGGTAAGAATATACAACTCTATCGTCGATATCTGTTATTTAAGTTATATTTAGTTCTAGTCAAGTATCATGGTACGTCGGTGAGGTCATTACCTACTTGGTACACAAGCATGATAGAAGGGTTTATCACTTGGCTGTTCTCTCTTTGGTTGAGCACAGTGAGATGGATGAATACGGACTTCCCATCGTGACCTGCTTTGCTGGTAACCAAGACAAGAAAATTGTAGTGTGTGACGTAGAGGACATTGTCCACCCTGTTGGCTTTCTCAGGTTCAATTCAAATGAACGTCAATATAAGGTTATCTGGGAAGGTGCCCTGTACTATAAAAAGTTAGATGGTGGAAAAGTTGAACAACGTAGAGACATTTAAAGATATAGTTTGGTAAGATAGAAGAGAAGTATATAGATAAATAAACATGGGGTAGGGTGGTTGGCAAAAAAAAAAGATTCAAGTATCTCTTTCGTTTGTGTACCTTCTTATATGTGACCATGTAATGAGTTATCATCCGTTTAAAAACAGCGTCATTTTGTACTTGTGCAAAGGTTAGTGGAACCATTTGTTTCTTCCTTTGTCTTTGTTTCTATCATAACTCCTACAAAATTCCCAAACGGGGTTACTCTCTCTGAAAGACTCATTGCTTTGCTGCAAGAGAAAGCTCACGATGTACAGTAACTTGACCCACGACTTTATTCAACTAGCTACCTGAAGTTTATGTAAGAACTTTGGCCACCATGTATCATTCCCTAAGTAGCCTCGCATATGCTTTCATCAACTAATGACTTTACGTCAATTATAAATACTATTGAGCAATAGATCGCTTATGTCTCAAAATGGTTTTTAATTCAAAATTTTGGTGTCTTTATGCGTCTATTATTAAGACTCGTCATGTTTTAGCAAGCAGCCTTTGATTCAGAGTACCCGGTTTAGTCTTTTTCTTTTAAGCATCAGCAGAAGGATCCAGATTATGTATGCAAAGCCAAAGCGATTAACCATTTTGTCTAGTAACACTTTTGGATATAGTGAATAGGCCCTGGTGATTAAACTTATAAGTTACGGTTATGATACTAGGCCATGTTGAATTGGAAAATCCTTGTTAACACACCGGCATTATGTTTATTCAATCCATCGCGATACGGTTGTTTATAATATCCCTTTCTTCGCTAGATCTACATCTTTATGCTTTAATATTAATTTAACATCTAGAGAGTAATCTAAAGTTCTCCTTAATATGTAAATATAGGGTGGATATAACATCTCATATAGCCACTTTCTCTAACCCATCCTATCAAACTATTCTCTGGACTTATATCAACAGTTATTGCTATCAGTTTAGTGTTTGACTTTTATGCTTTTCGATTGAAAGCCTCCCCATTATCAGTAGTTTCCAAATTTCTTTCGGGTATAAGTACTCTTTCAAGTGTAAATCATTTGTGCAACTTAGTATATCGTTTATGCTTCCTTTGATTCTGCACATGATGTACTTTCTATTTATCTCTTAACACTATTAATACTGAGATTTTTCACCTTTGTAACGCATCTCATATATGATAAAGATACACACTATTATAGTAATGCATTATGCAAATCCAAGACATTCGCCTAATCCGTCATCTTTAATCAGGTTTTAATTGGTGGATAACCAGTCTTTCTTCCCATCATTGCTCAGATTATACTAAATACTGAGAGGGTATTATTTCTTTCTCAAGCTCCGTCTCAGACGGTCGTCTCATTCATTTTAGCCCCGCTCTGAGACGAGCTCCAAATAAAGGTAGATTTGAATGACGGGATTTTTTTCCTATTTTTATTTTCAAAACATTGAGAAAATTGACATATTCAGAACTGTCAATCTGCATAAAGAAATCAAATTCAAAAAAACAAAGCTATAAAAACCTACCCTTTCTTGCAACTGTTTAGTACTTTTTTTTTTCTGTAATGTCTGGTCCTTTTGGTTCTGGATCCGTACAAGGGGTCTTGGAGGTGCCTGGTGTCCCTGGTGTGCCTGGGGTTGATGCCAATGGTTGCAACTCAGGTGAAGAAGCCATGATGACGCTTCAGGGCAACATGAATGTCATGATAAACAACAATTTGTCTATTTCAAGAGCTTGTCAAGAAATCTTGGCCGAAAATGTCTCTTTGCGGCCTGAAAATACAAACCTTGCCTACTTTAAAAAACAAGAACGATTTACTGTATGTTGAAGCATAACAAAGAAATAAATTTGATTTTCATTTTTAATCCATATTCCAATTATAGAAGTGGTGCCATGAAATGAAGTTTGATGATGGTATACTGGTGACCGAAGGAAAAATGCTGCTCTTCTTAAAGCAAGAAGTTCTCCCCAAGGGCAAGCATGGCAAGTTGGATGACAAAGGTCGTCCAGTCCCCCTCAGCAAGTCTGCCGTTGAAGGCTATGTCAAAGCTGTCTCTGACTTGTACAATCAGCAAACTGCCCTGAAGGTCAACACCCATCCCCACCCCCGAGGCCACATTTATCGTTCGTTTATGTCTACATACGCCCACCAAACCTTCAAAAGAAAAAAAGAAACATATGAAGATCGTGGAAAACACACTTTGTCTGATGGCTACACACTCAAGGAACTTGTTTTGGTTGGAAGGTAGATTCTAGCTGACTATATTGAAGAAATAAAGCAATTCATTTCTTATTTGTCTAACTCTATTTTTTTTTGAAAGATATTTTTTGTTGACAAACTCTCTTGAAGACTTGAGAAATCGATTTGACTTTTTGCTTGGTCATGCCATGATCGCTCGTGGTGAGAACAAGAGAATGATGCAGCTACCTGACTTGTATTTTGTTGAGTTGCTCAATGAAGGTCCTACTCCCTGCCACTGCCTCACCTTAGCCATGCTCCAAGGAAAAACCAACCAGCATGCCCGAATTGAACACGGTTATGCCATAAGACATATGAATGTTGAAGCTTGCTCTGTTGGTGCCTTGGCCCTATACTTTTTTGCCCGTTTTGAGATTGAAAATGAAGCCTTCCCAGATTTGAGTAGTCGAGATAAATGGTAATCTAATCCCAATTACTTTATACATTTGAATAAAGTCTCACTTATTTTGAATTTTATTCTGAAAGGTATGACATTCATGTCTTGAAGGGAAAGGATCGCGCAAAACAAATCTCGTATGCTACCCAATACCAAGCTTACAAGAGGGCTATCACCAGTGTTGGCATCAGCACCTCCAAAGTCACTCACATCAACCGCACAAGTGCTATCAACATGATTGATGATGAGCAGGTCCCTGACAACCAACTTCGCCGCATGGGAAGATGGGGCTCTGACCGGATGACAGGCTGTTACTTGACTTCCATCCCAAAACAGAGTATTCGTGCTGCTGCTGGTTTTCCTCGTTCCCAAGGGAATTTTCATTTGTTTCGGGCTGCTGTTGAACCACCTGTTGATCTTCAAAAGCAAATCTTTAAAGAAATTGACAAATACAAAACCCAGCCAACAAACATTGATGATCTGATTCTCGATGACCCTAATTGTGAAGAAGATGGCGATATATCTAAAGCCAATTTCATTCAGCTGATTTCTTATCTCCGTGTCGTGTTCTTTCAGGTATAATAGTATTTTCGAAAATAAACTTTCGTCTACATCCATCAATTAAGATTTTTTTCTTTCAGGATTGTGTTGTACTACAACAAAAGTATCCTCACCTTGACATTTGGAAGCATCGTGTCTTCAGTAGCATTGAGTACCTTGACTACAGAACCACTCTCTTGGATGCTATGCCCAAAGATCTTGACCACTTTTCTCTCACTGCTCAAGTTGAAAAGCTCATCCCTGAAATTGCTCAAGCCATAAGAACTACTCATCAGTCTGTCAAGAGTGAACTTGGTGCCTTCAAAGCTGAAACCTTCAAATACATTGATGAAAATAGACAACAAATGACATCCGAAATGAAGCTCCACATGAAAGATTTCTTTCAATACGGCCTTGACTACTGCAACCAACTTGACATTGATGATATCATCAACAACAGCAGCAACATCAACAATAACAACAACAACAACAACAACAACAACAACAACAACAACAACAACAACAACAACAACAACAACAACAACAACAACAACAACAACAACAACAACAACAACAACAACAACAGCAACAACAGCAACAACAGCAATGACAGCAGCAACAACAACAACAATGACAGCAATGTCAGTGCCCAAAGTAACCCCCAAATCAGTTACAAGATGAATCGAAAGATCAAGACCGTGATTGATGTCTGGAGAGAATACGACGCGGGAATTGCAGGCGGTCCTGCCATCAAGTATCTTGAAGATACCCACAAGACAACTTGGCGAAAGGATAGAACCGAGGCCCGATTCTTTTTGAGAAGAAAGATCCTGTATGACGAAATCAAAAAAATAAGCAATGCCAAAAATCTCTCCTTTGATGATGCTGCCATTGAACTCGAAAAACGTCGCTCTGATCTCAAGAAGGGGCTTAATGGATTGATTGATCTTATCAATGAAGAAAATAAAAGAAATTGATTTTTTTGTTAGTACTATATTTTGTTTTGTGCAAATTGATATTGTTCTTTAAGATGCAAAAGCCTTTTTGCTTATTCTAATGCTTTCCACCAAAAAGAAGCCTATTGCTCTTCTTTTTTTTTCGATCATGCGTCTTTTCTTTTTCCCAATCATGCATCTTTTGTCTCTCACGTATTTTCTCTTTCCTTCTTTACGTTTATCTAGACAAAATGAAAGCGTCATAAAATGATCATTTTTGACACATTTGATTCACTTTAGAGAGAAATGTCAAAAGAAAACTGTTTGATCTTATGGTTATACTCGACGAAAAAAGGAAGATAGGTTTGATTGAATGACACATTTCTACGTAAGTGAGTTAATGCAGAAGTAGAACATAAATATCAAACAAAATAGTAAAGACAAACACCAAAGGGATAAGAGCATGACATCTTGAATACATGATTTTGCTCTTCTTTTTTTCAGTTTCCAAATTTGAAAAAAAGGTGTTACCAAAGATGGCTAAGGAATGTTTTAATTCTCGTCTCATCCATTTTGCGACGAGCACTGAAGAAAACCAAGGTTTTCTTTAGTAGCACAGGTGCTTTAAGGAAAATAAAACCAAAAAATCTTCAATGGTTGGCTCTCCGACAGGGCAAAAGTTGAGACGAGATGAAATTTTTTGCGACGAGCGCTCAAGATACTGGCCATTTTTTTCTCATTCCACCGTCTTTTCTTTTTTTTTTTGATATCCAATGCACAGCAGAAGGTAAGCTTCATCTTGAATTAAAGGAGATGCATAAATACCAACACTTTATTTCATTTCATACTAGTATTTAAATGATAGCATAGCTTCCTATATATACTCGCATTTCTATACCTATACGGATTCTTTCCGCAGTAGTTGCGTATCATCATTCTTATCTACGACAATAACCATAAATGCCATTTTGATTGAGTCCAAGATCCTTCTGATTCCTGCTCAATCCAATCCGTTTGGATTGTTAGCTAACTGCTATTAGCCGCTGGTTCTTTGACTATTGTCATCCACAATGTTACGACTTATTATGTGAAGCTGAATGTTGTTTCCCTTGTTGATGTTCCAATAGTATCCAAAGTTATCTATCCGCCTAATCCCTAAGATGTGGTCTACTCAACTGGCAGGCCGATGCCAGGCTCCTATACTTCGGTATACATCAAATTCGCATTCTATACTTCGATCATTATGTTATCATTTAACTGACATGTCTTCTCTCGAAGATAGAATTTTTCTCTTTTATCTTCTTTGTTCTCAAGCAAGAGTTCTCTATGACCACAGTGTCTCTCTAATACTATCATGCTACGTATCTATTTATCAATGAATTCTATGATCAAAGATTACTAGCCAGCTACACTGTCTTCTACCTCGCAATGTCAAATCACTTACTGTTCTTTCCGTGAATACTTCCTCTCCATTTGATGAATCACTTCTTGTTTCCATTCCTCTTCGGGTACCTCTTTACCTGACTTGCTGTCTCTCCTTACCCTTTTGTTGTTCAATCCAATGTAACATTACTAGCTCAATTAATGCTGCTACCTACATTGAAATTGCTGTTGCCATTGCTGTTCAAGATATCCTTTGATACTGATCGGTAACCGTGTCAACTCATTTAACTGCTCAAACTGATTTGAGTTTTGTAGAAAGTCAAGATTTTTGTCTTCCTTGTCAAGCCACTCTTCTTTTTTGCTCTGCTATACTTGCTTTCATGTCTGTTGCTGATTCTGTACTCAAGCATGCAATTCACAGGACAATGAACAGCTCGTTGGTAAAAAGACGCGTCAATGATCAACAATACTTTTGTATTAAACAAACTCTAATTTTTTTGTGTATAGGCTATCAATCTATTGTTCCACTTCCAAATCATTTTTCTCGGTTGCTTCTGACTCTTCTGTTGATTGGGTCTACTACTGCATGCAAGGTATCTGCTCTTCAGGCTTCAAATTAAAAAAAAGTGAACAAAAGAAAAAAGAAATTGAAATTGTGGCTGGTGTCCTACATTAAATCATTTCAAGTGCAGCGCAAACAATCCATCCAAAGTGCTAAATCAAGATGCATATGCTATATTTTGACAGAAATGGCTCTCAGAGGTCAAGCAATAGGCCAATCTGAATACTGAGCATACCATTCGAACCGGACGAATTCAAGAAAACCGCCTGGATGGTCAAAAAAATGACTGCGATCAAAATACAGATAAAGAAGAACCCATATATAGCATAAAAAAGGATCTACATTCGTGTATAATAAAAGAATTCAATTTGACCCTATTCATCCAATAAGCATACCCATTATTATAAAGTCGCCATATGAAATAATGAAAGCACGCCATTCTTCCATGAAACATACTCACTTAAAGATTTCTAATCCTCTCAAAACCATTCGCTTATATATAAAAACCAAGCAGAACCTGTAAAAGAATGAAGGCTCATATAGAAAAATCCTCAACTTTAATTGGACTGATGTCAGATATTTTGCAATGTATTGCAAAAAAATGCTCTGTTTTTCAACATTTTGCAGAGTTACTAAGAAAAACTTTGATTTTTTGAACAAAAAATTGCAAAAAAGTTTACTCGCTGGTTGCAAAATTTATATCTGAGATTTTCATCCTGTGAGCCGTAGTGCAAAGGTCCAATGGTTGATCAGGCAGATCTAATTCAGGTGGGTGATATCCTACTTTGGCGATGTTGAATTTGTTGCATTCTAAATAGTCAGCTAATTTGCGTCCAATATCTTTTCGCATGTTTGTCCAATGTACTCCATCAAGTTGTAATAGGTCCTCAATACTTTGTAACCCGTAATGACCTAATTAATGAGCTTTCAAAATAAGTGTATCACGCTCGTATTCTGGTGGTGTCATGTACTCAGCAAACTTCATGGCCCTCATAACAATATTGAGGTGTGAATTACTTCTTTGTGATGACGAAAAATGATTGAGATTACTTTTGCTGTCTGTTGGTAACATTTTAATGGCACTGTTACTTTCGTCAGACGAGAAAGTTTTGGAAGAAGAGGAAGAGTCGTAAGAAGGGGAAGAAATATTCCGTTCTTTGTATGCATTAAATATTTTAGTAGGGCGTGATTTGTTAAATTGGTTAAAGCGTGAGTTTAGCTTTTTAGATTTGGTCAGCTCTTTTTCCATATTTCTCTTGCGTTTCTTTTTAGTTATTGTACCATCACTAGTAATGTCAGCACAACTACCCCCCTTTAGAAGTGACGGTACTTCGTTATCCGAATATAGGCGAGAGAGAGCGTCTGGTATAATGTTCGTAATGCCAGGCAGATAGACGCATGAAAACCTGTATGAGAAGATAGTTTCCCACCAACCTAACATAAGCGCGTTAGGTGTTGCTTGGGTATTTAAGAATCAAGCTCTTATGATCCGTGTGTAAGGTAAACAAAATGAGATAAAGCCATTTATGAAATTTAGTGAAAGTACAGACAACGGCTAACAATTTTCGTTTGGTAGTACTATAATTACGCTCTGAAGGAGATGATTTTCGAGAGACTATAGCGAAGTATCAAATTTCATTGTCAATGATCTGATAAAGAATGCAACCAATTCCTGTAACACTTGCGTCTGTAGCAACATGAAAGCGATGAGACAGATTTGGAGCGGATATAAAGGGTGCGTGGGCTAAGGCATATTTCAAATCATTAAATGCTTTGGTGTGTTGATCAGTCCAGACACCTTTAAGAGATTTATAGCTGCGAAGTGCATCCAATGGAGTAGAGAGTTTTGAGTAAAACGGAATTGAAGAACGAAAGAAGGACATAGAATCACGATAACTGGCTAATTGTCGACCTGTATTAGGAATAGGCCATGAATATGCACTTGATACCTTTCGAGGATCTGGTATGAGTTTTCCACTAATAAGTGACCAGCCAAGAATATTAACACTCTTTTGTGCAAAAACTATCTTATCTGGATTCAAGACTATGTTCGCATTTGTTAATCGTCTAATAACCTCTGCTACGCAGTCAGTGTGGTAAGATAAAGGAGGAAATGTAGAGATTATGATGTCATCGACGTAAACATTAACGTGTGGAAGATCTTCAATTAGAGTAGTCAAACATCTTTGAACGACAGATCAAACATGTGTGATACCAAAGCATGCTTTAAGATGAATATACTGTATTCCTGTAAAAGGATTAATTATAGCTAACTTTTCACGGTCAGGTTCATTAATAAGAAATGACGTGAATCAAGCATGTATGTCTGAAATGGTATGAATAGGCGCACTACCAATACTTTGATGGATTGAAGAGATTAATGGCAACTATTGTCTATCAGTAACAAGAAGTTGTTGGTTTAGCAAACGAACATCACATACAATTCTGGGTTTATCCATTGAATAATTTCCATGAAGATCTTTCTTTTTTGTTACAAGCAAAGGACTATTGTAACCTTTGTGGAATGGAGCTCGTTTGATCACACCTTTAGCCAACCATACTTCAATCTGTCAATTGACGACTGAATGATAGGCTTCCGGTAGCTTATATGGAGCTTTATATGCAACAGTCTCAGGTTTAGTTTCGAAATGTATGGTAGCACCTGGTAAGTTACAACAGGAGTTCTTCATGTCAATCTCTGTATTAGGCTTAGGTAGATCGTTGATTACTTTCAGAAAAGGTTCACATTCAATGGAAGTTCCAAATGGATCATTATTAGGCTTACTGTTATCAAGATCGATTGGATCAGGTATCCTAGGACCGGCTGTATCAATGTGTGTACTTACAAGACCAGTTATACCTATATTCTATGTATGTAGAATATCCATACCAAGACAAATAGGTACATTTTCATGTGAAAAAATGCAAAAACTTCGAATGTTTGAGTAGTATCAATTTTATCACAGAAAAAGTTTAAAGGTGTAAAACCTATTTCAGTAACAGAAGCATCTTTACGACCAAGTTGTATCTTACCTATGGCTTTGGTAAGATGAACAGGGGTGCCAAGAGAGCGAAGGAATGATGGCGTTACTAAGAACCGTGTTGCACCTGTATCTAATAGGACGTACGTTTGAACGTTTTCTATTGTAACCGGTAAGAGAATAGACTTAGGTTCCAACTTCGGCTTTTGTATTAATTGAGTATCAGACTTACATTTCTCCGCTTGAGCAGCTATATTAAGAGATTCTTCATCAGAATCTTTGTCCATGTTGTCAATGGTTTGGGAGGGTTCTGGCGAAGGCAGACGAGAGGGAGAAGAAGCGGAATCTGGAAAAGCAGCAGCATTCTCGACAGACGCAGAAGCAGGTGAAGACCGCACAAAGTTACTCCAGGCAGTGACAACCTTTTTGTTCAGTACAGAGGCCAAGAAAACAGTGACATCCTTGTCAGAAGAACTAGCACGACCAGCAGAACCACAACGATGAGCGGGAGTCCAACCAGGAGAACCACAATGTTGACAGCTGTTTTTGTTCTTTGGAGCATCACCTCTCTTTCTGGCTTAATAGTCTTCTGTACTGTGTGTAGTTATCCGGTGAAAGGCACCAAACATACCTGTCTTGGGCTTCTTTTCAGAGACAGCAAAACCAGAAGCAGGTTTCGAGAATCGAACACGCTTATGATCAAAGGAAGATCTTTGATCCCTGTTTACCGGTGTAGTAAACACTGAAGATGAGCGCTTGGAACCGGAGCTGGCTTCATATTGAATACGGGCTTGGTTATAAAAGTTTTTTGCTTTAGAACAGATATAGTGCAAGCTAACCTTCTTTTCTGCAGAAACAGATTCTAGAGTAATGTTGATTCGGTCAACAAGTTCATTTGGCAAAGCTTCCAGGAAGTAGTTTACCAGAACATGGCTATCTTGTACACCCGACTTAATACGCAAAGTATTGGACTTGTCGATGAACTGTTCGATCGTCTCATGCTTGGAAGCGAAACGGATCTTAGAGAGTTCTTTGTGAACTTGTAGCTTTGAATCCGTACTTGGGTATGAGAGCAGTTCTAAAGGTATTCCAAGAAATACTCTTCACCGGTTTGCCAGCACCATAAACTAATTGATTAAGCCATATACGCTGATCAAGTTCGATACGTGTGAGCACCAAGCGGTACCGATAAGCGTCTATATTTAGCTCATAACAGACCATGACATCTTCGAACTTGTTAAAGCATGTCTCGCCATCAGGGTAAGTTGTATCGTTTGGAGCGAAGACATTATGTCCTGTCCACTGGAAGTACGGTATTTCCCCGGGACAGCCGGCATATTTACCAGAAACCCTGGAAGTCGAGTAAGGGGAAGCTACAACGTCAAAGTTGTCCGAAGGAATCATTTGCATGTGCTTTGTTATCTTTGCTAGATCAGTAAATTTAACCTCAAAGGTATCACGAATTGCGGTCATATCCTTGCTTTTACCCTTGGCCAGTTGCTTAGCGGGAGTCTCACTTCATTCTTCAAATGAATAAAGCTGTTTCGTAAGCTGGAAGAACCAGATGACTCAGGTAAGTTAGAGAAAACAGAATTCAAAAGCACAGTACAGTGAGTAGAAGCATCATTCAAAGGGGACGGAAGAGCATCGAGCTTCATCTCTTCTTCTGCCGTTAATGGAGAAGTAAGAATGAATTTAGCCTCTTCAGGAGTGGGAGTGCGTGGAACATAGGGAGAGCCAGAAGCAGACATAGTGATATTGAAGTAAGTAAACAGAGAGATAAGATTAATGAAAATGTTATAGATCAAATAATTCACAATTGTAATAAACAAGAGAAATTAATTAGACTTAAGATACTTTTTATTTACTTCAAAAAATTGATCTTATTTATACTTTTCATGAAGATGCTATTTCTACTGAGATTGTAATACTTTTATAGAGGCTAATACTAAAAGATAATATCAACGACAAATCGGATGTAAGATTGATGGTGACAGTCTTGTAGGGAAGAAGTGCTTGTACAGGTTGATTGGCATACTGTACCTAAATTCAAGTAACTGGTAAATCATTAGTGAGATGTCAGTACTGACCTTGAATAAGAATTATCCGAAACAATCGTCAAAGGAACAAGCTGAAGTCGAAATGGAAGTGATTGTTAAGTCATGAGTGGAACAATATTAGATCCGTACTGTATGAATACAACAACGGCAAATCTCCACGATCAGAACACATATGCCTCTTTTTTACCCAAAGTTAAATAATCTCTTTCGCAAAACATACTTCGTCTTTTGTTTTAACTTTTCATTTATTTTTTAAAAAAAAAGAAAGAAAGTCTAAGATCTGATAGCCCTTGCATGAACAACTTTATCCGACTTTGTAAGTGGCATCTCTTGCTCAATCACCGTAAACTTTCTTTCGACGCGACGAGACGACAAGGCTCTCATATGACCAATGTCCAGATTGTGAAAGAAGTCGTTCATCTATCAGTTTATTAGTATTACTATCTCACAATGACACAAATCAATATTCTACTTACTTATTCAAATCGCCAGGAAGGAACCGACACGCGTAAGTACTCACTTGAGTAGGTTGATTCGAAGTCAACCGATCTCTCTTCATCTGACATATACTGCACCTGGAACAGAGCTTCGCATTTTTCTTGTGTTCCATACCCTGTGGATAGATGCTCAAGCGCAGCATTGAACCATCTTTGGCGCGTGGCACACTTCTAAAAAAAAGGTAAGTAATTTTTATCAGAATTATGTGCTTTTATACTTACAGCTGAACGCATTTTTTGAGACTTGCGAACGATCTTCTTAGCATAACGCTCGTTCATTGACAACATGCTTAGCTTGTGAGTCTTCACCTGATAATCGAACACATTTCGAATACGCTCATCGATAGCTACGACTACAGTGTGATCTAGGCGTTGATCAAGTGCCATTCTTGCGCCGTCTTTGAACCTATTGCCAGCTAATTCGAAAACCTTTTCATGTACATCAATGTTGTACTTGGTGCGGTCACCCTCTGCTATGATGGCTGGTTTGAAAAGCAAGGAGCGGTTGAGGTCGAATACATACCCAGCAACCTCAGCTTCGTCAATGGCATCGCGGATGTATCCCCATCAAAAAAACACAATCAGATTGATCATAACGGATACCGCTAAATCAATGTAAAACAAACTTACGCTAATTGTCGCACTTCTGTGATTCACTCTTCTGCGAGCACGAGATACAGGAGCAGCAGGAAGAAAGGCTTCAACTGCACACGAACGAGACTCAAGGTTGAGCATACGCGCTTCGTAGACACGAATGGTAGGGGTGGCAGGACGAATGACACGAGGGCGAGAGAAAGAGGCAGAAACTTGGGAAGTTTG
>JAIWNI010000189.1:0-28420 GCA_025331435.1 Choanephora cucurbitarum
ATTAACTTCAACATACCAGGCTTATTGCTTTTCTTTGCTTTCAGGTAGAGCAAGGATGCTTTTGCAATGCTTAAAATAAACAGGATTATATATTCCTTCTATCAAAAAGTAAAAGGACTCAGTTTCTATAAGCTCTACTATATTTTATCATAAGATTATCGGATTTTAAATTTGGTGATACGCATGAATTAATTAGCCTCAGCAAAAAATTGGTGACTAGAGAGATACAAAGGTGCGTGCGGATATACATATGTTTTTCCAGCTCGATTAAGGGAAGAGGGAGTAAAGAATGGTTGTAGACAGTCAAGAGTCTATAGTTTACATATTTTCTAATTGGAAAACATGCTGATTACACTACTAGCATTGTCTTTTGCAGACAGTGCCATATGACTTTATATGATGGATTAAGATGATTTTGTCTTATGGGCTGCCTATTCATTCTTCCACTAATAACTCTTGTATAGACACACACGTTGAGAAGTTTTGTACTTTGACGGTCTTGTCATAAACACTTGCTACTTTTCCAAACAGGTTACTTTGAAAATAACAAAAAACTCTTCAAAAAAAAAAAAAAAAAAGGATAGCAATACGCAAATCATTCTGAAGCTAGGTATTTAGTTGCATAAACTTTGAGTTTTGAATATATCTCATTACTACAACATGCATGTTTTTATCTTGGTATCGCTCTCAAGTTCTGAGCGAAAGAACGCTACTTCTCTTCTTGCTTTTTAGCATGACATAGAGCTTTAAGATGTGCCTCGCTATCGTTGCATACCAAATTGGTTCTTTGTGTTATCAAAAGGACAGAACTATAATGATGCGACAGAGGCATACTATACAGTTCCAACTCAAGGATTTGATAATTGAGAACATAAAGTAATTACAGTTTTTTCCTATTGATGTTTCAAATGTATGCTAAATAATACTGAGAAGCTTGTTTTAATTGATCATCAAAAGAAGATCCAAAGTTATTTTTATGCACCATTAAGTAATTTCGAGCAGTAACTTATAGAGAAAGTGCCCGAGCTTTTTTTTTTCTTTCAGAAAATCTGCAATCATTTATTGACAACACATGATGTGATAGCATCATCATGGCATTATTTAAAGCAACAAATACTCATCTATCTGGTGTAAAAATTAATTGGAAAAAAATAAAAAAAAATCTAAGAGGATTCAGAAGCATCATCAGCGGTTTCGTCAGTAGATTCTTCAGTGACTTGAGCATCATCAGTAGATTCTTCTGTAGCTTGAGCATCATCAGTAGATTCTTCTGTAGCTTGAGCATCGTCAGTAGATTCTTCTGTAGCTTGAGCATCGTCAGTAGATTCTTCAGAAACTTCTTCAGTACTATCCTTAGTAACGTCTTCAGAGACATCTTCACTTTCATCAGCATCAGATTCATCAGTAGAAGTACTGTCATCTCCAAGGCTTGTGTCAGCAGCAGAAGATCCAGCAGATTCAGTAGTGTTAGAGGGAAGAATAGAAAAGTAAGAAGAGTAAGTGGTAAAGGTGTTGTCGCCCTTAATTGCTAAAGCATAATCTTGACGTGAAGTAAGGTTAGAAGGAACAGTCCAGTTATAGCCTGCTGAACTGATATCAATTGATTGAATATTGAGAACATTGGGAATGATTGTCACCAATGCAGAAGAGTCACCAGCCATCAAGGCGATAGATTGGATCTTGGTAGCAGTAGGATCAGTTTGAGTCCATTTGATGTTAAAAGTAGTGCCCATGATAGCAGAAGTCTAGTCAAACGAAAAAAAAAGAATCAGTATATGCAAATATAATATGACAAAAGCTTTCTCAAACTAACACTTTGAATAGGGTTGGTAATGGCTAAACCAGCATTTTCATTAGCGGCAGTAGTCAAGGTAGAGCTGGCAGGAGTAGGAGCAGCAGAAACCAAGGCAGCAAAGATGGGAGCAAAAGACAAGACACTGACGAACTTCATTTTTGTTATGAGAATTGATGATAAGATTGTATATATCGAAATTGATAATAGAAAGGAAATGGTTATAAAGTAGCTCTATATATATATATATTTTTTGAATGTAAAAAAAAGGTACGAAACAGTGACATTCATACTCCACTTTAATGGTATGACAAAACAATAAAAAAGACTTGTAAATAGACACAGTTAGATGATCGCCTCGAGCTTTACTGAATAATAGTACTTAGTCCTACCTTTGCAACACATCTTGCTTCTTTTAATTCAATCCTTCAACTTTACACCATATGTCTTTTCACTCTTCTAATGAATTGATAAGATGATGTTTACCGAGGGGCTTAAACCTACTTAAGTGTCCTTATGAAAATAAATTCTAGAAAACAACAATAATATAGCGATTTCTCAAACGATAGTTCTCCGATATCACAAGTTTATTTAAATTTAGAAACAGGGCGTTATCCATATGTGCTGAATTTACCGCTAATTGTTTATGTCTCGGCACCTTCCAAGGCCCAGATCATACTATAATTAACTCATAATAGTAATGGGGAAATTTTAACATCTTATTGCTACATTCTTTTTTTAAAAATGAAAGGGCTTTAAAATAAAACTTGTTTTTTCATTCTCAATTGGATTGCTTCAAATGCATTAAGTTGAACAAAATGCTTATCTCTTTTGAAGGAAAACAATGGTCTTCTTACCATACTGAGTCGGAATACCAATCAGAATTGGTTGAAAGAAATTATAGAGTACCGTTAATTAGTTCAAACTGTTCCTTTCCAATAACACCTCCCCCTACATATGTATATAAGAGATAATTGTATGGTCATGAACTAGTAAAATTTTTACATTTATAATAGTTGTGTTTAGACTATACAGATAAAAACTCTTAGCATGTGCTCATCTTGTCGATCATGACAACTGTGTAACTTGCGCATTTTGGGACATTTGATTGCTACACAATGCTTCAATAAAGGCAATGAAAATCCAGACATCAGCTTTCCAGCTTCTGATTGGCACCGGGTATATGTGTGTTTGCACACTATACATTTAACCTGGAAGGGTTATTTTTAGCATTGTGCTTCCATCTTGTCTTTTCTTTGGGGATAGCTTTGGTCAGTTTGTAAATCATATTTATATTTTTAATCAACTTTTTTAATAAATTCAATATGGAATTTAGCTAAACATCACTGAGTTTGTAGTAAGACATTGTCAAAAAAAAGGGGCGGGGGGAAGCAACTTTCGATAATTTCGGTAACCGATCTTAATGGTTACTGTCTGCATGAAGACGTTTATGGGTTTGAATGTTTCTTTTTTTGGAAATATTATTCAATTATCGTATGAATAGCTGAAGCACCTCTAATTCTGTGCTGTTTCGTTGATTTAGAAGAATATCATGTTGATTATATCATAAAGAGAACAGGAGTGTTTCAGGTATAAATCTGCTTTATTTTATTTTCTGTGTGAATAGAGTATCATTTCCGAGCAACCAAAGCTACATTTCCCCTAGAAAGTATTGTAACAACAACAAAAACAAGTTTTTTTTGAAGAGAAAGAATCTGTATGTGCACAAAAACATCTTTCTGATGTGCAATGTTGAAATGATATGCAAGACAAACAAATCCAGCTTCAAGTGGTATTTTGCAGCACCAACTAATCTTTTTTTCTTAGTATATGGTTTTTTAAGTGAAGTCTAAATAGTTTTATAGTAGCTTTTTCTTTTTCTTAATGATATTCAGTGCTTGTTGCTTGTAAATTAAACAATTCAAGCACCATAAGTTAATTACAAAAAAAGTAATCATTTTCTTGTTGGTCATTCAAGGCAATTGTGTAAATTGGCAATCTACATTCTTATTTATCTTGACATATCGATCGCATTCTGAGCCGTTCTTGCCAAGCTGTCTCTAAGACAGCAATTGAAAATTAGGTAGTGCTAAGCTACACTTACTTTCTTGGAGCAATGGGTTAGTCAGTATGGTACCTGGAAAGTCTTTGTCAAGATAGAATAAAGCCTCTAGATACATCAAGCTATAGAAACATGACTTACCTAGTATATTCGTGTGTCTCGGAGTTCTATGCATTGAACTATTTCAATTTATTATGCTTCTAGAACTGTGTTCTAATTGTTTAATGTATTTGTATAAATGCGGTTAATATCCAAATAAGTTAATTCAGTTTCTCAAGTTGACACTTTGGATGTTGAATGGTATAGACGTTCTTTCGCCTTGGTTTCTTAATCTTCAGCTATACATGTACTCAAGCGTAGAGGGCTAGATCATTTCAACAGGCGCCATGTACATAGGCGTTGGAGTTACTTCTCATCAACAGAAACTTCCTTTAGATGGCTCTTCTAAAAGAGCTGTGCTATGTGCGATCCAGCGGTATCCTATCACGACACGTAAATACATATGTTGTCAGCGTCAAGAAAATGCGCTTCTTTTTGTCTTTACCATCACAGTGTTCCTGAAATAAATTACAAAAGGGGTTTCTAGATATTGTTTTACTTGTTGTCTTTTTACATGCACATTTCATCAGACGTGTTTTCTAGTTTGTTTGCTTCATCTTTAATGCCACAAATGGCTGCCAAATCACTTTAGAGCAGTCTTTTCACCTAGCTAACATTTGTCTATGGTTGTTTGTTTTTAGCTAGTTTGCTTCACGGTTAAAAACACAGACCATATCTTTTCCAAAAAGAAGTAGCTTGTTATCTGTCATCTAGACAATACTTTTGGAGCTAGTTGAATTTCTTGATAATGTTAAAATTTATGTTCTTCCTCTTATCAGTCCAATAATCATTATTGCAGGCAGTATGTTGCGACCGAAATAATTTCAAAAGAGCCACTTTATTTCTCGACAAAGGAATGAATGAATGAATGAAACAGTTACTAATAAAGTGTAAAATACAAAAAGTCCTCTAAACTCCTACAACAACGGAAACTTCTTTCATTCTATATAGTATACCAAGTATGTCTCAGTTTAGCTTTGATTGATATTGTAGGTCTGCTTGTTCTTGTTGAGAACATTAACATTGACCAAATCACTAAGCAAACCACCACTTTTGTGAGTAGAGCCAATGTTTTTGATGGTTTGACTGGATTGATGAACGTTGGTCTTTTTGTTGTCTTCATAATGAATGCGCTTGGGGCCATTCTTGCGGTGGTTACGGCTGCCAGCAGAGACAAGGACCACACAGAAAATAAGAGCGAGAACAAAAGAGAGCTTCATTTGATTGAGATTGGATTGAATTAAGTTGAATTGAATTGAATGAGGATCAATAAGTTGACTGAATTCAGTGTCTTTTATACTTCTTGTCGTTACCTCTCTCCTATCTTCTCTTATTAGTTATTTATAGGATGCTCATCATCCTGTTTAGAAAGAAAGAGCAGAATGTACGTATTTGCCTTCTCCTTTTTCGTGTATATTCTGTTACGACACGATGTGCCAACACTTGTTGACGATAAAGAGATGGCCTACTTGATCACCAAAAGAAAAGGAGCAGAAAAATATGTTGTGCTACACATATTTTGCAGCACATACATACGGGAAATGATAAAAAGGAGACACTCATATGCGTCTTTATATGTATTTAATATGAAGATGGTAGTAACAAGGTCTATTGTTTTAGACAGTTTGTTGACATCTTTTTTCGAGCATGATAAAACTATCTCCTCTCCTTCATCTTAGTTTTAAGAAAAATGAGTGATGGAAATCTGTCTTGACAAGCCAAATATTACTTTTTTTAAAAACCTTTGAGATAGTTTTACGTCATATCTTTCAGGTTAAACTACACCAAAATACTAAATGAAATCATGTCACTCAACAATAATGACAGGTACTAATCTTTGCCTCTTTTTCCTCTCACCAACTCTCTATCTCTGTCTCTCTTCTTTTGTATCTTTCTACTAATACAAAGATTACATGAAGTATACCCAAAAAAAGGAGACACTTACAAACAAGAGCCAATCATATTTAGAGAAAATCAAAGTATATTATGCAACCGACGGGCTTTTCTTTTTTACTTGGGCTCGGAGTTTTGCACTAGCAATCTCAAAAGACCATGACATGATTTCATTTAAACAATCAAAGTAAACCAATCGAACTTTCGTCACAGTTGACTTTAACAGGGGTCTTTTTTGTCTTGTTTCTTCTCTTTTTTAATGAATACTCTTGTATGCTGTTTGTATCAATACATCTGTGCTTGTTTTGATCACAATTAAGAAGAAAATAAGCTATTTGGATCACTCTTTTAGATTGAATGTGTGTATGAGAAAAGATAAAATAACCTATTGACGTGTTTAGGTTAGACAAACTGAACTTGAATTCTAGAAAAAAGTGATATACCAGCTTAATAACTTAGATTTTTTGAGTCATTCTTTTTTTTTCTCTTCTCTTTTTTTCTTCTTTATATCATGTCGCATTCACAAGAGATTCACCCTTTCGAACAACAAAAGCCTCAACACTATAACAATGAAGAATATACTGAAGTGCTAAATGAATTAAATCAACAAGTTGTCCAACATCAACCAGAAGACATTTTGCAGTTTTGTGCTACCTTTTTCTTGAATAAGTTAGAAGAAGAACGCGCTAAGGCTCGTCAATATGATCATCATCCATTAGGTGAGTTATTGAATAGAACAGGTTAATCCTAGAGGGAGAAACAAGAAGGAGAGCATTTCTCATGTATATATATCAAATGAAAAAACAGATCCTATTTCCCATGCCAGTCTAGGTCCCGATTTCCATCCCCACGGTATAGATGAAGATATGCATGACCGTCAAAATCAAGACAACGATGACGATGACGAAGATGATGAAGAAAGAGATACAATAGCGGGTGAAATTCCTTCCATTTCTGGTCCACCTCCAAGTAGTCGCGGTCGTCGCACCTCTGTCAGTGCTGAGTCAATGCAACCTTCTCAGCACACACAAGAGTTTAAGAAGATTGTAATTCCCAAGAGTGATGAACAAAGAGAAAGTATTCGTGCTGCTATTGGAAACAACTTCTTGTTCAAGAACTTGGATGAGGAACAATATGAAGATGTAGTCAATGCTATGGCTGAAAAGCGTATCTCTGCTCAAACACTTATCATTGAACAAGGTGCAGTGGGTGACTACTTTTACATTGTTGAGTCTGGCGAACTGGACTGTTTTATCAACGGCAACAAAGTGACTTCCTATGGTCCTGGAGGAAGTTTTGGTGAATTGGCTCTGATGTACAATGCACCTCGCGCTGCTTCTATTCAGGCCGTCACAGATTGTGTTCTCTATGCCTTGGATCGCGTGACATTTCGTTCTATCCTGATGGAAAACACAGCCCGTAAGAGACGTATGTACGAACGCTTTTTGGAGGAAGTGCCTATCTTCAAATCGCTGGAGACTTATGAACGCCACAAGATTGCAGATGCCTTAGAATCAATACAATACAATGACCAAGAGGTAGTGATGCGTGAAGGTGATGCTGGAGAAAACTTTTATCTTATTGAGTCGGGTGAAGCTATCTTTTACAAGTCTTTGCCTGATGGCACACAAAAGCAAGTGATGGTGGGTAAAAAGGGCGATTACTTTGGTGGTAAGTGAAGTTTTTAAGAAGGATAGGAAGAAAAAGCAACTCACTTTCTTTTTCTTTTTATCATAGAACTTTCCTTATTGAATGATGAACCTCGTGCAGCCACTGTCATTGCTAATGGTAAACTTCGTTGCGCCACACTGAGTAAGAAGGCCTTTATTCGTTTGCTAGGACCTGTGATGGATATCCTGAAGCGTAATTCTGAAAACTACCATGCTGTTCTCCAAAAGGACTCACAAAAAATGTTGTAAATGATTTCTTTTTTTTTCCTCTCTTTGTACCATTTTCTCTCTCTCTTTCCTCTGTAGATTATTTATTCAATGACAATAATAAAAAATAAAGAAGAAACTAGTCTCCAAAAAGAAAAGAAGTACCTTTGTGTTAATGAATGTATTTCGATTTGAGCTTTTGTTGCAAATTCCTTTAGAGGCGCGGAATTCATCAACAGGAATTACAGTTGAGACTTTTTTTAGAAACAAAAGTCAGATGTCTCGGTTAGAATTCGAGCAGTTTGAATTTCTTCAATGTCAAAAAGCATTGTCTTTCACTCTTCAAATAATTTTGAGCAATCAATTATTATCATTGATTATGAAGTCAACTATGGAAAAAGACTGTTTATGGTTCTCAACTTCGATAGAGCACCCGCGATAAGTCTATCTACCATTCATTCGCACTTCTCTGCTATAGTTAGTGATTTTTCTGTATGGAATGCCAGCATTTTTTGCATGATTGCTATATAATGCAACTATCCAGTACTTCAAAAAAACCTGGTATGACTTCTCAATCATATCTTCTAACTACAATGCCAACAACTGTTAAATCTATGGTCATGAAATACATAGTCATCCTTTGAAATCATGATTTCTGTTCATTTATGCTTGTCGGAACCAAACTTCAGCCAATAAAGTTGCTAAGATTTATAGACCATAAGGGTAAACCTTATTCAGCGAACCTTGCTTTTAGAGAGTGTGACTTCTTGTAGAGTCATTTCCTTATAGGGTAACCTAAGGGCAATGAATTTGTTTCTCAAAAGTCTCTGTTAATTCCAATTTAAAAGTATAGCACGGAACGCGTTCTTCTTTCTCTTCTTCAAAAGCATGCAGCTTCCTTCCTTTATTCGTGATCCATCTGTAGCACTAGTTGGAGAGAAATGCTATGTATCACTTGTAGAAAACCTAAATGTTCAAGATGTTGACTGTGTTAAGTACGCCATCAGCAAGGGACTTGGTTTGGGTATTGTGTTAGGTGGTTCTATCGTAAAGGTGCCACAGATCTTGACGATCCTCAGAAACAAGTCTGCTCAAGGCCTTTCACTGGCAAGTTATTTGCTTGAAACACTTTCTTATTTCATCACTTTATCCTATAACCTTCGTCAAGGAAATCCTTTCAGTACATTTGGTGAAATTATGTTTATCTGTATCCAGAATATCATCATCACATGCCTCATCTTCTATTTTGGTCGTCAACAAGGCCGATTGATGGCTGTCCTTGCTGGATTTGCAGGCATTCTTTATACCTTGAACAATGCTGAACTTGTTCCTCCCGTTTTGATGAGTAGTTTATATGCTGCTACCATTCCACTTAGTTTGGCAAGTAAAGTGCCTCAAATCTACACTAATTTTAAGAACAAATCTACCGGCCAACTGTCTGTCTTTACAGTCGTCAATTACCTTGCTGGTAGTGCTGCACGTGTGTTTACCACCATGACAGAATTAGATGATACACTCATGTTATTTGGTAACGTATTGGCTGCTACCTTCAATGCTATCTTAGTTTTGCAAGTTGTCCTTTATTGGGGCAATAAGGTTCAACGCAAGTCTACAAGTAAATTGGATTGATATGCCTAAGCATATTAAATAGAGCAATAAATAAAATCTTTGAATGCGATTATTTTGGTTAAAAGAGGGTATTCATGCCTGGAGCTAATTATGGCCAGAATAGACTGACACGAGGAATTAAGAGCAAACTTGACAGATTACCTTTGTTGGAAAATCATTGTTTGCTTGCTGCTCTGACTTCATGATAGCTTTTCTAGTCTCACAAACATTGGATGTAGCTATACAAAAAAAGAAAAAAGCAACGAAATACAATTGGTTTGTTTCCAATAGAAGATGGTAGGCTTGTCTTACAAGAGAGTTCTCCCTTTAGGATTTGAAAAGAAACAATTTATTATCATATTGAAAGACATTTCAAAACGCAACTATTGACTAGTTGTTGTATATTTCTTCTGTTATTTGGATATTTTCTTTTTTCTCCAAACGATAGCTCCCCTTTTTGAAGAGACTAAATATAAATGACTGCATGTATAAAAAAATAAAACAAATCAGAATCGAATGACGATTTCCAGCAAGGACAATAAGGATAATCGCTATAACGAAATTTTTATGAGCGCATTTTCGCACAGATTGAATATAGAGTGATTGCTCAATTTGAGAGTGTGCTCAATACGAGAGTAAGTTTCTCAAGGATGTCAATACATTCAAATAGAACGACTGCTGTATGTGCTGATGTTGTTAATAGTAAGATATGCTACTCCATTGGTATAGTCAAGCTCAATTCAACTGTTCTTCTTACAGTCCTTTCTGCTTCGAATCAACAAAAACATTTCTTTTGATGTAGGCAAAACCAAAGGGAAAGAATTGGCTGTTAGTTAGGGATATGCATCTTCTACCACATTCACTTGAGCTCCATACCATTGAGCAAACTAAGGAATGTTTATAGTAGTGGCTTCTAGAAAAACGTTTTAAGAAAAGAGGGGGGCTTATAACTATTTTAGCGTAATAATTGCAAGTGAAGAGACTCTCCAAGTCTGTTTGATCTATGGGGGGGGGGCGATTTTGGTCATTCAATTAGAGTATTTTCTTATCACTGGCAGTACAAGCTATTTACAGGAAAGGAGTACAATAGCTGGCTTAACAATATTTTTAAAAGCCGCGCCAAACCTTATTCAGATACTTATTTTCAGTCAAATGGCAACATATTAAGATTGAGAAAGAAAGAGCAAACAATAGAAATATCATGATGAAAATAATAGAGACTCTTCCTCAATGCTTTTTGCATCATCGGGTTTATTTATTTTGCAATAAGATGAGTTTGATTTATTTGCCCTGGATAACAAAAAAAAACGACGCTTGTTTGTATAAGCTTTTCTTCATTATTTAGTTCATAAAGGAGTTTTATTACAAATAGAGCTTAGTACGATTTATTTTACTATCCAGTTTGAAGCGCTTCTTTATGTGAAATTGCAATTGTCTGTTAGGGAATGATGAACTGAAATGGTTGTATTCAAGCGGATATGACAAAGCGGTTGCTCATCGATCACTTGGTTGTTACACTTTTGTTTCGCTAAAGTCTTCAATGATCAGGATGTTACCTTTTTTATTTTATTTCTAAAGCTAACACTTTCAAACAACTCAACTACCAACTGAATCGTTATAGCCAGAAGATTCAAAGATTGTCTGTTTTAGAAAGATCTTCAAGAATAAGAAAAAAGAATCCCGACAAATGTGACACCATTATCAACTGGTGTTTCCGCCACAAGCTCTGTATTTGCTTTTGCCACCCTATGGTTAATTAGTTTCGCCAAGAAAGCGCATGCTGCTCAAATAAGAAATCAGCAAAGTAACACTACAAGGTTTGGCTTCACCAAAATACATTATACCCCTCACTGTATTGCTTGCCTGAGGCTTTCTCTTGTTCATCTTCATCAAAGAGTTTTTTATATGATCAAAAAAGAAGATAATCTTATAGAAGCAAGCTCTGACTGATAATAAGAAAGATCGGTATGTTTGATACATTTGCTTATTCGTATAAAGAATGATTACAAGAACCATCTACAGGTTGTCAGTTCGCTTACTCTCTTGATATGCTTGGCTTAATAAACATCAATTCTTTTCTTGTACTACGATTGCTAATCCTGTCGATCCAGAAAAAGCTTGTATTTGTACACTTATTTTCGTTACTTCGAAGAACACATGTGGAATCCTAAACAATCTTGGCAACCCATCTGTTCAAACAAGACCATTCGTTTTGTATAAACAAATACAAGGTTACGCCAGCATGGGCTTGTCGGTTGCAATAATACTTCCTTTTTTTCTTTAGGTATTAATCTCAAACATCTTAAGATCCTGTTTATCGTCTGTACTTTTATTTGATTTTCAATCTGCGTTTCAATAACAAAAAGGCTGTACTCCCAATGTCTTTTTCGGCAAAGTCTCTAGTCCTTTCGGCGCCAGAAACATTTAATTGTTTGGGACCTTTTTTTTTTGTTTCTCTCTCTCTCTCTCTCTCTCTCTTTTTCTTCATTGTCTTACTACTTGCAAAGGAAACGATGTCCCGGTTGAGTTCACCTGCTGAATGGGTTGCTCCTTTGACGCCTATTATATCTCTGGCTCTTTTACCATTGGGTCCTATCTTCTTTCCAAGATTTTATATCCTTTTCTTGTTTGTCTACTTTACTGGATTCTTATACCAGCAAGTAAATCACGTTTGCAAGTTTTATCTATCATCTGTCAGAATCAGGGCCAGTATCAAAAAATGGAATGTGATGAACAAACACACATTGAACGACAAACTACATGATGATAAGGTCAAGATCGCAATGGATCATTTAAACTCAAACAGAACCAATAAATATGCTAATTTGGAAGAAGGCTTGGAAGTTGAACAACTATCGTATCAGAAACCAAACTATATTCACACTTTTGTGATTCCGAACTATGGTGAGCCTGAGGCTCTTTTGAAGGATACTATTGGACGCTTAGCTGTACACAGGTAACTATACACCCATTTAACACGCACGCACACACTCTTTAACCCTCTTTTTTTATGTCACCAGAGATGCCAGTACGAGTTATGCAATTATTTTGGCAATGGAAGCATCCGAAATGGGTTGGGAGGATAAAGGAAGACGCTTAAAAGAGTTTTTCAAGGACAGATTTCGTAACTTTATCATTACTGGTCACCCTGCTAATGTTCCCGGTGAATATCGTGGAAAGGGGTCAAACGTCAACTATGCTGTTAGAAACGGTTGTGCAGAAATGATCCACCAGGGCTTCGATCGTCGTGAAATCATCTTGACTATCATGGATTCAGATGCTGCTATTCCTGAGCTCTATATCATTGAGGTTGAAGAAGCACTGAGCAAGGCTGATGATCCCTACTACACTGTTTGTGCACCCCCTATTTTCTTTTCTCGTAATTGTAATCAGGTCCCTGCGGCTGTACGTATGACAGATATCACTTGGGCTTCACTTGTCATGTCAAACCTGAGCAACTCAGATGGCTTATGTATTCCTTGTTCAAACTACAGTCTCTCATTCATCTTGGCTGAAAGAGTTGGCTATTGGGATGTCGATGCAGATGCAATTGGTGAGGACATGCATATGTGGTTAAAGTGCTTCTTCAAGACAGACGGTCATGCACGTACTGCACCTATCTATGTACCTATCAACCTCACTAATGTTCAATGTGAAGGCTATATTGCCAATATCCATGCTCGTTATGTTCAAGCCAAGCGTCACTTTCAAGGTGTTGCTGATCTTGGCTACACACTTAAACATATGATCGATTGTTACAAAAAGCGAAAGGTTCAAAAAGGTCTCTTGGACTATCATACAAGCACCTCCAGCTTCAATGACAAGTTAGCTGCCTGTTCTGTCATCCTAGAAGCTCATATGATTCCTGCATCTTCTGGCTGGCTTATGTTTGCTGCTGTTCCTTTAATGCAACTGATCCTATTTCCCCCATTCTCATGGATGGATATCATTACTCCTGCTAACAACCCGCTTTTGATTTCGGATTTCTTCTACAAACTTTGGACGATAGTGAAAATGATTACCATCTTCTTGCCTCTTCCTCTATTTGCCACTCTTGGTATCTATGAACATTTGCATCGTTATATTGATCGCGAGTTTTATCGGAAGCCAAAATCCGAATCACGTACATGGAAAAACGTTTTAGATTATGTCTCTCTGCCTGTCGCTGCTTGGCTCTTTTTGACATTGCCTTCTACATTAGCATGTGTCAAACGCCTTGTGTCTGGCGAAGAAGCTTATATCGTTGGTGCAAAGATTTTCAATGAAGAAGACGAATCTGATGGAAAACGTATTTCATAAGAAGACTAACTCCCAATTACTGTATTCTAGACAGAAGTTGACTTACTTCTGAACTCATCTTATATCTAATTTCCTTTTCTTTTTACATTACTCATATATACACATAATAGCATTTAGTTTAATCATTATTTTCCTCTCCCTCCACTAATAAAATTAATCGCGCGTTTTCCAAATATATACCAAGTATCTGAAACATTTGTGTCAGCATGTGTTTATTCTGGTAAAGACCTTCATTCATGTTGTTGAAGTAATGCATAGCTCTCTAATGTGGATGCAGCCGAGGAAGCGAAACGACACAATCATCATAATCATCAAGCTGGATCAGTGATGGAAGTCTACGTTTTTCATAATTGACGTATTTTGTCTTCAAATGTATAAACCAATCAATGTGTTGGTCATCTTTTGTAAGGGCTGGTGTAGCTGAATATACCTCTCCATACCAATATAAGTGCTGATATAGTTCATAACTATCAATACATGCTGGCACATCTTCCACATAAAAGTAGACATCAACAATATCATCATCATCAAAATCTTCTTTTACTTCTTCCTCTGTTAATATCTCAAATTCACTGTCATATTCTTCATCATCATCTTCCTCTTCGTAGTTTTCATCTTCCTCTTCGTATTCATCGGCGTATTCATCAAACTGATTGTTCATCTGCTCACTGTTATATTCGTCTTCATCATCTTCACTAGGACTGTATTCCTCTGCAAGTCCAACAAATTCTGTTTCTGGAGATGATGGTTTTGGTGTGAGATTTTCGTTTGTATTTTCAACTTTCCTTTTTCGATCTGCTTCAACTGCAAGCATGAAACTAGCAAGACGTTCAGTTGTAGACATTTTTTTCCACATAGACTTCATCTTTTTGTTTTCACGCTTATCGTCTTTAGTCATCTCTTCCAACAGTGAATCTGTGATTACTTCATCTAGAAAGTTCAACTGTGCCATCAAATAGTATAGGTCGTGTATTCCCATTTCTGACATAAAAGATTCTTTGCTGAAAGATTCCTTTAAGAGAGCATGCATATCCATACATGGTTTCATCGTCAGGTTTTCGATCGTAGCTGAAGAGGGTTGGTTCTCCATAATTTTCTCAACAAGTTTGAGAATAGACTTGGGTGTTGTATTAAATTGCTTCTGTTCCTTTTGGTTTTTTGTTGCTTCGTTTGACTGGGACAGCTCCCGTAGCATCTTTTCGCTCTGTTGCTGTGTCTCCTCCTCCACAGGGTCAATGATTGGCTTCAGTATCTCAATGACTTCGTCCAAATTCTTTTCATCTAGATCCCCAACAAGGTTGTCATTGTTTTGCACCTTGGTCACTTCAACACTAGTTGAGGTGGTTGACTTTAAATGTTGCCTCCAATTATACGTGCCTCCTTGTCTCTCTGAATGCTTAGCATCAGTCGAAGGCAATTTTACATGCTGTCTCCAGTTATATGAGTTTGTGTGTTGCTTTTGTATCTGCAGCCTGTATTCCATACATTCGGTATCAACTGTTCGTGCAATATTGTATTGTTTGTCACATACAGTAGAGAATGGTGTATTCTTCTTCAACAATTGAGCGGCTCGTTTAAATTCCTGAAAGATGATACCAGCACCATTTACTGTACAAGAGCGTCTAATGGGATGTAAGTCAAAACTGTATATAGATAAAAAGAAAGTGCTACATACGCCACATTTTTGTTGAGAATAAAAGGATCTTGAACAATAATGGGGCTTGTTCTCCAATAGCTGATGTCGTAGTTTCCATGTAACTCTCCGTCTTGTGTAATGATGGAAACTACATAGTTGCTTGGGTCAGAATAATATTCAAAAAACTTTGTGAGTAGATGAGAGACGGAATCCTTGTTTTTTCCTTCCCAATAAGTGATGGTATCATTTTTGCCTACTGAAGGACTCATTTTGTATACACTGGTAGCTATGTTGCGGATATTCAAACAATCGTGGTATCTTGCGTCCCATTGTACAATCTGATGATCTTGTAGCTGGCTTACGATTTTGCCTGTTATAGAATTACAGTTTCGAGATTGACAGCGGACGCTTAGCTTTTGAAGGCTTGGAATAAGAGGTTGTTCAAGACCAACCATCAAGAAATGTAATGCCATGATCACATAAGCATAACTACTGAGAGTACCTCCTCGAGCTAAATGTAGAGGGAAAAAAAGTAAGGAATAAAAGAAAGTAATGATTTCACTCTCTAGACATTTACGATTGTTGATGTTTTTCTCTTTAACAAATTGCTTGATGGCAGCTAACAAAGGTCGGATACGAACGTCTAGATTGGCATAAGTACCAATCAAACGCGTATTTTCGATTCCCAGTATATTGTTGGTATTAATATCGCAGTTGAATCCTGTTTGTGGATCTATGAATTTACAGATAGGCACACTGGCATGACCGATAGACTCAACAGCTTTCATCCCAATGTCTCTTAATCGGGCAGCTAGATAATACATGTTGTAGACAGATCTTGGTTGTCGTGATAAACGTTTTCTAAAAGTTCTCAGATCATGCTCGAATTTTGCTTCAGGCACTACAATGCACAAGTCAATATCGGCATTTTTAAGCCCTAAGAGATTTGCTGTAGAGCTACAATGCAATGTTGGAAACCAAAAAAAAATGCTGCTTGAAGAACTTACCCAAAAATGGCAATACGATAGTTCATTTCAGGCCAAATGGTATCAAGCATACTTTGAATTCTCTTCAGCAATGATCTTGTGTCTTTAAAGAATTTTTCTGTAGGTTGCATGGTATGACAAAGTTCAAATATTTCATTGCTAATAGGATCAAAGCGCTTTGGAGGATCTACTGTGTTAGCCGATTCAGAGCGGCCTTGTTTCTTGGCCTTCTGCTTCAGTTCTACTCTTTCTTGTTCAAATCGACGCTTATCCTCTTTCAGGTAAAAGACAAATAAAAGGGTCGAATTTGACTGATGTTTCGTTAATGTAGAAAAGTAATGATGGTCGTGTCGTTTGTCGTTCATATAGTTAGCCATTGTCATTATCTCATAATTCCATGAACTCCATGCTCTTATCATGCCAGAACGCACCATTTCGCGTCCGGCACCCTTCAGGAAGAATTCAAGTGAATTATAAAGACGGAATATGATACTTAGAGTAGAAGGACAGGTTTCGGAGAGATGAGCTTTGAGGTCTGGCAAGGACACAACACGAGCGGTTCTACTGTTGCTTGCGATAGAGTTCTTGAAAGCATATATGCCGCAAGCTTCAAGGAAACCGACTTGTGCCTCTTCACTCATAGTTATAGTTTAATGAAAATTGTTTTATAAGAAAGAAGAGAGAAAGAGAAAAAAAACGAAAGCTGACTTGTAAACACTCAGAAAAAAAAAGCGCATTATTATCTTGTGTCGCTCAGATATGCCAAGCCAATTATCAGGGCTCTTTGAAATGCAAACTCATGTGTCTTTGTGTGTGTGTAATTTTTTGAAGCAATACTCAAGAGACACAAGAAAAAATTTTTTTTGACAACGTTAGCATTGCTGGAAACGAGTAGCATTGTTTGTCCAATTTATAATCTGTGTCTCAATAATCTGACAACAATCTTTCCGCCTAATTGTTCTTATTTGATTTGTGCATATATCACAGAAATCACATAGCTGCCTCCACTCTCCAAAAAATAAAGAGAAGAGAGAAGACATAGGTATAACTCACTACAAGCAAAGAGAGCTTATTCTTTTTGTGCAGATTTGTTTACTATAATGCTTAAACAGGATTTATACTAGCAAATACACTTTTAATTTTTATCCGATAAAATGTCAAGATCTTAGTGTTTTTGTACTAAAGAGAGGTTATCAAAAGAGGTACATATAAAGACAACGATAGAGTAAGGGATAGAGCACATCTGCTTTGTTACAAAGAAGCCATATGCCTTTTGCTATCACATGCAGTTGGTTGAGTGTTGTAACGACATGATTGTGTCAAATCAACCATTTTCTTTTTCATGCAATACCAAATTTAGAAGAACGATCCTGTACCTGACCTGCTGATATACCAAAGACACTCAACGTCAACATGCAGTATATTTTCTTTTTAAAACTTTAATATAGCTGAAATCTATCTATCACTGAGTTGTATCTTTTCATGATTTTATGCTTCTTCGAGAGTGCATGCAAGCAGTGATCACTTCTAGGTTGATTGGAGATTAGTTTTGTGTTATGTTTTATTCTAGACAGACAAGCTACGTGCTCATGGTAGCTGAAAAGAATGAGGTCATTTTTCCTTACCCATCTTGTTCTTTGAAAAAGCATACAGAGCCTGGACGAAAAAGTGGTGGCTGATCACTAAGCTTGCTCGGTTTCTTTGTGCCAACACAAATACTCCTCTCAATTTGCTGGACTGGCTCAAAGTCACCAAATAAATCATTGATTTACTTACTGATTTCTATTTGTTTTCTTTGCAAAACACCCAGGAACTTGCATATAGTCATGGCTCTTTACATATTACAGCTATAGGCATCCTATTTCTCTCGTTTTGATGGTTCTTTTGGCCATACATAACGTACTTTCATTAATACTCTTTCAGTCTCACTGGGCTCAAGCATGAGACTTACTCCTTCCCACTTTTTTTTTTTGAATAAAATACTGTTGACAAAAATGGAAACAATGAATGATTTGACTCAGTTATAATGGTAACGAGAAATACCATCAGTTTGTATATCCTTATAAGCCATCAGCCTTCATATAAAAAAAGGGCGCTCTATATTTCATTTTGAAAACACATTGCCGTCAATAAGAAAAAAAAAAAGGAAACCTTATTATGAGATAAACAAAGCAACAACTTCTTTTCGTTGAGCTGGTAAAGTAACATGATAACATCTTCTTTAAGCAAAGGGTAGGTTGGCTCGATTCTTTTTTTATTCATATGATGCCTGTTGGTTTCTTTTTGAGTGTTCCGCACTTATTTGAGCGAGGCCAAGATAGGAATGAATAGGAAGACCGGAAATATCAATAACATAATCCATAATCAGCTCGAAAATAAAGGATTATACAATAAGACTCATGGCTTATCTAGAGTCTCAGACACCTTTTTTTTATAGCAATGTGTGGTATAGACAATATTCGATTTGTCTGAAAACGAGATGTTAGTCAGACAAATTTTGATAGTAAATGATAAGAAAGGAAAGGGGGAGCACTTTAAAGCCACAGCATGTCTAAAAAAAAACTCCTGCTTTGATTCAGAGAGCCAATTTATTGATTGGCATCATAGGAAAGTTATATGACTAAACACGCATGCAATATCATATCGCATAATGTCTTAGCCGCCCTCCGATCGTATAAACGTTTTGACCCCACATCTCCGCAAAACGAAAAGCAAGATACTTTTGAAAACCAAAAATCAAACAAAGAGAAGAACAAAAGGGAGAATGAAGACATGAAGACTTGTGTCCAAAGACGAACTCTTTAGAATAGTTTTGGACCCTTTCTTGTCTTCCTTCTTTTATTACATGATTTTCATTCGTTTGTCATGCTGATTTATCGCTTATACATTTTTCAATCCAATCAAACATCGGTATTTCTCGTGTCACAATCGGAAGGTATCTGGGGGTCTTTTTGTTAAAGCAAGAATGATTTACAAAATTATACTTTCTTGTAACCAATTGATCCGATTCAAATATGCCAAAACAGGGAAACATTATCGGGTTTACGGATAACCGTTTAGACAGACATTTTAAGAAAAAAAATTAGTATATAAACAAAGACAATCTTTAGTAGATCAAAATTATCTTTACTTTCAACTTTTATTCTACAACTACAAAATGCACTTCATGAAGCACTTCCTCCGCTCTCACAAAGACAACTCAACCACTAGCACACCTGCTCATTCTAACAATGCTACACCTATTACTTCCCCTACTGGTTCCCTCATCAATGTTGATGCCACTATCCAACCTGTTGCCAGTGACCGTTATTATAATGACCCTATGCGTACTGGTAGAAAGCCTGATTTTGTTGGTGGCTTTTTTGATCCTATGGGCGGTTATGGTAGCTACACTGTCAGTCGAGATGTTACCAACACTGGTGCCTAAGATACATACTATACAGAAGAAGGGCCATTTATTCAACAAGACCTGTACATAGCATTTAAGCATATATTATCATCATTCTACTTAATATTGCATCATCATACTCATACCTTACATTAATCAACAACAATATATCAATATATTTAGAATAAACTTAACTTTCATATAAAAACATTTATCCGATTCTTATCAATTTGAACCCTTGTGTCATTTTCTAATGATTATAATCATAGCTTTATTCAGTGAGCAATATCTAGACTTGCTAAATACCAACAAGAGTAAGAGAGTTCACCCTATATATAATTATTGAGCTGTTTACCATAGCAAATTAAAAAAAAGAAATGTCCTTGTTTATTGTGCAAGTCTTTATCCAATCAGTTAGAAGAGCGATTAACTGATTTAAACTAAATACGTCATACATGTACGCTGTAGACAACGTATAAACTAAATTAAAAATGGGATTCTTCAGATACAATGTGAGGATGAAGTCATAATAAACAGCGAAAATTACACATGTCCTCTTGCAGATGTGCGTTAGAGATAGGTTAGTTTATGCTCAAATATGACCGTACACGCTCTCTTTCTCATTAGAAAATAGCACTCAGATGACACTTATAATCTTCTCCCCTTATTTATTCCTTATATGTATTATTTGACAAAAAAGGCAGTCTGGATGAATGTTACATGTCAGATTAAATCAATTTATATTAAATTGATGGCATACAGCATAATTTATTTACAATTTTAGTATCGAGTGAAAGTACCTTTGGTAAGGTAATTTCCATTGGCTTCTTTCTTTTCACTCGAACTAAAGATACTCTTGACAGCACTTGACATTTGTGTCTTCTTGTTCTTGTCAGCCAAATCTTGAGCTACTTTATCCATCACAGCAGAAGCCGCAGACGAATGAATGACTGTCTTCTTAACAGATCTTTCCGCATCTACATCTTCTCTCTTTCTCTTCTTTTTTGAACTCTTTGACTTCTTTTCTGCTCTAGCCTTTGCTTTCTTTTCCTCTAATTTCTTTCGCATCACTTCTTGTTCCTCTTTTGTTGGATTGATGACGACTATGTTGTCTGCCTCAAATGGTTTTCCACACTAAACAGAAACGTTAAATACAGCCAAATGAAATAAGTCTAACACACTCACTGTAAGACATTCAGCACTTGGTACTTCCTTTAATGCTTGCTCGGCAAAAGTACAACCACAAGTATTTAAATAGACGAAACGATGCTTTCCATTCATTTCCTTCATAGACAAAGGACAAATGAATTTGCTTTTGATGTCTTTTTCAAGGTTACCCATAGTAGCTGAATCGTTATTGACCTTGAGGTTGTAAGCAGGATTAGGTGTCAGATTAAGCTTAACTGTGTCCTTGACAGAGGTGATGTGAGAACAGATCTTGTCGCCATCGCCATAGGTGTTGGGATTAAGTAGATATTCAAGAATAGCATCTTGGTTGTATAGCTTTCCTAAGCCGCATGAGACAACAGGCTGTTCTAAAAGAAGCTACGGAATCAAGATTAGATGGTGTCTTGAGGACAGTGCATGTCATTCTACCTTGGATAAAGCACAATAGAGCCAAGCAGCAGCTCTTTCGATATCAGGGTTTAACAAGACATCTCTTGCCTTCTCTTTGACAAGCTCAATGCGTCTTGGAATAGAACCACCGTCGTTACCCATCGTTTAAAAAGAAAAAAGAAAAAAGATCTTGCTTCACAGTAAGAAAAAAGGTCCAATCAAATGCATTCTCGGTCTCTCCTTATTTATCCGTCGCCCCCTCTTTTTTTTTTAACATTTGAAACAGGCAAAAATAGTAATGGTTAATAACACACACAAATGAGTCAATATTGGTATATTAAAAACGAATGTCCAAGTATTGCCATAGAATACACACTGCTGATATGAACAGAATACGTCTGTGTATTGCTGGGTCAGTCAATGATCCTCACTGTTTTATCCAATCATCTTCTTTCAAATAAGTTGATCCATGTCATATAAATGAAATCAGATTTCACAGCATCATTACTTCATTTCTAAAATAGTAACATCATATACACGAATGTTGCAGATCGTTCTCTAGGTATTTTCACCGACGAAATTTCCACCTTTTTTTTAGAGCCGAAAAAGCAATAGCTAGTGTCTTACAGTGTAACAGATGCATGTAAATAAATAGATGTAATTTCTGAAAATATAACTGACAGGTTTCTTCTTTTTCTTTTTCTTTATATCATGGCTCATTTTGAGATACAGACTGAAATACCCACATTATTTAATCAAAAGCAAGCTTCACCGAAGCAAGCATTCAACGGTTTTGTAGCAACAGATGATGACAATACAATTGTCTCGCCTATAAGTTCAATTGATACCTGTTCCTCTTCTTCAAGGCGTTCCTCTTTTTCATCACTAGCATCTTCATCACCTGGAAATCTAATTCGACATTCAAGGAGCTTACAACTCGATCATGATAAAAGCATACTCTATCCAACAAAGCAATCAGCTTATGACCGCATTGAATTTCTAGAAGAGCAATTGCGTATTCAACATCAGTTCAATGAGACTCTTCTTAAGAACAAACCAACAATCTCAAGTGAGTTCAACAGTGGTCTCTTAGACAAGATAAAAGGAGAATCAAGTGACACAGATAGAGTCATGAATAAACTACAAGAACTCAAGCAATTAGTTACTGATTATCATATTGAATTAAGCCAGAATAAAGGTAAAGAGATAAAAGAAAGAAACAGCATGTCCTTTTGTTCTCTAAAACACTTTCTTTCTTGTATTAAAAAAGACCAATCCAATCCACTTCAAACCAAAGTGTATTTTTCCACTCAGATTATTGAAAATTGGATACAGTGTGTGACACAATTGAACTCATTACCAACTAAACAAGGCTTAAAAAACGTGATGCTTCCACTTCTCTATAGAGTTGAAAAAGAACAAAATAGAAATAATCGGTTAGTAGAGGGACTGAACCGCCTAAAGCAACAGAAGCAGACAGCCTCCATGACAACACATCAACTAAAGTCTCGTGTGACCACCTTGGAAAGAACGACAGAGCACCTAAGGCAGCAGTTGACCAAGGCCAGCCAACAACACAAAGAAGAGACAGCCGAAATGGAGCAAGTGATAGAAGAGATGCGTCAAGAGATGGAATCAATGATAGACGAATTAGACCAACTCAAAGCACAAAAAGAGACAGAGCCACTAAAGAGTCAAGAAGGGCCTGATTATGCTAGGATCATTTCAACACATGCGCAACAGGTAGAGGCATTGGAACAAGAAAAGAAGGAACTCCGATCACGGCTTATCCAGGCCGAACAGCGAACTGCAGCAGAATTAGATCTGTTGATGGCAGTAGAGCAAACTAAAACTAAATCAGATCAGAAAGAACTTGAAGAAGCCCTAAAACGTACCTTGGCAGAACGCGATGCTGAACTGGCCAAGACAAAGCAAGAGTTGGATAAACTAAAGAAACAGATAGACCGAGTGCAACAGTACAACGAAAAACAGATAGAGAGAGAAGTCAATGCTCGATTGGAGGAACTTGAGACACAACTCAGAATGGCTCATCAGAAGGACACAGATACCTATAAGCTGCAGATATCAAGAGAAGTGCGTGATCTATCGGGTCAGTTGGTTGAATTTGAGGCGGAACTTCAAGCCCTTGAGCGTCAACACCTTCAGGATCAACAATCGATTGAAAATGCTATCCATTCTCAATTCAATGTAGAAGAAACTCTGAGGATGGAAAAGAGCGCTTGGGAGAAGAGGGAGCATGAATTAAGGATGAATATTACTAAATCTGAGCAAAGAATCATTTCGCTTGAGCAAGAGGTTCTTGTATTGTACAGTAAAAACCTAGATATGGCCAGACATCTAGGTGAATTGGAGACTTAGTTTTGATTCATTGTTCTCCTCGTTTTCTTTATATATCTTTTTGTTTATATATCTCTTTGTTTTATATCCCCCCCTTTCCTTCTGTACTCTTTTTTTTTTCTTTTTTTTTTCTTTACAAATGACCAAATCAAAGCATTCTAATAAACATCATATGCTATTGAAATTCAAACGAAACACGTCTAAAAAGACATTGAAGCCTATAGAAAAGAAAGCCAAACTAGAAGCGGTTACACCTATCCAGCCTACGAATCAATTGCAACCTCTCTATCCAGAGTCTATCTTTGATCCCACCTTAAGAAAGAAAAGTTTTTGTTTTTCGCACAAAATACACTTTGATTTCAGTTGGTGTCCTTCATGCTCCTTTCATATATAGAAATTGTTTTAGGGCCAGTTGTTTGTTGCTTTATTTCCAAAAATAAGAAGTTGTCCCAACTAATAAAAATAAATAAAATGTACTGTTAGATTTATAAGAGAAGCTTTTAATATTCTTCTATTTCTCGACCAAATTCATCAAAGTTGATCATGAAAAAAGGATGCCTCAATGCTTCTCTTGCTGTAATTCTGGCATCAGGATCATAGACAAGCATTTTAGTCAGCAAATCAAGGAACTGATACTTTGCATTTGTTGTTGGATTCACAATACGCTATATTGTATAGAGAGAGATTGAGGAGATAGATACATATAGAAACAATGCCTGTTCATACCTTTAACAATTTAAGTGCACGGACATATTTCTTGCTTTGTTCAGTGGTATCGACATCAGGGTATTTTAGTTTACCATTCTTGAAAAATTTCTGGGCTTCACGACTAGACAGAAACATCATATGAGATAGGTCTATATATATATATATATATATATATATATACCTATGTAACTTACCTTGAAGCTTTAACCAGTTTAGATGGTATCTTACCCAAGACGACAACCATCATAGCCAAATGTTCCAAGTTATCATGTGTCTGAAATAAGGCTTCACCTGTCAAAAACTCAACTAGAATACATCCTATAGACCAAATATCACAAGGGTAGGACCAGCCCATACCCAAGATAATCTCTGGTGCTCTGTAATGCCTTGTAGAGACAACACTTGAATGATAATCTCGTTCAAATGTAGCAGAACCAAAATCGATCAACCGAATATCTGTATTCTCTAATATTTTCGATGTAGGATCTATATCTACAATCTAGCAAAAGGAGAATTTAGAGATGGAACAAAGCAACTGTTGATGTCAAACTTACATTGCCTGCTTCTCGACTTCGATTATCTACAAGTAAAATGTTTTCTGGCTTTAAATCAGTATGAATCAGCTTGAGTTCATGAACAACTTTAGAAACAAAGAGTCAGTATCTATGGCTGTATATCATAATGATAGATCATATAAATTACATGCTACACTGGTCAGAATTTGCTTTGCAAACTGTTGAATATGATGAATGGGGAATGGTCGGAATTCATTGAATTTCAAAAAATCAAAAACAGATTGGCCTAACAGTTCAAATACCATACAGATATGATTATGATAATCAAACCATTCGATCAGATGTATGCATTTACTTTAGGAATAGAAAGATAAGTCATTATGTGTGTACATATGTGTTCTTTTTCGCTTACTTTAAATTGATTGGATCATGTTCCTTAAGACTGTTTAACACTCGAATTTCGATTTTACTGGCATCTCTGTACTTTGGTATTGCTCTGATGATTTTGATGGCACAATAGGTTCGTTTGACTCGATCATAACATTCGACCACTTTACCGAATGTACCTTGACCTAATAAGCGCATCATTTTATCTAAAGAAAAAATATTCCTCTTAGTACATGTTTTTTTCATTAAATGTATACATACAGCGTGGTGTAAGTGATTCATTAGGTTTGATGATATAATGTCCATCTTTATCGTCACAAGGCTATATAAGAAAACGTAAGTCATACTGATTCATTTGATATCTACTTAGATTGCTTACAACAGGTGGTAATGGTACAGCTAACGGAGTAGGTATTGTGTTGTTAGGTCTTCTCAAGACTGAAGAAGTAGAAGCTTTTTTACAATAACTCAATTAGAAAATAAAGGGACATATCTCTATCCATCAAGAAACCCCTACCTTACCTTGAAGCTGTTGAGTGAGAAGAGGTACGTCCTTTTTTCTTCTCTTGACAATAGATAATATTTGGTTTACATCTTCTTGTTCTTGTTCTTTTCTGGTTCGCTTGGAACGTGTAGAAGTGGCTGGTGGGCCAACTGGGTAGTCAGTGTTGGGCTGTTCAACACGATAAGACGTGTTTGGAATGGAAGGTGTGTTGGTTGTGGAAGGTGGTGGAGTGTCTTCGATCACAATCACCTCTTTTGGGATGCCGTTTTTATAAAAGTCTGCTTTCCAATCCTTTTTTACTTCAGAAGTCATGATCACAATCTTCGGATGACAAGAGAAACTGTATATTTGAATGGATAAAATTTGCCTTGATTTTTTTTCCTCCCTCAATAAAAAAAAGAAGCCCTATAGTTATATATGTAGATATAAGAAAGAGAGAGAGAGAAAATGAAAAAATAGGTATTTTTTAAAAGATCTAACTTTTTTGCCCTATAAGATATCTATTTCTCAGCGAAAATTTCAATAGATAAACATACACACACACACACGTATTAGTTTGAGAGAGATCAAGCAACATTGAACAAGGGTCAATTCATTTTCCTTATTTTGTATAAACAAGTAATTAATGATCTACAGCCAAGTAACAAAAAGGGCCAAGTTTTCCATGATCAATCTATGCATTGATCTCATTACAAACAAAACCAAATCCACTTGATTTGTATAAGAGCTTTTATACGCAAAAAAAATAACGGATTTTTCATGTCTAATTTATGTCTTATGGAAGATACGCTTTTTTGTAACAATATCTTCTGAAAAATAAAGTCTATTTCTTTGTGTACATGTATACAATATATATTTTTTTTCTGGCTGAACATTGTATAATCTCATTCCCCTATGTTTCGTACTCAGCAAGAGGATGCTTTAATCTAAAAACAGCACAATGAATTGACCAATTCTTCTTGTGTTCATACAAGAAATAAGTATTTCTATTGTCTTGTGTTAATGAATGCACTCGTTAAATAATCAGTCCAAAGAAGAACAAGATAGATAGATAGATAGAGCAAAGGGATGAAATCACAAGTCATGTTCATTAGATATTTTTGGAGTTTTCTAGAAATGGAAACGAACTCCAGTTTAGTATGAAGAAAGCCACACTGGTTTCTGCCTCGATCTCTTTTTCTGTATATTGAATGATAGACTAATTAGACAGCGTATTCTCTCTCTTAAACATCCGAGTTAAATTATCAAACGAAATGACGTCAATTTATAAGATGAGTGATGATTCAAGTATAATCTGTTCCTCATTATAGATTGATCAAATGTATTTATTTACTAGTTATACATACACATAGGCAACTATAGCGATACGATTTGACAGTGATGATCATTAGGCTACACCAAAAGAGAGACAAAGAAAGACAAAGAGAGAAATGTAAGCTGGTTAAAGTAGACGTCACTTTGACAGCATGAATGAGGAACCTGCCTCTTTTTTTCTTTTTCTTTTTTCTAATTCCTTTTTCTCTTTTCATAATTGCTTTCTTTCTTTGTTTAAAAAGGAGGGAGGGAAACAAGACGAAATGGCTATTTTCCAAGCACACAATATCTCATTAAAATTACCTGATGGAAAATGGCTATTCAAAGACATTTCATTTGAATTAAATGAAGGCGATACTCTAGTCATGCGAGGTCCAAGTGGTGTAGGGTAAATGATGGAAGAAGATCTGGTTTGGTTATAGGACTAAACATTGAAAGCTTAGAAAGACAACTTTATTGAAATGCATTGCTGAATTGATTCCATATGATCATGGCCATTCTACTCTACATGATAAGACAGTGGATGATTACACAATACCCATTTGGCGCTCGCGTATTATGTATGTACCTCAACGACCCGCAGCTCATCCTGGAACACCCATGGACTTTTTCAATATCGTTAAAAAGTTTGGAACATATAAAGATAAGAAACTAGATGATCCTGTAAGTATCCATTCTGTGTATTCCTTCCCTCCTCTCTAAATTGACTTCTTTTTAGGTGAAAATTGGAGCTGAATGGAACTTATCCGAGAGTCATTTTAGAGAGAAATGGGATAGTCTATCAGGTGGAGAAATGCAACGTTGTGCATTGGCTATTGCACTTGCACTTAATCCCGAAATATTATTGTTGGATGGTAAGCTTATCGATAGATTTATAAAGCTTTCTTTTTTTTAAACGCAAATGGCTTTAGAACCTACTTCGGCACTTGATCCTGAAACAATTGAAATGGTAGAGAGGACATTGAAAGGCAAGACATGTGTCTGGATTACGCATGATTCTGGTCAGCAAGAGCGAGTTGGTACAAATACCCTTCATCTAAAACACCCAGAGAACCAAGATAATGAAGAAGAGGAAGATCGTAACAGTGACTCTACTACTATAGACATGAACCATCGTGATAAATAAATAAAATTCTTTATTTCTTCTTTCTCAACATATACATTCTAACTGGGAAAAGTCCTTGAGGAAATCCTTTTTGGACTTCTTCCTTGATCACTTCTAAACCAGCTTGTTCAAATAAGGATTTCAATGCCTCATTAGGTCTTGTAATACTACTATCTTCTTCATCAAACAAAGCTTCTTTTGAAGCTGTGTTCTCTTTAACACCAATCAAACCATTCGGTTTTAATCCTTGAATACATCGTTTGAAGAAGGCAACAAAATGGTCTACATTGTTTAAAACAACGTGTTAGAAGAAAAAAAGGGGGTAACATCC
>JAIWNI010000019.1:0-396067 GCA_025331435.1 Choanephora cucurbitarum
AGTTCGATGACAGAGGCTGAGAGGACATTGGCCGGTTTGATTGGCATCAACACGATTGTGTTTGCTCTATGGCAAGTGCCTCGTTTGAAACCCTTTATGGCTCGATGGTTCTTGCATTTGCCCGGAAGTCGACAGAACATCACGCTCTTGACCAGCTGTTTCTCGCATCAAGAGTTCTTTCATTTCACACTTAATATGGTGGGTCTTTGGTCGTTTGGAAAAGTGGTTCATGATGCATTGGGTCAAGAGCAGTTTTTGGCTGCCTATCTAGGTGCAGGTGTAGGTGCTAATGTGGTGAGTCATGTAGCGAGCCTAGCCTTAAGACGAACACGACCCTTGTTGCCCAGTTTAGGTGCTAGTGGTGCTATCTACTCACTTGTGGCCTCTACTGCTGTCATGTATCCTCATTCAAGTATCAGTTTGATTTTCTTACCGATGATTCCTATTCAATTAGGGTAACTAGAGACGACATCAATAAAGGAAAAAAAAAATTAGACTGATCAAAGGAACATAGGTTTGCTCTTCCTGCCTTGATGGCATTTGATGCAGCTGGTATTGTGTTCAAATGGAGAATGTTTGATCATTTCGTAAGTACATTAGATCAAACTGAATGATGAATATCTCAAAAATATACATTGTAGGCCCATTTGGCTGGTGCTGGATTAGGTATTGCCTATTTAGAATATGGTGAAAAGCATCTCTGGGCACCTCTAGTTCAAAAGATTCATAAAATACGTCAAGGTGGTAAAGATGAAGGCAATGATGGCAATGGCAACTTCTTATGGACTGAACCAACACAGCCAGAACAGAAAAAAAGAAATGCATGGCCTGGTTGGTTTAATAAATAATATAGAGATTTTCATTTTTTTTTTGGAGATAACAATAAAGTGTCGTCTACATTTTAGTACCGGTGCTCCGTCATAAGACTGCTCCAGAAGAGGAGCCGGGAGCCACAGTGTGGATAGTAGACTATTAAGCTCTTTGGCGGTTGTGTTGAGGAAAATACAATTAGATCGACAGAATCAATCCTACATAAAACCACAAGCTAACCGTCAGTAAGGAACCGGACTGTCACAAGACCTGATTTTTTATATCTCGGACTTATACTAGAGAACCAAGTTGTGGTTTCTTTCTATTTTTGTATGGCAGCAATAATTTTTTTTTATGAATGGAGTCTAAAATAAGGTACAGCCTGTCAATGTAACCAGAAAGACAAAAACTAGGTTTTCAAGAGTATACATGTGGTAAAGCCAGCTGCAAATTGCAATGCTTTCCGGTGATCAATGACTGTCAATCCCTATTAATTTGGCAGTTATGTTTGTCGAAGAGTTCTTTGAAGCTGCTTCATTTACCAACAAGTTTCAATATAAATAATCCTTATGATCATACTTTCCTTTGGTAGTGCTAATGACAACATAGCTTTGAGTCTTTACCCAATGGTCCAATAGCACTCTTGTGGTTACTTAATCTGGACTTTTGCTTCTTAGAATCGGCTGCTGGTGTTGATGGTTTGTAACCTAATATAACTACTAATTCATCTGCCAAGCTTTGTAACATAAAGTTCGAGCTATCATCAAAGAATAGGCTTGCGAAAAGTCTTTGAGCCGTCATTGTGTCATTGCTTTCGATGGCTTTATTTCACACTTTTTCTCAGGACCAATTTTGTCAAAGAGAGCATTCTAAGTCGTGCTTTCTTATCGGATGAATCAAGTGATACAAGTTGGCAGAAAATCCTTTTGATTTTTTTTCCTTCTCTCCGCCTGCAAAACCATGTTTGCTATCTATCATAGAGTATTGACGAAGAGGCCTATTTTGGTTCAAAGCCTTTCAACAGGTGAATTTTTCTCTTATTGTAGTCAGTTTTTATAAGCTCATGTGTTAACTTCAGTTGAATCAAGCTGTTTTGTTTGGTGCAGGTAAGGTGCTCTCTTGAGGTTATGTAGCCATTTAACATTCGAACTAGGCGATGTGATTGCACAACAGTTGGTTGAGAAACAAGGCTGGGAAAAACATGACTTGAAACGAACGCTTCGAATGACAGTTTTTGGTGGTGTGTTTGCAGGACCCGTACTTAGTCAATGGTATCGTTTAGTAGAAAGAAAGGTTACTTTAAAGCATCCTGCTCAAGGTAGAGAAGATAGTAAGAGCTCATAGTTCAACCTTTATTGACCTTCTGTTTTAGGTCTCTTGGCTAAGGTTGCTTTAGATCAGCTCTGCTTTTCTCCTTTTTTTATTGCAGGTAATCTATTATATTCTATTTTACTCACTCTTGCGCTCTTAACTGTTTCCCTTCTATAGCCTTCTTTACTGGGCAAGGCTTGTTTGAAGGTAAATCCATGAATGAGATCAAGGAGAAGTTATCCAGTGGATATACAACAGCATTACTTGGAAATTATAAGGTAAGCAAAAAAAAGCATTCTATTTAGAAGGGTGTAAATAATGTATATGTTTGTGTATAATAGATTTGGCCTGCAGTCCAGATTATCAATTTTTATTTTACACCATTGAATTATCGATTGATGGTCACCAATGTAGTTGCTTTAGGGTGGAATGCATATCTTTCTACTGTCAATAATAGAAGCTGATGGTCTTTTTCAATTGGAGGGCATTTCAGCAATACCTGTACCATTGATCTCAGGCACGCCCACCTTGATGTCTTTGTATTTCACAATACCTCTTGTCTTGACCTAGATAGAACATCAATAAACAATGCTTTATAGACATTTTTTTTCTATCTACCCTTACCTTTCCTCCTAATAAACCTACACAGAATCCGCTGGGTGCAGATAATCCCTTGAGTGCTAAATCAGCCGTACTTGTATCTATCAATCGCTTAAATCTATCTTCACACATAGGGCAAGAATACTTAGCATCCTCTTCATCACAAAGCAGTTGATATTTCTCTGGCGTCAGGATCTCATCACAGCGTGTGTGAACCCAATGGTCACACGTATCACACGCCACCATCTCATTATCCTCGTCGTCATTCTCTTCCTCTGCATATGTCTTGAGGCAAACAGGACAGAAGCGATCTTGATTGAAATGCTGGATACACTTATTGCAGTATGTGGCTAGGTAGATGGGATATTTGTACCGATCACTAGCAGGCGCTATAGCATGCGTATACTGTGATTCTTCGGCCATACCTTGTTCATCACAGCCATGGCAGTTAGCGCAAAGTGGACAGAGCCAAGATCCTTCAGGTACTTTTTCTACTTTAGGGTTGCAGCAGCCTGTATGCCAACCACGATCACAGCCATCACAGATCATCAAAGTAGATTCATCACCTGCACTCTTACAAACACAACATATCTTACATTCAGGACATGACCAAGGGTAACTCTCTACAGCTGCTACTTGACGAGGCGTTGTCAGATTGGCACAGACAGGGTGGTATTTACGTACACATTTAGCACATTTCACTACAGCAAAATCGTCTGTAATATGTTCTTCAGATGAATGGAATAATGTTTCAGCAGCACGTAACTGATGGCAATCAGCACATTTGTTATCTGAATAAGTGATGCTAGGTGGTGGCCCCTTTGTGTATTCTGACATCTGTTTAGGTGCTGTATGGACAGAGCAACGTTCACCCATTCGACTAACTGGATGCTGACACAATTGATTGTTACCTAAAGGGACTCCGCATAGAGTATTAGATGGTGGCGGTAATGTAGATGTGGGTGGCATACGCATCATAGGTTGTTGTGGTGGAGGGGCAATTGGAAAAGTTTGCGAAGGTGGTCTGTTCAAATGAACGGGTTTGGCTTGATGATTTTCTGGTACGGGTGGTAATGTAGGATTATTAGAAGTAGTAGGTAATTGCTGTGGTGGCTGTTGTGGTGGTGTAAATTGGTTGACTGATTGATAGACCAGACTTAAATAGTATTGTTGAGCAGCCAATGATTGTGCAGTGTCGATCAGATTGCAAGGATCAGGTATCTTTGGCACAGTGTAATTAAATCGTGCTTGATGAACAGGAAAGTTAGACTGATATTGGCCTTCCATAAGTGATAAAGGAAAGCAACTATCTTCATCGTTATCTAAAGTCTTTATGGCAGAAGGCTTCTTCATAACAGCTTGTGCTACCTCTTTGTCTTGATCCAATGTATCCAATGCCTTTGTCACATCATAGTCCAGTAGTTCACCACCAATGCCTCGATAAAGAGGTAGCTGATGAGGGTTAGAGTGTGGCTTGAATTCAATAGTAGGTTCTTGACTAATAAGCTCAAATGTGCATGTAGCTGACTGAAGACTGGCAGGTATTTGGTTGACATTGGAGTGAATATCATAAAAGACAGGCTTGGCTATTCTTCGTTCGTGTAACTGAGCATTAAATCCTCGAGCTGCTAAGGCAGCATGATGCATCCAGGTCTGTTGATTCATAGGTGCCTCTGAAATGTATCCCTCTGATCTTGCTGTCTTTCCGATCAGTGACTTTCGTGTGGTATCTCGCTCCTGCAAATCTTCTAGTAGAGAGGGTGCGTCTAATTCTGTCTCATCCTTCTCATCTTCTACATTCTTTCTAAGCGGTTGATCTTGTTCATAATAATCATCTTGGATACGTTTACCCCGCTTAACAATCTTATGTCCAAAGCATTTGAATACCGAGCGTGCAGTAACTACAGCCACATCACGGTGCTTGAACCAGGCTACCAACAAGCCCATATCAACCAACATCTTTTTTTCTTCTTCGCTGATGCGTACTCGCTTTAATTGAGGGTGCTTATGAAACAAGAGATAACTATCACGAAAGCCTAATACTTTTGTAGGTTCCATAGCCAACATAAGCAACTGATCTCCATGATCAGGTAAGGTAAATGTAGGCACTTTGTATTCACGGTCTAGATTGAATACAAGTCAATCTGAATTGTCTTATTTCTTTACATAAAGCAAGTATCTATATACCTCCAAGTAATCGTCCATCAGCATCAACTTTAGCTTCACCTGCTGAATCTACATCGGATTCATCGTTGGATTTACTAGGACTTTGATCGCGTCTACGTTTGATGGAATCTGCACTGTCATCAGGTGTAGACAAATGACTACTAGGCCTTCCTCTCTTTCGAGAAGGACGTGTATTTTGAGTTTCTTCAGGGGAAGCAAGCTGCACTGATCGGTCGCTGCTTCGCGACTTTCGAAGTGGAGGTGGAGGTGGTGAAGCTGCAGCCATAGGTGGTCTTCCTCTCTTTCTTCTAACCATAGTTATTCTATTAGGTGTGTATATGAGTTTATCTAAAGATGAATTGCTTGCTTTCTCTTATAAAAGCGGCAACTTGAGAAGAAAGAGATATAAAGGAAAAAAGATTTAGAAAAAAAAAAGGAATGCTTACCTTGAATGTTCGGAGCTTCAAATAACAATGATAAATCGAAGAGGTAACTCTATTCCGTTATGGTCAGCATTAAACAAAAAGAGGAGACTTCAACAATGAGTCGCATTCAACAGCCCTTAGTAGATCTGATTGAATGTACACAATCAGTGTTAATTGAATACATTCTATCTGGCTAGTTGGGGTTTTTGCATACATACAAGAAGTTTATCATTATTTGAAGACAAAGAAAAGCACACGCATATCTGTCATGACTCCGCTTGTTTTTTTTCTCAACCGAACATAAAAGACTTCTTACTCTAAACGCATAATTGTTCTTCTCTTCTTCTTATTTCGCGTTAGGAAACCAAAGAAGAAAAATGGATTTAAAAGGTTCTTGCCATTGCGAAAAAGTCGAATTTAAAGTGAAGTCAAACACTCCTGCTCCTGTAAGTCAACCGAAAAACAAGAGTTAACACTATTTATCTCTCTAAACTTTCATTCTATAGTTTGCACGTTGCTACTGGTAAGCAAAAAAGCAACCAACTGTATCCATATAGGTAGCTTATTTGGCCATATACTAGTTCAATTTGCCGTAAATGTCAAGGTGGTGGTGGTTATGCTATCAATATTATGGGTCAGGTAAAGTCAATTGACGCTCCCTTTATTCTTTTTTTGATGTAAACATAATCTTTTTTCTGGATAGAGCAAGACACTTGAAATTACGAAGGGAAAAGAATATGTCAAGTAAGTACAATACAGACAATTTTGGCTTCAGATTTTCCTGCTAACAAAACTTGCACTTACAGAGAATACCGTGCCATTCGAGATAAAGCAACACATGAACTCTGGTAAGTTCCATACACATGACGTCAGTAGACGTGCTTATATGTTTTTCAGTGGCAACATACGTTACTTTTGTGGCGAATGTGGGTCCCATCTTTATGCTTATGACAAGAAGTATGCTGATTATGTTTACCCCTTTGCTTCTGCTATTGACACACCTTTGCCTGAGCTCGAAAATACTGAAATCTACCACATTATGCTTGGTTCTAAGGCAAACTGGGTCCCTGCTCCTGAACATAACAAGTTTGATGAATACCCAGACTGTTCCCTAGAACAGTGGCACAAGAAGAACAACAAGTATATTGATTAATAAATTTGTTTTGAATCTTGTCTATACTAAACAGGACATAAGTCTTTTCGTTCAAGCTTCGCGATTTTATAATCAAAAAAAAATAGCCTCTATGACACAACGATAAAAGGCAGATATAATGATTCAATCGTATCTGGTAATGATAAGACATCACGAAGGATGCTTTCCTGGAACAATCTTTTGTCATTTGCCAATGATTTGTTTAAACACAAAAAAGGTGCTATCTGTGAAAGGTATCGTTGCGTTTTGTCACTTGATGGTAAATGCTATGTCTACTCGAATGGAAGTAGCAATAACCTATTTGATCTTTTCGTTTCTAAGAGAAATATATATACCGGCTTTTCTATGGTTCTGACACAAACTGGATTCCCAGGATACTTCAAACTAGAGATGGTGTTAAGAACATAATCAAAGTGAGATATGACTTATTTTACCATTTCGCTTATCAAAAAAAAAAAACGAACGCTTTTACGTTTGTATTTTTCTTTGACTGGTGAATGAATCTTTATTGCAGATGGTTTGGGAGCTAGAAATATCCCATTTGAGTGCTGAATCATCACGTTTGATACAGTGCCAAATGCGAGCATACCCTTAATACTATTATATATTACCGATCCTAACCATACATCAATGACCATGTTTCCTGCTGAGAATGTCACTGTCCTAGTTGCTCACCTTTTTATCCTTGTGAATTTTTTTCTTGAAGACATGCTTTGGAAAGAGGTTTTTTTTGGACAGAATACGTTCAATCCCTTTCAAGTTACCACAAACATCTCTTCCAACTTTCTTTAACTCTCCCTCTCTATCGATATTATTCCAAAATGTTCAAACAAAAAAGCTGAAGTCCTTCACGAATAAGAAAGTTGTTGGAATCTATAATTCACTCAACATTCAGACCAACAAGTGTCTCAACTTCTCTAGTTTCGAATTCTCTTATCAGATTCCCCATATCAAGTTTATTGACTTAGCTCGAACTTTACAGGCATGATCGATGTATATATCTGCCAATGCTTTTATAGTGCTTCTCCAATGTGCCAAGCTGACAGAAAATTTCGCATGCGATTGCTATATAACTCGAAGGACGCTAGCATTGAAGCTTTGTGCACATAGTTTGTTGGTACATCTGTATCAAGTAGACACCAAATAAAAGCAAATCTTATCACAAGTTGAGTGATGGGTCTGAGTCCCATTTTATGTTAGATGTAAGCTTTATGTATTAAGTTGCCTCGAGATGTCTAAAACTGTTCTAACACGGAGCTTTTTGTTACGGCTCCACAGAGCTTGATCTACATTCAGAAAAATGCTTTCAAAAGGTATACAATAATCCCTTTGTTAAAGTACTCATATTCTTGAGAAGTGCACTCTTAAATCAAGCGTACTCTTAGATTAAACATTCTTAAATCGAGCGATTACTGTACGTAAATGAGGTATTCAAAGGAGCACCTAATGGTAATATCAGTACTTAGTACTTGGCTTCTCAAAGACAAAGGAGAATTGAAGGTATTCTATTCCTTTGTGGCTTATTAGCCATAATTAAAAAATCAATGTGCGGATTCAATTGGCTTTCTTTTTAAATTACGTCACTTTTTTGTTCTTTATTTTTTTCTTTGCTTTTTCTTTCTACTAAAACAAAATCAACCAGCTTCTTACTCTGCATCTTGGAAGACAGAAACTTTGCCGCAAGGTGAAAAAGCTCACCGCTTGTCGTGGGATTCTATAAGACAAGCCAGGAGCCGTTCAGCTCAGTTCTGTTAGACTTGACAGCCCTCCCAGGCTGTGACTAACGCCACCGGTATAGCGGCAACATTGCTTTGTCTAGTGCAGCTTTGTTGTTTCTTGCCCAGGGTAGTCAACGGACTGATACTTCTTCCTGTTCAAAGATGCCGAATGGGCAGAAACTTTACCGCAAGGTGAAAAAGCTCACCGCTTGTCGTGGGATTCTATAAGACAAGCCAGGAGCCGTTCAGCTCAGTTCTGTTAGACTTGACAGCCCTCCCAGGCTGTGACTAACGCCACCGGTATAGCGGCAACATTGCTTTGTCTAGTGCAGCTTTGTTGTTTCTTGCCCAGGGTAGTCAACGGACTGATACTCCCATTCGAAGTTTCTTTTTTTTTGCAACTGATATCAATACAAACGGCCACTTTTCAGTACGAGCCAAATCAAACAGATAAGGAAATCGCGTCTATGATTTTTTTTGCATTACTTATGACATTGGATGAAACTAATTCTTTATTCAATTTCTTTTTGGGGTGTAAAATGTGTCTTTTGGGAAACTGAATTGTCGTCTTGGTGGTGATTGCAAGCGAGGCGTAGTTGCACAACTAGTTTTACTTGAGAGTCTTAATCGCTTGTATCTTCTTGATGCTTTGTTAATCTCGTCAACAGTTTCAAGTATAGAGCTCTAAACCAAAACAATAAAAAAGGATTTCACGACATTTGATAATGCTTGACTTACCTTGAAATTCAACAATTGCTCTAATGTATTTCCCATTACGAATTCTTCGAGATCATCATCATCTGCAGGAAGGAGCATATTTTCTTCGTCAGCCTTCACTGCAACCACAATATCTTGGAATTGAAACAAGACATAAGCGAAAGCAGAAAGACCTTTTTTTTTCTGTTAATCATAATCAAAATCAAGCAGTGTTTACTTACCTATGACATCCAAGCCTAATACATGGCATCCTTCGGCCTTGTCTCCTGTATGCAAGACAATGTTATGCAATATGCTCTTGTTAACTCTTATGTTTTTGTTGAGTTGGATTGCTTCGGCGTCTTCTGATACATTTATGGGTTTTATCTCAACAGAGCTTAATTCGATTTTTCTTTTTATGTTTTTGTCATCGAAAATGTCACTTTTGATGATCAAGTCAAGCTTTCTCCCAAAGATATTATTTGAAGTACTACCATACTCGTATTCGTTTATCTGTCGCTCATACTTGGTTGCTTGACAACATGCTTCTCCTCTATAGACGATAAGTCTTTCTTGTTTTTCCTGACTTTCTATTTTGTCCTTTACCTGACAAGTGAAATACCTGTTCCTCTAAACAACACATCGAGTACAGCTTTCCAGTAGGAGCCAAAATCTTCTTCATGCAAATCTTCTTCGTGCCAGTTTTTGTAGGAAATGGAATCAAGTCTAAGGAATATACGAAAGGCATTATGTCAAGTAAGATTCAGGATTACAATAGGAACACGAAATGTTACATTATGTTATATATATCCAGGATCATTAATTCGAACGCCTTTGCAGTCTCAAGATCATCTTCATATATCTTAGAACACTCTCTTGCCACAAATTTTCTAAGGCTTTTTTTACCACCAGCTTTGTATGTCTAACGCAGTAGAGAGAAAGAGAAAAAAGAGGGCTATCAACAAAGGTTTGATATAGTTGTACATTATACCCTCTTACTTCTCTTAGAGTTTCCTTTAGCTGATCCCATTGACGAGTCGAGTAGTTTGAGAATGAAGGTATAGGCTTAGAGTTGAGGATAGTTTCAAGTTGGTTTAAATCAATGATTCTTTTCATATCTTCTCGAAAATCTACTGATATTGTATTCAGACAACTCGACAAAAGAACACTATGGAAATTGATAATAGAAGGAGAACAATTGAGAAAGCCCCAGCAAGAATGCTCTTTCTTTGACAAACGCTTACTTTAATCTTGACTTGGCTACTGGCTGCAACTGCTTGAAATTTTTGAGAAGTGAAACACATTCATTGTAGATTTTTTGACGTATGGTTACAGCAGGTTGTGTAGAAAGTCTACTCAAATCAACTTCCTCGTTTTTGTACTTTACGAAAAGGTAAGCGTTAGCATACACAACAAAGAAAAATCTCTCACCAGTCTATATAAACAATGATATAATGTATTCATGTCAAAATCTAGACTAGTCTCACTACTGTCGTTTGCTTGGTCGTTGTCAGGTGCTTCTGCGCTCTTCTGACTCTTGTTCTTCGCATTTCGATTAATCTCCAACTGTGTTTCATCAGCCGAGCTCATGCTTAGGGTAACCGCGCTAGAGCTGATTTCGACATGAGATGCATGGTCCTTGTACGTTATGTTGTTTATAATTTTATAGGCTTGCTTGTCTTTAGCCATCTAGATTTCATTAAAGTATAAGAAGTCTTGTTAATAGACCTAGAGCAATATCACAAGTACTTCAAGTCCAACCTTCGAGCCTTGCTTGAATAAACATATTTTAGATCTAACCTCGCGATCAACCAGATTGCTTTTTTTTATCGTTTCTAGATCATCGTTATATTCTTTCTGGATCTTTTTGAAATTCACATCGAAAGGACTCAATCGTTTTCTCCACTCAAAATATTGAGGAAAAGACCAGTCGATGAGTGGGTTTCTCTTGAAATATATATTGACTTTAAGTTCTTCGGGTGCAAGATAACTGTTGTTAGACATTATGGGCAACAAAGAAACAAAGATACATTGTAGGTAATACAGGGAGTTTCAAATATATGTATGTCAAGCTTAGCATACACTACAAACAATGAATGCTACTTCTATGTTTCCTCCATTGTGTTTCTTCAATGTTTCGGCCATGTTAAATTCACCAGAAGGAACATCCAAAAACAGTGGAATGTATATTTTGAGAAAACATTCTAGGCTTTTGAGTCTTCAAAAGCATCAAAATAACACACACACATCTTGTGGCAGTTCAAACTTGTTTACTATGAGAACTTTATAATCACTGATACTTTTTTCATGCTATGTTTCCTTCAGTGGAGGCAAAATGACAAAGACATGGAAGTAGTATTTATGGGTTGTAGTAGCATTATCGCGCACCTCTTTCAAATCAAAAAGCCTACAAGTGTTCATGTGCATTCTACCTTCCTTTGTCTTATATCATGGTCTTATCTATGAAACACTCAGTCTTGTAAAGCATTGATTGAAGCCAAAGTGTTTAGGCTCATAAACAAAATTGGACAGGATGAACACACAGGATGTCAGAGTACTTCAAATGTTGGTCTCTAATGAAGATATCGCTCAACAACAGATAAGTAATGAATTCCAAGCTCACTGAAGCCTTTGTATCAGAATGACACAAGCCTTTACTTGATTATGTAGGATTATGTAAGTCTAAACTAAGCTTTAACATTACACTTCTCTGATCTACCAACAGAGAAACTTATATAATCAAGCTCATTAATGAGAGCTCTTGTTAAATTATTTGTTTGTTTACATCACCTGCCATATCTCGAGAGTCGGTGACCTTGACAGGCAGGAGAGCTTAAATCTTTTTACTGTGATTAAGTAACACTTTTGTCAGTTGCCTTATTTGGCACCAAAAGAGATTATGTCATTTTCATGCTTGTTTTCTTGTATTTTTTTTTCTTCATTCCTTTTGCTTTTTTTTTTACTTTCTTGTTCAGTTAAAGAAAAAAAAATGGCTCAGTCTACAGCAGAAAAGCAGTCAACAGGCTCTTCAACAGCACTTGAAAATACACCCAGTACAAAAAGTAACAGCAGCTTCTCATCACCTCACGCTATTCAAACATTGGACCAAATACCAGTGCCTGTTCTTAAATTGCTCGTCAGCTTAGGTCCTACCTTACACCTTGCAGCAAAATGGATTGATGTGTTATTATGGAACACAGACAGACGCCATTCTGTATTACTTGTGTTGTTGTGGAACAGCCTTTGTCTATGGACTTGGCCATTGTTGACTTTGGGTATACCTTGCTTCATACTCTATCGACTTGGCTACAGCTGGTTGGCTGTCCGTACTGCTCGAAAGAAACGTGAGGCAGTGGAGAAACAACGACAAGAACAAAGAGAAAAGAAGAAGGTAGAGGATGACGATGAAGAAGAGGGCAGAAGCGAGAAGGACGTTCTGCCTATTTCACGCAAGATCAAATCACAGAACCATGTGTCGCTGGACGATACAATGCAAGATATTCAAAAGGTAAACCAGTTTGTTGAGTCAATACGATCACAATGGTATGATCACACCAAATGGTTTCATGAACAACCTATTGTCTTTGTATTGACTGTATTGGCGTATGCATGTCCTGTCTGGTGGATCTTGTGCTATCTGCTGGGCGTACAAGGCATGTTGGCAATGATGGGTACTTTGATAATATTGTTACCCTCTGGCTATCCTGAAAAAGTCCTTTGGGTGATTCAGCGCAACAAGATCACAAGACATGCGCTGGCTGCTATCTGGACCTATGGTATCACCTGTACAGCCAAATTGACCAGTCAGAAGAGAGAAGAGAAGAAAAAGGGATGGAAGGCTTGGATCAGTGATTTCTTGACTCGTACTAAACAACAAAGAATTGCATGGGAGACATTTGAGCCTACAGACAAAAAGAAGGGATCTCAAGTAGAGATGATATTTCAGTTTGAGGTCTATGAAAATCAGCGATGGTGGTTGGGTGTCAATTGGACTACTAACATGATGCCAAGTGAACGCACGCCATGGACTGACAACCAATTGAAACCAATCGCATCCAAAGAAGACATCAAGTTGCCTGAATCAACTTTACAAGAACAACCGGAAAATGGCTGCACCATCAGTAAAGTCTGGAGTTGGGTAGACGGTGATTGGTGGGTAGATATGACAGGTGAATTACAGAATAAAGTGGATCATAATGGCTGGGAGTATGGCAACAATGCCTGGAAACAAACCAGTGGTACACCTGGTATGCAGACATTCACACGTAGACGTAGGTGGTGTAGAAGAGCCCGTCTGGTTGAACATGTCATTACTGCACCTGCCAAAGAGGATAAAAAAGATGTATAACATATTTATGCCATTTTCTTTATCTTTTTTTTTCCAAAATAAAAGGAACGGTTTATAGCTAATATAGTTATGTTGAACAAGAGGCTAATGGGACTAGTAATAATCGGAAGATGGCATGAAGACCATCACACTCTCCTGACCAACTTGTTTAATGAGATTCCTTCAATTGTTGTCAAATAGGTCACTGGAACAGACATCTATCGAGTTTGATGAATCATTATGAATAGTCTCTTCTTCAATCGCTTCTTTCAAGTATTCAATGAACCGCTTTCTGTCTTATAAAAAGTAGATAGTATCAATGTATCAGTAATACCAGAATTCAGGTCTCTGTTGTATTGCATCCTCTCTTTCTTCTTGCGCCATCATTCATTGCTCTAAACCCTTTGTATGCTATTGTCATCAAACTAAGGCATTATCACCATGTAGTCCTTAGTGGAAGCTACATAATAGCTGCCCTTGTTTTCCTCAAACAACCGACATGCCCTTTTAGTGAACACAATATGAAGCAATTGATCAATTATCTTGTATATCTTATCTAACAATGCTTATTTTCGGTCCTTGGTTGCTTGTGAAGAATGGCGCTCATTCCAATTAGGAAATTCAAGTATCTATCTTCCGCGTTGAGAAAGTACAGCTTGTCTGATCATTTTAATCTTTGTTTAAGAGCAATAAGCTCTAGAGTACATGCTTGCATAAGATGAGAGAATGCGGAAAATGACTCTCAGGTCTTATAATTATACTCCCTTATTAAGCGACTACTGCGCATCATACCACTTGACCTTGAAATTCAAGGGATAAACCTTCTACTACCTTAATGCATATGACTGAAGCATTATTTGATATATCTTTTACCTTTTGAAGTTGATTAAAGGGTGTTGGACGATGAAATGGTACTTCTCTCAACGCGATTTTTTGGGCATGAACAAACTTGTTTAAGAAGGTTATAACAATGATCTTGAGGATTTTAACTATATGTTTCAATAATACAATCTTGAAGAGATTTCTAAAAAAGAGTCCAATGTATCTCAAGTATGGTCTTGATGACTTGTCAAAAATGACGGACACAGGCTTATTTTGCAAAAATGAAAGATACACATATCTACAATCATAACCAGCAACTGCTTTTTTATTTATGTACAGCAGCATTGTCAATGACCACAATTGCTCCAAGCATGCTCATGATTACTTGAGAGTGTCGCTTAAACAATGCAAGTGATGATTGGATATAGTTCTTTTTCTTTTTTGGTCTTTGACTCTAAGTCTTCTTCCTCGGTCAAATTTCTCTCTGTCTCTGTTCTAAATAATTTCAACAGGAACAGTGATACAATGTTACAATAACTGTGCACACGACAACAATAACCAGAAATAAGCAAGTAATACAGTTGATGTACAGAGACTCCTATGTCAATGAGGTCCTTTCTGAAGAGTATACTGTATCTTCTAGTGATGATAAAAAGAATGCATAATTTGAAACTCGCATTCTTATCATCACTATGACATAGTCTTCATTGAAAAAAATAAGAGAGGATTTATAGCTTGCATTTTCTCTCTCTTTTTTTCTTTCTTTTCTTTATTCTTTTATCCAATAATCAATATGAACTACGTTAAACAAAAGACTGCTGAGCGCATGCATGTACCAGAAGTAGCAGATAAGGTTCGAGTGAAAGGAAGAGAGCAGGTTCATTCTATGCAACACAGGTTTCCTTATTTGGACAACACATTGCCAGCCTATTACACCACTGAGGAACAAAAGGAAAAACATCTCAAGCGTATTCACAGACTGTCTAAATGGTTAGACAATGCTGTACCTCATTCACCTATTCCATTAGGCGTTGACTCTTTACTGGTAAACAGTCATTACTATGATGATATTGAATGAATGTAAAATTAATCATACATGATACACACTAGGGCTTTATTCCAATCATTGGTGGTGTCATTGGTAGTATATTGGCTTTATATCAAAGTAAGTTTCATAGTCTCCACAAATTTGATTTACTGAAAATTTTTTTTTCTTATAAAAAGTTTATTTGTCCACTCTTTTTGGTATTCCTCTTTGGCTTGTATCACGTATGCTGTACAATGTGGGTGTTGATTTCTTGTTTACATTGGTACCTTTTATTGGTGGCATTCTGCATATGTTTTACAAGACAAACACATACAACTATCAAGATTTAGTGGATTGGCTTGATCATCCCAATCCACCCACTTATGCTGAGAAAGTCAGAGAGCCTTCTGCAGCTGTCTCACCTACACCTACCACGGTAACATGGCGTCAGGTGGGTCGGGATGCTTACCAGCTACTGGCTTCTAAAAAGATCGAAAAAAAACCGGAATAGTGTTACTATTTTTTTTTTAAGCTTTATTCTTTTCAATAATAAAAATGCCTTAAATGTTAAATGCAGAATGTTTAAATAAATAAAAATGTTAATGTGTGTGTGTATATGGTATTTTTTTATGAAAAAAGAGAGTAGATCAGTCCAGTCTTAATAAATCTTCCAACTCGCCTTCATCAGATATGATCTCATTCAAAATGACCATTAAGATAGACATGTCACCTCCAGAACGTTGCCAAAGATGTTGACGGAGTCTTTCTAGACGGATTTGTGCTTGTTTGTCATGGCTGTTTAACACAATTTCCTCCCTTGCTTCACTTATCAGACGCTGCAGATGAATAGGCAGAGCATAGACGTTGTCATCATCATGAACAACTGTTAAATAGGCACTCATGTCAGGTGCTGTCATTAAGTTAAGCAGATAGTTATAACGATACACTTCCTCTTCTTGCTGCTTGTCATGATGGAATGGGTTGATAAGTTCATTATCATGTTGACAATAAGTACAAGAAGAGCTGTAGAGGTGATGTTCTGAAGAAGTATTAGTAGTAGAAGTGGCAGTATGGAAATCCATCATTTTATACTATAGAAAAAAAAAAAGAAAATTTTGAAAAATAAAATAAAATGCAAACATGGTTATTTATAAGTTGATTGGTACACATTCTATCACATTCCAATTTTAAGCTCAAAAAAGATTTACCGAACAAATCAAAAGGCATGTCTTTTAGCTTCTATAGTTGGAAGACAGATCAATGAATCAATTCAAATGCTCTACGCTTCTGTAGGCCATGCCAAACATTCAGAAAATAAGCCCAGGTATTTAGGAGTATTTTGAGAAAAAGAATACGGAATACATATAAGCAACGTTTGCAATGCCATTTAGTTTCTTGGTTGTTAAGGAACATCCAGCTGACCTTTTAAGAAAAAAAGGGGGATCGTATCATATATACCCACGCATGAAACGAAGCATTGAACCGTGGCGTTATATACAAACAATGACTATGCCGTGAGATAAATCAAAGCAATAACGTAAAAATTCCATCAAGCATTCTGCACTTGTTAATCATTCAACCGAACAAAATAAAAAAGGTCCAAGCAGAATAAGACAGATAATAGAACTATTTGTTACACATGGTTTGATCTCGCTCTCGAAAATGATGACCTGATCTTTGAAGCGATATAAACCATTGTGTCAGGTAGAGCAATGGTATGTACGCAAGTAATGCATAACTCTTACTTTTGAGTTCGAAAGTGAGGAGACTATAAAATCAATTGCGTTCTCTTTACATCACTTATTGAATTACAGCAACAACAAAAAACTGATGTGAATAGACTTTACCGAGATTAATACATATGTATACTATTTTCCTTTTGGCAACTATCGTACAATGACTATCGGGAGAAATAAGCATATAGACACATGATGGTTTACTAAAGACGGATAACGATACCAAGCAATAAGCATTTTCTTTGCTTAATCATTTTCTATCCGACAAGCATATTGTTGTCAAAAGGACAGGTTTCTTATGATTCGATTCTACATTCTTTGACATAACTCTTTCTTTAAGTTTCTGATACATTTTTAGTTTAGCTTATTGCATTTTTTTTTGCAGAAAATAGTAAGCTGATCAAATTTCGCATGTTTTTTTTTGCATGAAAATAGCTTCAATTGGCAATTTCATTGAGAATATTGGTTGAATTTTCAAACTCAATGTAACAGGGCTCGAAATCCGTCAAAGGAAGTTGGCAAAAGCAAATCGCAGCTAAAATGGGCATCAATGACATCTACTGCTTGATTTCAATTAACATAAAATTACGCATAGTTAAGCATCGAAAGGCTTATGTTTATTACGCATAACAGAAAGGATAGAATGATCAACACTCATACAAACTGCTTCTACCATCAGGATCTTCTTCATAAGTTTTCTTGCCTTCTTTTAGCTGGACGTGAAGCACACCTGATTTCTTAATGGACTCCTGATAAGCTGATTTCACCGTCATGTCAATCAAAAGTGGCCAATAGCGATTTCCGTCGATCTTGATTGACTTGATCAATTTATAATCAGGAACAACCATAGGCGCCTCCAATCGAACTTGACGAGCTGTCCTAGTGACCAATGGGTTTGTATGATCATCTTCATATATCTCTAGCTGTATTGGTACTCTACAAGGCTTCTTTGTACTCACTTCTACAGGCATCAGCCATCGCGAATCGACAGCCAAGACCCAGAGATGACGAAAGGCTTGAAGATGATAACGGTTGTCATCAGTCGAGAGTGGATAGAATGGATAGAAGGCGCACAATAAGCCTGCAATAGCCTCATTAGTTGTCGTCAGGGTATATCCTCCAAGGCCTGCGAATAATAGGCCCATTGACATAGAGAAAGCCATATGATCACCATAACTTGTTTCACCATTGATCATACCGTAAAGTACCTTCAATCGTTTCAACAATTCTAAATTGCCTGTACCTGCCATAATCATAGCAGCAGTAGTGCAAAGGACGTCGATACAGGTACGTATAATAGTATGTGTAATACGCTGTTGAAAGCTGACAGCATTGATGTTCAAAAGTCGGATAAAATGATCCAAGTAACGCAAAAGGAAAGTAAAGGCTTCTTGGTTTTTAGATCCTGCAAAACGTAAGCCTAAACATAGAAAAGCGCCACTCATAATATTGTATCGTGCTTGGTTAATCACCTCTTGTTCATCTTCATCTTCTGCTGACTGCCTCATGAATGTAGGAACTTGATCTTTGATCCATTCAGAAGTAGGCTGGATTTGGCTCCACAGGATAAGATTACGAGCAATGGCTCTTAGCATCAGAAAATCGGGTCGAACATAGTTCAAAAGAGGTCTTGTGGTGGGTATCTCAATCAAACGAGCGACATCATCAGCCTCTGTCTTTAGATACATTAGGCCTAATGCCATAGTAGCACCTGGGGATGTGATGTCTAGATTGATGCGTCTCTGTTCATCGTTTCCTAACATGAGTAAACAGAGACGTTTAAAGAGATCGGGGTCCATGCGTTGATCATTGCCTCGGCCCAGCATGATAAATCCTAGTGAAAAGCCTGCTGCAAGAGCACAGGTTTGATAGTCTGTTTCAAGGCCAGAAAGATCATTGGCCGCGTTTCGCTCAAGTTCCTGTAACATCACAAAGGCTAGCTTGACGTCGCGTGTGTTCATATGAATCAAACCAAGACCCAGCAAACTACTGGATAGAATCAAGTTGGACTGGTCAAAGGGTGCCGCTTGTTGATCCAAAAGAGCAGGAATATAGGCTGAAAGTAACTTGGTTACCTTCTTGTCTTCTGTGTTACGGTATGCAGCAGCAATACCCAGGATAAATCCTACCGAGACCAAGCTACAGTCCTGTCGAATCATATGGTACCATGATTCCAAAGTCAACCGTCTTAGAATACCATTGAGACCCATGGCTAGTAACATGCCGCCATGATGAGGTTCAAGATCCCCTGAATGACAAAAGGAAATCCAAGAATCATTCACTTGGTTACTAGGTGAGATACGTAAACCTGCAGCAATCCCATTATGGAAATGAGGCCACTGTAGAAACTCTTTGTTCCAGATACTCTCATCCAGATGGACAACGGTACGTAAAGGCAAGATCTTGGCTGCCAGCTGAATAGGCTCAATAGGTAATGTTTTGGTCAGATCAGGTATGTGAGTAGCATAGGCATAGATGGCCCTACCAGCAGCCAAGGCAAGCGTGCGCTGAACCAGAAAAACAACTTGAGATTGATGTTCAGTTGCAATATCGTCATCGTCCTCTGAGGTAGTTGGAGGAATTGTATGCTCAGGGATATGGCTGGCGTCTAACATAGTACGGACACCTTCAATTACACCACCAAAACCAAACCTCAGACGTTCTGTTTCCATATTCAATACATCAGATTCATAGATGCATCGTTGTGTGGGCACTCCAAGCACTTCATTCATTATATCGTCCATACTAACGACTTTAGATTTCTTCAACAAGGTATCAGTATCAAATAAGTTGTCAGTCAATATCTTTACTTACTTCAGATAAAGGCAACTTGAAAACATCTGTGTTTGGATCGCACACAGTGGTGTCTAACTGCAACTGCTTATAAATATCATACCGCTCAATAATATAATAGAAATCCTTATTCCACATCAGCTGTGGTGACTCTTGTAGACGTCGAAGAGCTTCTAAAATAGGAGTAGCAATGGAACGATTCAAGGTCTCAATTTGCATTCGGTTGATTTGACACTGAGTCAGACGGTTAATCAGTAAGGCTGGGTCGTTGTCATTGTAATATATAGCATGATACATGCTCCAGAGATCTTGAACAGTTTTGGCATATGTATTGCGACAGTGTGTGAATGTAGGGGTAAGTGTGTCTACGCCAAAAAAACTCAATAAGACAGGAATGGCGCCTGAGCGAGAAACCATCTGCTGTAGACAGACTTCCATGTTGGGTGGATCTATAAGGGCTTCTTCGATCTGTTCTCTAGCTAAGCAAACTAAACAAGATACAGACATGTTGGCTTTTTTTATTTTGTAATTCTCTCCTCTTTCTTACTTACATCCATGCGTCAGTCCCAGTAAAATGCCCTCTTGTTGATAATAATTTATCCAACTTGAATGGTTAAGAATGACGCAGAGCTGCATCAATAGATAACCCAAGTGCTCCAGATGAAACTTCATGGTGTTCTTCATACGGTAATCTTCATAGACAACATGCAAACTCTTGATGATCGCGTTAAGCTCAATAGCACTCAGTGTCTGTTCAGATTGTATTGTCATCGCTTGATCCATCCAGTCATCAGGTATACCCTGACGTCCCTCACCCACTAAAATCTTTTTTGCGGGCCTCCGTTGTGTGCGCTTAAGCGGTATAAAGGAAAAGAGTGAGACAAAGAGAACGTGCCATTCGGTCCAATCTGCATGTTGCTGTTTGAGTTGTATAAATCGGTACCAAAAGGTGGCAAAAAAAGTGGTATGAGCACAATCAAAGGCAGCCAGACAATTTCGTACAATAGAGGACTTGGGCTGCAGATGAATGCGATACCGTATTGTCTCATTTTGGTACTGCAGATTGAAGCGATCATATACGTTTTGAGAAATATCAATCGCAGGCTGAGAAGAAGGTAAGGGCACAGATATCAATGGCATACGACTATCCACCCAGAGCCAAAGATGTCCATCAACATCCAAAAATAACAAGTCCTTACAGCTATCTCGTGTGGCATTCACAGATACAGCTGACTTTGCGGTTGCTTTGAATTCTATGATGTTTGTATCTTTTTGAAATGCTTTCTCCAAATTGATCAATTGAAGCTGATTTGTCGTCTTGTTTAGTAAGCAAATTAGTTCTTCACCATTCAAATTATGCACTAGAAATGCGGTAGACTTAATATGATCGGGACTCGTTCTGATAGGTCTTTTTCCTAACCGTTTACTACAAGTCATGTTAGCTTAATAGAAACAAAGAAAAATGACTGATAAGGAAAATAAAAGGGGACTCACTTAAAGCGCTTTTGCTCTTGCCAAAGCTTAGTCAAAGAAAGCTCGCTTGGATCTAACATGGTGTGATATACTTGTAACTCCTTTTGATTTAGCTCATTAAGCTCATCATAGAATGACAGTGAAGACGATCGCTTTCTTTTGCGAGCCTGAAATTCCTCTCTAGACCTTGTCTTTTGAGGAACACCTTTCATTGGTTTTATGCGATATTTCTGTCGCTCATACATCCAGATGGAGTGTTTGTTGTCATTTAGGTTTAGCGCTACAATGACAGGAGGTCGCTCTTCGTTTGAAGTCTGTGCTGTAGCGAATAAGAGTCGATGCGGATAATTTGATAGGGTAGAAGGTATACTGTTTGTTGAGGAGGAATGAATGCGCTCTATTTTAACTGGACAGGGCATTAAAAGTGGATGGGTGATAGAAACAAATCGAGAAGAGATATTCCAACTGGTGGTACTGTTACCGGAGGGGATCGACAGTTGTAGACTCGATTTTTGTTTTGAATGCTCAGCATCTGGCCGCTCACTAATCAATAGACCGATATCTAGAGGAACGACATTATCAATCTCAAAGGGTATATAGGCAGTAAAGTTGATGCCATCTTCGAAGTGAATTTGAATGCGGTCAAGAAAGACAATACAAAGAGCCCTACGTCGAAGATCCGTGTTCTCAAAAAATGGCTTGTCTGCACTCTCAAGCATTGGTTTTTTTTCATCCGTCAACAATGCCTGTGGTCCTCGTTTGTGCCAATATTTTTTCACCCACTGCATACGGCTATTGGCGTCGTTTAAGTCAACCTGTTGTGCAGAGGTATGTTTGTTTTCGGCTTGATTTGTGGGTATAGGAAACCAAGCAAACAAAACTTGCTTGACTTTTTGATTCTCTTGACTAAAGTCAAATGTCTTGAGGATATGCGTGCCTCGACTCCAGACAACCACTGTAGCGTTTTTGATATACAGCTCCTGATCTAAAGCTAATGCCCAGTTGTCGATCTGGCCTTGTACAGGTTGTATGTCTAGTGGTTCTCCAATAACCATAGTAGGCGCATCGGACACGCTAAATAGTTGACATCTATCGTCGGCATGGTGGATCAGCTTATTAGAAGTTCTTCGATTGATTGTTGAGATGTCAAATTCAGCATTGGCGTTTCTATATTGGCCGAGATGAGGGTGTTTTGTCAAGAAAGCTTGTCCTATAGATTGGTATTGATCAATTTTAGATAACATTAGGGGTTAAAGAGAGAAAGAATTGATTTTCATTGTTTGAATGGCTGACTCGAGACTTTATGCAGCTTGATTATACACGCGCTTTTGACAACTTTTTTTTTTCGCGTTGCATTTAACTTTGGACATTATGAGCCAATCAAATTGAATGTCAGTTTTCATCATAGTTTTTCACCTCGTCCATCATTGCAAGAGATTCAAAATCACTAAACTAAGAAACTTCACAATACTTTTAGATGTCCAACTATCTTTTTCGAGCAAAAAAATCCATTATTTGTCTGAGAGTATTTGTTATTTTGGAATTATTTATTGATGATATATAATCAGACTCCATTTAATCATAAAGATTTTGATTTTGATTTTCTTGCTTGCATCTGCTTCTATCATCAATAATTGAAAGCATTAGAGTAGAAGTTTAGTTGTTAGTTTATATTTCATCTTTAGAAGCATCAGCTACTGATATTTAGTACTGTAGAATGCAATTAGATACACATATTTATCTTTTAAGCATGCAATTTTTATGCAATTTGTTCCTACTAAATTAGGAATGGCTGTTGAAACCATTAAATCACAATGTGTCTATCTTTTTCTTATATATAATTGTCTTTCTTTTCTTCTTGTTCTTTTTTTTTTTAAAATAAACCATTAAAGACCAAAGTAATGCCAATTAAGATACTATCTGGACAAGTGTCTCAAAAGCTGAGTTCTGGGCAAGTAATTGCTGACATTCCTTCAATTGTCAAAGAACTTTTAGAGCAAGTATTTCCTATTCGTATTCAAAGAGGCGATATATAACCAAGTGGCATGATCTAATCCTTCTGTTAGAAATGCATTGGATGCTGGAGCAGACAGCATTGAAATCACATTAGAAGAACATGGATTAAAATCAATAACTGTAAACTATATTTGCTCAACACACTTTATTTATATGATTAAAGAGACAAAATGAACTAGGTAAAAGATAATGGCATAGGAATAGATCGCAACGATATAGAACATGCTGGAAAGCGACATCACACATCAAAGTTAAAAGATTTGAATGACCTTGAGAGCTTGCACAGTTATGGATTTCGTGGAGAAGGTCTCAATTCTATATGTCAAATATCGGATAATGTTACAGTTGTCACAAAAACCAAGCAAGATACAGTCGGCCAGCATTATAGTTTAGACAAACAGGCAACAGTCAAGTCAAAAAAGCCTACAGGTCTACTACCTCAGTCGGGTACCGTCATTACCGCAGAAAAACCATTCTATGACTTACCTGTTAGACGTCAACAAGCTGAACGAAACAAACAGACACAACAGCATATTATCAAAGAAATGGTCATTCGATATGCTCTTGTACAGCATCATGTTCGATTCGTATTGAACAGGACTTGGATCAAGCCAAGTACAACTAATTTGTTGAGTAGAGTCAGTATGCTGTTTTCACGTACACTCAGTACAATGCTAAGCGAATGGGTAGAAGAAAAAGATGAACTAAAGATTCGCGCTTTGATCCCAAAAGCAGACTCCAACCCTGCTGAAATCTACAAAGAAAACAAGGTTTATGTCTATGTCAATCAACGGCCTATTCATTATGTAGCATCTGAATTGAAACAGGCCATCAATGCTTTCAAGATACGATGCAGAGAGACACTGGGCTTTGATGATCAGAAGAAGCTGCCTTTTCTGTTCCTTCATATACAGATCCCACCTACAGAATATGATGGTAAGTACACACGAGATGCATAGAAATTATATACGAATTGAACAGAGATGTTTGTCTAATCATGATCTTGGTAAACAGTCAATGTAGAGCCCAATAAATCCACTATCCTGTTTCATCATAAGGAGCATATTTTTAAGCTCTTTGAAGAAAAAATACTGGATGCTGCCTATCCAAATTCTTTAACAAAGTAAGCAGAGCTTTGATTTATCAGACAAAAAAAGAAAAACTATACTCACAAAACTTTTCTGGGTGGTTTACGAAGAACGTTGACGCCTAATGCAGTTAGCGTGAGAGAGGAGCAAATTGCGCCTTTAACAAAAAGTAATCAGCTAGTTAGCCAAAGTCATCGCTTAGCTGCTGATCAACAGATACCAATGTCTACAGCGTCATCTATATCAGCTGCACCTACCATGGATTATCTTGTATCACCTAGAAGTTTGATACAGAACAAGCAACCTACTATGAGCCAATTTCTGATGTCTAAGCATCGAACAATGCCGTCAATAAACCAGAAAAAACCAATAGACTTTACTCCTCAGCACTCAAAGCCTATGACTTCACCATCCAACTTCCGATCTGAGGCCAGTACGTTACCCAAATTCGCCCCAACTCGAGATAAAATCATTCCTCAAAAGCGTCAGCTGGATGAAGGATTTCAGCAAGTGACCAGCCAAGCACCGCTATACCAGCAAGTTAAAGTTATCCAAAGTCCTAATCTAGATGAATTACAAATGCATTATCCTCAACATAAAGCACGCCTAAATCTAAATTATCGAATCGGCATTGAAGATTATTTGAAGCATCCAAAAACAGATACTAAAACCATTGAAGTGCGATCTGATTTATGCCCAAAGCAACAAGACGAAATCGAAGCTTATGCAGCTAAAGATATACGCTTGCAAGTAATAGAGATAGGTTTATTCAAACGCAAAGAGTAAAGTGTTCTGTTGAGTGAATAGATGAGATAGCCGTGTCCCTACTAAAATACACGTAGCATTTTCCTAAACCTCAAGATGAAACAGCTTATGTCTTCATACACTCTAAGTCCCAAAAAGTCTTTATCAAGGCCAATCCAATTCGAAATAAGGTAAGCTACAATAGTCAAAGAGAAATACCTTTTAATTTTCTCATCGATTCATGCAATACTAGTCCATGCAATGATTTATATAGCATCTTATTGTCCATCGAATCAAAAGAATGTGTGATTAAAGACGACCTGCACGGGAAGAAGGACATTATGTATTACGATATTGCAGCAAACTTTGTCCTTTTCAATGGGTTTAAAGCGAGATGGCGCAAAGGTAAGTTGGAAGCGAGTATACATAAGGTATTCATGATTCATTCACGCACTGCTTCCTTAAGATATGGACAACATTATTGTTCAAATTACAGCTGTAGATTCATCTATTCCTTATTATGGCACAGAAGACTTTAAAGAGCTATTGATGAACAAAACCGAAAGGCCTAAAAAGGTGCTTCAATACTTAAATGACTTGGCACATGAACAGCAAGCAATAGGTCACCATCCGCAAAGAGATCTAAAGCAAGCTTTAGATGCACTTGTCTGGGAAAAACAAGATTCTGGTTATGATGTAGGATTTAGCTATAATCGCACCAAAATCATAGCTTTTCGATTAGTGGGATTAGAATCTACTTAAAATACAACACTGAAGGAAATAAAATACCAAAAGCTAAAAGAGAAGAAGAAAACAATAGAATTGAGAGGGGATTGAAAGAGCATATAAGGTTTGTTTATTTTTAATTGACGAAGAAACAGATAACATAATGATGGAATACAGACTATTCATTAGGTAAACGATTTGAAGCGTTGTAAAGCTCTTCTTCCACTCTTTTCAACGAAGATATTTCGCTACTTTCGCTTTTTGATCGCTGAAGCATCAGACTTACTTTTCTTAATATTCTGTTTGGCATAGATGATTTGCGTTGGACTGTAGTTTTGTTGCGCATATGGTCCAACATGGCACCGACAAAAGAAGAGCTTTTATGTTGAAGTTGAGATTTGTTTGCTGTGCCTTGTGTGGTTTGGTGGCCATTGGTAATAATTGAGGTGGTTTGACTGGCTCTCATAGCGAAGAAAGAAGAACCGTCTCGCTCAAGTTGATCTTCCAGCTCTTGTAATAATTGTAATATCAGTTCTGATTTGGCTACCTCTTGCTCTGTTGTCAGTCGAAGCTGTTGCTCCTTTACCATTTGATTTGCATAATCTAATTCTTCTTTGTCTAATACTTGTTTCAATTGCTGGAAAGCCATTTGAGACTTAATCAAGAATTCAAGGCATTCTAATCGCCTGTACTTGACAGCCTGAAGGACAACACTTCCTTGACGAACATTGCGGCTGATGGGATCGAGAAAGTCACCTCTTATACAGAGGTCAGCTTTAGCATGAACAATGAGGTATTCAAAGGCTTGGACGAGATCATTGTTTGCTAACAACCCAAACAATGGTGTCTTGTTACCTGCATCTGTCGAGTTGATATGAGCACCATGATCAATTAGCAATTGAAGGACTGCATGGGGATTAGAACAGAACCGAGCTGCATAATGAAGTGGTGTCCAACCATCACCATCTCGAGCATTTGGATTTGCGTGATGAGCAAGTAGTTGTTGCATAGCAGGAAGTGGTTTGTTGTAATGAAGGGAAATCATATGAACAGCCTGAACATTATACACATTGCGAGCAGTAGCATCTGCACCATGTTTCAGAAGAAGTGTAAGTGCAGGAAAGATATCGCTTGTGTCGGAAGCATTGGCAATCAAAAGATGAAGGAGCGTACAGTCTGTGTCCGGGTCTCGTGTGTTGAGAAGAGTAGATGTCTCTAAGGGTGCATGTTCGATATAATAAGTAAGCGACTTAAGGTCGTTTTGTTCCGCTGCTTTCCAGATAGACAATGAAGGCTTTGGAGATTCTGCTAGTTCGATAGCTACATCGTCTTTGTCTGACCGAAGCGATTCATAATGATCTATCTCCCTTGGCGATTCAGATAAATCAAAGGGAGCTTCTCTGCTTTGTCTGTTGACATTGCTTGACTCTATGGTTGGTGGTTTGATGTTGTTTAATAGGGTGAATGTTTTTGAAAATAAAGTAGGCATTTAATAAAAGAAGGAGATGAATCACTGTCGATCAACAGTGAACAAGAATAAAAAGAAATAAGAAAAGAAAGGTAGCGAGGTAAGGATAGTTAATGAAGCACTCAATTAAACAAAGAGTTGATATGCTCCGATAGTCTTACTCGGTCGAAATGACAATAGATGTTTGTTACTTTGGCTCACATTTTAAAGCTTCTGCTTTCTGATTGGCTGGCCTGACTTGTAACCTTTTTCATTATTGTTGGTCTCTTCTGTTTTTTCTTGCTTTTTTTTTGTTTTCTTTTTCGGTCTATATACTCAAAAAGAAATTAACATTATGGCAAGCAAAGGCTTAGAAAAAACACTTGAAAAGCTTCGAAATTCTGTTCATGCAGGCAATTATTATGAAGCTCATCAGATGTATCGAACTGTTGCTAGAAGGTAACATACAAGGCATTATCGAACGCGTCATTTTTTTTCTTTTTTTTTTAAACTTGTTTAATAGATACAACAAACAAACCAAGTATAACGACACAATCCGCTTACTTTTCGATGGAGCCATTCTACTGATGCAGTCAAAGCAATATGGTTCTGGCTCAGACTTGGCCAATTATATGGTTGATACTTATAAGCTAGCTCATGTTCCTGTTGAAGAAGCTTCATTAGGTATAGAGAAATGAAAATGCATTATAAACTTTCTATACTGACAATATGTCGCTTAGGTCGTATTGTAGATATCCTTGCTCTTTTCCCGGTAGACGAAGCCGGACGCAAACCTTTTATTAGTAGTGCGTTTAGGTAAGCATAATTTCTTGATTTAAGATTTTCGGAATAACCAATACTTCATGAACGACAATTAGATGGACAAAAGAAGAGGGCGAATATCCTGAGGGAGATCCCGATCTTCATCACTATGTAGGCACTATGTTCTTTTATGGTAAGTTTGTTTCATGACATAAAAACAAAAACACTGACGAATTATGCTTTTTAGAAAAGAAGTTTAGTTTAGCAGAGGATCATTTATTATTGGGTACATTAGAAAGTGCCAAATTGCTTGGCCAAGTAGCCTATACTTGGGCTGAAGAAGAAAATGTACAAGCAAAAGGAGTTTTCCTCGCACGTATAGCCTTACAGTAAGATGACCAAAAAAGAAGCTGATAGATTCAACTATCTTAAACCTACACTTCCTCCTTCTAACTCATTTTTTTTTAAAAAAAAAAAAAAGGTTTTTAGCCAGCAAAGACATACATCGTGCTGCCTTAACATTTGACAGTTTTACTGAATCAGGCACACTACCTGTTGCAGCCAAATCAAGTGTCCGTCATGCACCTGTTGCTGAACCAAGTCCTGTTCAAGTCTATTCAGATGCCTGGATCAATTTGGTTCAACTTGTATTACTGACAGTTCAACGAGATGCTAGCAATTTATTCAAAGAACTCAAAGAGAAATATGCTCCACTTTATAGTCAAGAAAGCAACTTTGTTGAAGTAAGTCTGACCATTCTTTAAGGTGCTTTGTACTTACGTAATATTGTATAGCTCATGGAAGACATCGGTCTTCATTTCTTCAATATCCCTAAACCTAGAAAGCAAACAAATATGATTCAGGAAATGATGGCTAGTTTGTTTTCTGGTGGACCTGCTGCTGGCAGTGGCAACCTTCAATTAAGTGGACCTAAATCTAGTGAAGATTTGGATTAATAAATTGATGAAATTCCCTTGCTCTTTCTTTTTTTCTTTTTACAAACATTATTTCACCTATTTTAACAAAGCATGACATGCCTTCTCGAAAAAGACCTTGTCAATGTAATGTAGCATTGTTATGGATTAGAGAAGTAAAGCTAATGAAGAAACTTTAGACTGCAAAAAGAGACGACGAAAGTGTGAGAAACCAAGTTCGAGTGAACCTTGTAAACTGTGTCATTCAAAAGGTGTAAGATGTACACCCACTGCTCCTAGTTACAGTCATTATGTTGATCCAGATCGCCAAGAACAGATGCATTGCCATCATCCCTATGAAGCTGTAGTGCAACTAAGGGAAGATCTCGAATCGCTAGAGAAAGAGCTAACAGCATTTAGAGAGGCAAGTCAGCAGCATATGCGATGGCAGCTTCAGTTCAAAAATGGTCAATTATCATTATTGAGTCATATCAAAAATCTTCAAGAATTCTTGTTGTACGGCAAGGCAGCCCTTTCTTATCTTTCACCTTTCAGAGATATCATGAACGCCAGTTGGCCCCAAAATCAGACAAGCTTCCTTCAACCTGCAATCCAACAGCTACTGCAGAATGAACAAAGCCATCCTTTTAATCATCGTACCATCTTGAATGATGTAAGCAGTACATTAGTTTGGAGAGCACCTCAAAGGATGATGTTTCCTCTGATAAATCATTACTTCAAATGTTGCAACGCGACGCTACCTATTTTGCATGAAAGCTCCTATCGGAAACATCTGGCATCATTAATCGATCCTCTTCAGGATCCAGTAGCCAATGCTATATGTGCATCTGCATGTATAAGTCAATGCAAGCATGCCTTTCTTACATCGCACGAGAAGCGTCGCTTGGGTGAATACTACTTTCAGCAAAGTACCGAGCTTCTCTTGGATATATTTGATGATCCTGACAAGAGGTTGGATACGTTGTTGACTATCAACTTATTACAGCCATTTATGCTGGCAACACTCAGAGTTTCAGAGAGCAAAAAATGGAGCACGGTTGGGATTGCTATTGCGCTTGATCTTATCAGGCAGCCGGTGACAGTCTGTAGCTATTTGGATCGTGTTCGGCAGGCAATCATTGCACGTAATCGGATTCTAATTTTTGTTTCAGCGCATACACTTGACTTTTATGCAGAAGGAAAATGCATTGACATTCCTGCTGTCCGCTTAAAATTCGACATACTTCCAGACGACTGTGATAGAACAAAAGAGACATTGGAAGTGATCAACTGCATTTCTCAATTTTTATTTAGTCCATCGTACATCTGCATTGCTAATCATGTAAGAGCTATGTCTGTTGGAAGACCAACTGAGATTAGATTGGAGGATGTAATGTATTGCGAGGAAGCAATTCTTTCATGGTGGCAACAGTTGCCTAATCACCTGAAACTTAGCGACACGTTGAACTCATTCACTCAAGGTCTAATAGATGACTGTGGAAGCACTTTGATATTGACAATTGCCATATCATCGCTCATCCTTATTATGTCTATTGAGACTGCATTGCTTAGTTCAATTCCAGTAAATCAACAGCAACATGGTGTACAAATCTCCTTCTATCAAGACGCTTTCGAAACAATGTCTTATAGTGTGGATATATCAATACTAATTATCAGGCAATTGGATAGACTCGGGTTTTGCTCATGTAAGTCACCATTCTATAACACATGTTCTCTTTTAGCTTACCTAGAATACATGACTAGCACCTGTCAGACTATTGGCGAAGATGATGGACTACATCGCCAGTTTGGTCAGTTACCATCGCTCTGCTGAATCAGAAAAGTTGAAATTGAGAATGAAGGAATTGATGCTTGAATTCAAAAAGCATATCCTGCCTGAACATCAAGTACAGATGTCAGAGTCGCCTTATTCTATCCTCACTATTGCATCATCAACAAACAGCAAAATGCCTACTATAGCTGAATTATACCAAAACTACCCATTGCCTGCTGAAGCCATGCTGTTTGATATTTTGCAGACTACTGTACATAAACTATCAACACTATGTAAATAAACCTTTCACTTGATTAATGATAGCGTGTGTACTGCAATTCGAAAAAAAGCCAGTATGTTATTGGCTTGTGGCGTGCTTTATATGGTTTTTCTTAGTTTTATAGACTGAAAGATGACAATCATAGATTCGAATAAAGGAGCTCATCTCGACTTTTCTTGAAAATTTATTTTCCTTTTCAATTTCCAAAAAAAAAAAAAAAACTTTTGTTTCTTTTTAACTTTTCCTAATGCCAACACTTGAACTCATTGAGGACGATGCACCTTCTTTTCTACTAAACAAGCCTAAAAAGGACTTTGATCAGCTCTCAAAAGAAGAAAAGAAAGCCTGGTTAGATCGTCTTTCTTCTGAAGTCAACCCGAGTCAGTTGGAACAACTTGCCGCACAAGTTTTAAACCAAGACGATACTGTGAATGTGCAACCACAAGCAGGCTATGTCTGCAAGACACGTGTGGTGGAGTGCCAATCCAATTCAAAGTATGCCAAAGGCACGTTAGTGTATATCAATATCTGTTATGCACCTGAAATACCTGCGCCACCCATAGCAGACGAAAAAGAAATTGAGCGTGCATTAAATGCAGAGCCTGGTGCAAGCTATCAAGTTCCATTGAGTATGGGACAGCCGCGAACACATAGCAATGGTGAGATTGTATTCAGCAACAAAAAAGGGGCAAAAAGCTTATTCGGTTTATTGAATAGGCGCTCTGGTGATGGATGCCTGTATCAACACACAGCCTTATCTCAAAAGCGAAAAGAACTTGGATTTCAGACTCTATATTCTTGAATTAGCTATGGAATATGTCGAAGACATTGTTGCCGTATCGCTCAGTAGAGAATTCACTATGCCTTCTGTACCTTCGATAGGAAAAATTCCTTCTCGTCTTCTAAAGATACCAGCAACATCACCCTCTCTATTAGTATCCGACGAGAAATCTAAACCACAAGAGCATGTAATGTGGCCAGAATCTGGCTTTCTCAAGATGGTTATTCCCATAAGAGATACTGTAGGTTAAAAGGAAAAATGATATTTGAAAGAAGAGATCTGGTTTGCTTACTTTTCTTTCTATAGCATGCATCTAGTTTAGCAGTCGATTTAACAGCGAATCAGTTGATATTGAATGGCTTACCCTATAATCTATCTCATCCTATCCTTGTCAATGATCCGAACAACAAAGTGGAGTTCTATCAAAAAAGCCGAGACTTAGTTGTTCAGTTGAAGCTTAGTTCGCCCTAGCCTGTAGCTTTGTGCTTGTTTGATCAAAGTGTTCAAACATGTATAAACAGAATCTGAAATAAATTATATTATTGCCCTACAGAATTAGCTTTACGCACTCTTTGTCTCGCACTATAGTTTATTGAGACAGTCTCATAATGTTCTTAGAAAATTAAAAGTAAACAAACTTAAGGTATATGGCGCGTCTGGGGAGAATGTAGAATTTGTCCAAGCCAAATTTCAAGAAAAAAGCGAATGACATTCATCAAGCAAAGAAAACAGGTTGGCTTTTATTAAAGAAATGATGTTGAGTTTAACAGAACTTCATGAATCTTTAGGATCCGCATTGTATGTGTTTTGATAAAATACAATGCTGTCTGTTGAGTTTGCCTTGACATAAATCATCTAAGAAAATGAATAGATTGCCATCAATGACATGATCTACTATATTGACTATTGGAACAGCTGGATGAGGCGACAAATACACAACATTCAATGGTGCAGAATCTTCATAAGCTATGACTGAAACGGGTGAATGGGGTAAAACTTAGAAATTGATTAGCCGAATCAAATATGAGAGCTGTTTTGGGATTTGGGCTCCAATCCATACTGGAGAAGCTAAAATATGTTGCTTTCTTCTATAGTTACATGTGTGGTTCTAACCCTAACCTCTTCAATTACTCCTCTATTTCAAGAGTAGAAAAACGAATTGTACTATTTCTTTCTTTGGCTTGATAGAGCAATAAAAAATATCAATACTTAGGAACGCATACTTAACTGCTTATCAAAGCCCAGTTGCACTCAATCTGACAGAGAACAAGAAAATAGCCCAAGTCAAATAACAATTGTGGTTGATTTGCGCGTACCTATATTTGTAATTTAATAGCTACAGATAGAACATGCTATAACTAACTTCGATGAGAATGATGAGTATTTACTGAAACGAGCAGAACTAAAGCAGTCAATATTTATTGTTAATTGACTGTGTAACTTTCAGTAGTTGAGAAGCGCCACATCTTATTGTCTTTCATTTAGACCGAAAAGAAATGTTTAATGAAGCATGACTTGAAAGCTCATAAAGCCTCAAATCCACTGAGGATGAGCAGCCAGAATTCCTCCTCAAACATGCAAGACTTGCCATTCAATTCCATTATCTTGAGTTTGTATGATTGTAGATGGAGAACACACCACCTAATCAAATTAACAAATCAAAGTCAAGGGAGTCTAAAAGAGACTTGCTTTTCTCCTTCAAAGTGTTTGAAAAGCCATTCATCTCTCAAAGAACACTCACATAAAAGAGCAAACTGAGAGTTATGATATCTATGAGCGATCCATAGCTGCTGTTCAGCGGTTGTGTCTATGAAAATATTTTCTTGGCTCAAAAGCATGAAGCTGTTTTCTTCAAAAGTAAGTGTTAATTTAACTTTTTTTATTGCCAGCAAACAAAGCATTGTTTCTAAAAGCAAACCAAAAAGGGCTCTATCAAAGGTATTAATGGCTACCAATTTTCCAGTTTTAACCAATAGTTTAAAAGTGATGATGTGATAATCTGATTCTCTTGAATCTTCAAATTTACAGGAAAAAAAAAGGTACAAAATCTAGAAAACTATAGAAGAAACCAAATGGACAATAAAGGAAAATATACTATTTATGAAAATCTGGGTACAAAGACTTTCCCAATCAAAAAGTGCTAGCCCTTTCACTTAAGCAGCAAATTAAAAACTTAGCTTTGTCATAACTTTGGAGCTTTGCCCACTTGTCATTATTAAGCTGTTATTTAGCTGTTCTCGTCTATTAAGTTTTGCTTGTAAGCGGATGGTGTCTATGGCGGACATAGCAAACAAGTCAAGTAGTTCTTGGCATACAATGGAAGTTCAAAAATAAATTTAAGGTATCGGGGCTCATTTTTTTGTAGATCCATTTCTGGAAACTGAGTATAAAATGAACAGAAGACAGACCTTTGACTGTTTTTAAAGGGCAAGAAAAAAGCTTTGTTTTATTTCTTCTTTTTTGTTTCTTTTTCATTTTATTTTTCTATATTTGGCTCTTTTCTTTTTTAACAACCAAATGAGTACAAATTCTTCTGAACTAGACACTTGCCCTACAGCGCCTGGATTGTCAAGAGAAGGTGGATTGTATGTGAGGCAGACCTTTATTGTTTATCAAGTGTGTTAATTGTTTGTTCTGTATTTTTCTCTTTTTAAAAAAGCAATCCTGGGCTGAGTTGGTCTTCCTTGGCGTCTGACCCTACAGGCAATTGGCATGTTATTGGCTGGCTTGTTTGTCTTGGTTTTCTTATGGTAACATGGCTTGTCTCATTAAAGACCATGTACAATCACTTGAGAAACTATTAGTAAGTTCAGTGCCTAAAATAAAAATAAAAACTAGTCTAGAACTGAAAGGACACTCGTAACTAATTTTTTTCTCTTTCTATGTTACAAAAGTGAGCCTCAAATACAACGGCATAAATTGCGGGTTATCATGTTTCCGCCCGTATACGCCACACTATCATGGTTTGAATATCTAAGATACGATTACGCCACTACTATCAATTTCTTTGCTACCTTGTTCGAAGCATTTGCTGTCTTCAATTTATATATCTGTCTCCAAGCTTATCTGAAGCCTTATCGACAAGAAGCAGGTGCACTCAAAGAAGAGAAAGACACAAAAATCATGTTTGTATATAACCTTCATTTGTAAGTCCCTTAACAACTCAGTAACAAGATCTTCATTTTTGGTTAACGTTCTTACTTTTTTATAGAAAGTCAAAATGGGGTATGCACTATCGTACTTTGACAGATATTCTCGTTTTTCAATATCCAATCTGGTAAAGAAAACTACAACAAACATTAACTGATTGTCATGGTTTCGCTTATTAATCATATAATAGGTCAATGTTTGACTCTTTTATTTCCATCTTTGCCGAATTGAAAGGTCGATTTTGTGAAGGCGTCTATAGTTTCAAAGGTGCTTATGTCTATTTGACTATCATTGATTTCATTTCCCTATCCATCATCTTGGGTGCGCTTTTTACCTATTTAGACGTCTTTCATAATGAATGGAAGCGTGGTAACATTCGTGCTCATGGTATGTTTTGGTGTGTCAAGGGCCCTATTATGGTCAACTTCTATTTTGGTCAAATCCTGCTGACCATCTTGTCCACAGCTGGTGTTATCAAAGGAACAGATGGCAGTCATGGTAGTATTGCCTGGCCTGCCGATGCTGTCAAGAATGGTATGTATGTCATCATTGTTTGCGTTGTCATGATGGTGGACAGCATCATGATGAACAAGTTCTTTGGTCCTCAAGACAACATTCAAAGTGCTGCCAGCGTAGGGCAAACAAAGCGAATGTCTGGCTGGAAAGCTTTTGTGGATGGCTACTTGGCTTATATCCCCGAGTTTTTCTACATGACCATCTGCTGTGGCGCTGATTCATTTAGATTGATTAGAAAGAGACGTGAATTGAAAAAGAGAAAAGATGCGGCTGGCGGTAATGGCACTAGCATGAACGGTGGAACAGACCATCTCTTGGACGATCAAAGCCGAGAAGAACATGTAGAATACAAGATGACCGATATCAATCAGAATGCAGCTCACAGCTATACCTCCACTCCAACTAACAGTCGACATGACTCAATGAGTTATTCGCCTGCATCTAATCAAAATAGAATGGAGCAGTTCAATGCTCCTCGTCAACCTTCATCTGTACCACACTCTCAAACTTCTATTACTTTTCCCGAGCCACAATACCATAACCCCTATCATTCAAACTAGTCAATCGTATCGCTTTCCTTCTACTTACTATTTAATCTGTTATAGCTTTTCTTTCTGTTGTCACTTACCTAATATTGTATCTATATTTCTTAAATATACACTATAAAATTTAAAAGAGAGTCTGACGTATATGTTTACACATGGTTCTGAGAAAAAAATTGATTGAGTGTGACATGCGCCACATATACTTTTATATCAATATCTATCAAACAGGTTAGGGGATAAATGACGTGTTTCTTTAGTCGAAAGGAATCGATTGCATGTAAGCCATCGATTGTTGTGTGTTTCTTGCTGCTTTTTTTTTCAATTGGTGCTATTTGACAGCAACATACATCCGAACTATATGAGTGCTCTGCACATTTCTGTTATAGCAGATATTGCAGATTGTCGGGCACAAATCAAAGTAGTACGGTTTAGCGGAAAGAGAAAAGCAATGGCAATTTGAATACCCTGTTCCTTTTCCCGATTTGGATTTTTGTTGTAGATCTATTCATTAGATGAAGATGCTGAACAAAGCCAAATTGAGAGTGACAGCAATCTCCGATTTGGAATTACATTGTCGCTAAGCATGCATACAGGGAAGAATGATTGAAATACTGCTTGAAGGTTATCTTCATAACTAATACAAAGCTAAATTAGAAAGGACGTTGTTACACAGCGCTTACGATCACAAATCTTGGCATCAGGCTTGATTTGCAGGAGCCAGTGTCCTACCAATACCCCGACAGTCGGGTGGTATGATCTGACAAGGGGTTTTGGCCTGTTGAAGGATAGAAATGAAGATTGATCTGATATCCGCCACTGGACCAAAGTCTACAGTACCGGGGAATTTCAGACGATATCAGGCCAAATCATACTCTACCAGAACAGTTCATCCGGTGGCATATTAAGATGTGCTTAAACCCCTTTTAGTCATGTTCACAAATTTGTTTTGTTTGAGTATTAGAACACACTGCTCTTTAGATATCAAAAAGTGATGGTCAAGTATGCTTGTCATGAACGATTTTTATTGAGGTAGACAGTTTACTCTAATTGTATTGCTATCCTAGCCATGATTGCTCCAGTTTCATTAACATAACTGCAGAAGTATTTGTTTCATGTAAGTCATCAAGTTGTCTTGAGTGCGATAGAAACATAGGGCTTAACCACAACCAGAAGCTGTACAAAATTTGCTTGCCTTGTGTTCGATTAATTTTACATAAATGGCGCCGACTGCTTGAAGTGTTAGCGAATAGCCTATCCTGATAATACCTTTCAATACCTTGTTGATAAACCTGTTGTATTTTTGGGCGATTTCTAAAAAGCTTTGCAACTATGCTTAAAATCGGCCTCAATAAGTTGTTCATAGAGCTTCACCTTCAGCAAAATATATACATTCAACGCAATTCTTTTCTGTAAACAACAAAGTATTTTTTAGCATCTCAAAAAAGAGATTATAAGCAATATCTATCAATGAACTTTATGAGCCTCATTACTCTTATTGTTCCAAAGTCTTAAGAGGTTAAATGTTCTGAATATATAGTATTTCTAGCCTTTGGGTCTTTTGCCACAAAACAAGTTACCTCATTTTGCAATAAGATGATCATCAATAGCATAACAACCACGTGGCAATCAACCGATGAGTGATTGTGATGAATAATTCCAAGCAACTTCACGCTCTCAGACAAAAGAAAAAAATATCTGTACAACAATAGACAAGAGTATCATTACTTTCTATGAAATCTTTGCTTTTTTATTAAACACGATGAGAGTAAGTATTAGTATTGCCTTTTTCAATATTGGTTAAGGCAACATCTTCTGTTGATAAGGCGCCTCTCCATCCTTTTGAACTTTGATCATCTTCGTCACGTTTTGGAAGGTAGTTGCCAATATACAATACAGAATAAAAGACAAAGCAGAGGAAAAGCATGAGACTGTCAAATACATAAAAGGCCCATTCAGCACTTGCCACAGGTCCATCATATCCACCAGCGAATTCGATAATACGATAGATTGCACGTATATAAAGAAGAGCAGTAGTAATGTACAAACAATGGATCAATTTCTTTTTGGGTTGATCTTGACCTTGGATCACATAATCGTATCCTGGTTTGCGATCAAGATAGACTGTGATCACTGCAAAACTACCAAAGAACAATAACTGAACAGCCAAACCAATCATTGCAATCTTGGAGCCCATATTACTAAGATCTACATCACCTGTACCTTGAAGGCCACCACCTGCACCCTGCATCACAAAAGCAAATATGTCACTGGCAAAGAAGAACCAAGTGACAAATTTAGGTCTAAGGAAAAAATACTCTGGCTCTGCATTTGACAGACGGATGATTTCACCAGCACATTTGTAGTTGACGAGAGCAAGCGCATTTGGAGGGAGCAATAGGAACAAAGTCATGACAGCATAAGTTGCAACTGTTATTTCTGTTCGCACCTTGAGTCGCATAACATAACCGATGAATTCAAAAAGCGATGTGATAGGCAATATATAAAGAAATCGAGGACTCTTGGAACGCTTCACTCGATAAGTGAGATAGACGAAGAAAAAGAAGAAAAGTATAGCGCATACGATAGCGAGGGGAAGGTTTGGTATATAGTGAAAGAGATCAATGGGTCGAAGTTTAAAGGGAACTGTTCCTGATGCGTCAGCCATTGTTGAAAAGAAAAAGATAATGATTTAGAATTAAAAGCAATTCTTTCTTTTTGACTCCAAGTATTTATAGGAAAAATTCGACCGGAGTCAACTGTCTTTGATTCTTAATGTACACTGCTTTTTCGCCAAGCAGTAACGTTTTCCCTCTCACAAGAGAATTAGGCTTATTCTGGCTATCATGATAAAGTCGAACATTGATTGTTACAGGCAGAGATAAATACAAACAAGAACCTTCATATATGCAAGGTAACTAACACATCATGTCAGTGCTTTGATCTATAAGACAGCAAAATTCCAAAGTGTAATTTGATCTCGGCGCTAGAAGGACTTCATGCCGAAAAAAATACATATGGTCGGAAAATCAATGTCAGATCTGATGTTTCACAGTAAATTTGAAGTTGCCATAAAGCCCTAAAAAGAATTAAGCAGGTTTCTTTTTTCTTAAAACTCTTGAATCAAGATATGTACAGTAAGCATGCGGAATTTCAGGAAAAGATCACGGTGTGTGATTCAAGACGTCGGATCGAAGCCTTTCTTGGCAATGTCCAAGTACATAGATTGTTCTACATATAGACAATGTTTTTAGCTTCTTGTTTTGTAAAATAATGCATGCTACTTACTACGTTTACATATTGAATGTCATGCCAAAATCAGAGATAAAGCTCAGTATGAATAATGTGCGTTTTCTTGCCTATGAGTCAATTCTAATTTATAAATCACTTAAATAACAGAAAAAAGCGCTGCTGTGTTTCGAAGTAATAGTAAATTGAAATTAATTAGGGTAGATCAGAACTGTTCAAAATCACTTCACTAAGATATCCTAATGACAAACAGACATACTTCTTCTGTTTTATTTATCTGAATAGATATGCATGTTCTTGAAACCATCATTCGACACTACATTAATTGTATGTACCACTTAAACATAAATATACCCTTCTGCAATTGTTTTTTAATACTAAGTTTGTTAGTAGTTACTTATGAATGCTATTAACTATTGAATTGAGTAGCAAAATACCGATATAAAGAACCAAGATTTCGTGGAGCCACAATACTTTATTTTTAGTAAGTATCACTCATCTATTATTAGATCTGATTTTATTGACAACAATGGGAGTTTTCTTTCCTTCTTTTTTTTTTTAGAAAGTGACCTATCATTTAGCCGGGATTTTAAGAATGAAAAGACAAAGTAGAGTTTACATCGGAGTGGATATTTAGTCCAAGTAACGTCAAAGAAAGATAGGTATCCCAAGATAGCTACTAAGGGTCTGCTAAATCCCATTTAGTGTAAACAATAATGAACCAGATATTTTTGGATTACGAACATTCATTCTCATAGGTGAGGCAGTGAGGTACATATCGCAATCATAAAAACAAAAGCCATTTTTTTTTCTCATTGAGGTGTTTAAGAGCGTTTTTAGATAGTGGTAGAGCACTATTCCTAAAATCTAATATCTAACAATCCCAACAGCCTCATGATTGAAAATTAAATAATTCATCTAGATACAATATGATTGGTTTAACAAGAGAACAGCTGTTATCTTAACAAAAAGTATGTCAAAAAATGATCATGCACTATATATCACTCATGATTTTCATTTATTATTGGTGTGTATATATTTTTGTCTACCAGAGATGGCATTTGTCCTTCTTGTTCATAGGTGAGTCAACGGGGCAGTTAAAGACAGTAGCAAAATTAGCATTGTTCTGGGTTACAGGATTTACTCGAGCAAAGTTGGGTGCATGCTCGTCAGTTGCCTACGAAAGAAAATGCAAATAAACAATGATTGTAATCAGGGCTTATTTGTGGCAAGCATAGAAACTGATGCTATACTTACATAAAATCTTGCTTGATTTGGTGGAATAGCTTCACATTTACTTAAACTATAGCTAATGTATAGCATTTGTTCGGAACTCAAATGTTCTAATCCAGGTAAAGAGGGCTCAGGCTGACCTTGACGCTCCTTATCTATGTAGTTTCTGTAGGCATCAAACGCAATAGACAAACCACCTATGTCAGCAATGTTTTCGTTCAATGTTTGCTATTCGAATAAAAAAAAAAGCAAGTTAAAACTTCGTTGCTAAGATTGCAGTAAAAAAAAGCATTTACTTGACCGTTAACAAAAACTTTGTTGCCTTGTTCATCCATGATGAAGATCTTTGAATAGTCACCGACAAAGCACTTTTGTCGCTCCTCATATTCTTTTGTAGCTTGAGGTGACCACCGATTCTCTATGTGCCCAGTCCCGTTAAAGTACTTTCCTTTTGTATCAAGACCATGCTATTTTTGTATGTATAACAACAATTAGACGCGTCCGAAAAGAAACCATTGCTTGAGTATTACTAACCACAAACTCATGTCCTATAGTAGAGCCGGCGGCACCAAAATTAATATATTTAGGGATATCAGTGCTGTAAGAAGGTTTTTGTAGAAACCCTGGTAGTATACCAATCTATATGCATGTTGAAAATGGTTTAGATCAAAGTGATGAAATACAATAGCCTTAAATTACCGAGTTAATATGTGGCCAGTGGAAAGCATTGATTGTGCCTGGAGAATCCAGGATATACCAAATCTCAAGTACAAAGTCAGGTGAAAGTGCTTTCCACATTCTCTCACTAGTACCAAGTAAAGCGGCCTTTTTAGCATGATAAAAGCTTCTATCATCACTCTTCTGATTGCCATAATATCGCTTGATAGAAGCAGGGTCTCGCATGTCAGGATCAGTTACACTGTAAGCTGCATCAGCCTTCGTCATCTTCATCTAATAGCCAAACTATAATTAGTTCAACTGAGATTGATGAAAGTTCAAGACAATCCATTGGATTTCTAACCTTATTGATGGCAAACTGCTTTGTTTGATCATCGAGCCAGTCATTGCTTGAAATGTGCGTCAGCAAAGCTTCTCTGACTGTCTCAATAAATCTTAAGACTTCTTGTCTGTCATTTTCGTCACCAAACGTCTCCAATCCAAAGTATCGGGTGAGTCCATAAACAAAGTGGGCATTGGTATCTCTTGAACAGTACAATTGCATTGAAGCGGCTGTGTCGTTTGAGACTGTGAGATTTCGTTGCTCTGATGTAATGTTGCTTAGTAGCTCGCGCAAGTAAATAGGCGCAAGATGATCATATTTATCAACAATATACTGCACAATAAAAAAGTCTTGAACAGATTTTTCAGATTCAGTAGAAAGCATGTCATTAATCTCTTTCAGGAAGGGTGGAAATGTTCGAAAGTGAAGGCCACCAACTGCGTCTTCTTCAATGTCTCGCCAAAGTGTTTTTAAGAGCGCGCGCATGTCTATCTTTGGTAAAGCTTGTTGAACAGTATCAAAGGATATCCATGGACCATTTGTTACACTTGTAACACTGGAAAAAAAAAAGAGGCAAATTGAAATCAGTATCGCCAGGTCTGCTATTTTTTTAGGCCTATCTTTTCATATAAAAAGAAAGCGAAACATATACAGTACTCATATGTAAGATTGCTTGCAAACTTATTGTAAATACTTCCAATTAGACCAACAATCTTTTGGTGGTTATCGACAGCTGTAGAGATTGCACTATTGGACCACAGTTCAAGTCCACTGCGTTGACTTGCTTCCTTTACTGTATGAGCATTGGAATCATCAGCTCCTGGTTGACCAATTACTTGAGCGAGACGAGATACGATGGTTTCGCGGTCGTAAATGTACTTTGCAAAGGCTGGAGAACCGCCAATGAGTACTTGACGTATGTTATGTTCCGAGAAAGAAATAGTCACTGACATCTGAAAAGGAAGAATGCTTATTGACTGTTGCAAGAAAAAAGCCATTGCGCGACCGTACTGACTTGCAGTTGCATTCAAAGGAATAATCTCTTTCTGTAGCATTACAATATCTTCAAAGATAGGAGTAAATCTATTGATATGATACAAATTAACATCCTTGCAGACATCATAATGGCTCTTAAAAAGCTCAAAATTAGATCTGTCTAGTTCTGCTTGGTCATCTAGATGAAATCCAGTCGCATTGGATTTGATTCTTCGCTTGAAATCTTCATAGGTGCCTTCCAGGATTTCCGTTTCCTTCAGCTTATTTTTAGCTAGACGCGATTCGCTTTCTCTTGTTACTAAACATGGTTGAGATTAGCAATTACCCCAAACAGTATATTCTGAATGTCTGATCTGCTTACATATTCCTTTAGCATAATTTTCTTTGACTGCAGGAGAATTGAGCCAGCCCCCACCTGTATAATACAAAGAGCACATAAATTAGTTGAACAGTCGCGCATTAGTATCAAATCAATTACATGTATACTGATAGAAGTCCGAACATGGATCAACTGTCAAGTCAACGCGAGACAGAATGTATTCACTTGTGGCAATACAGGCTGTAGTATTACAGACGTTGTTTGAAAGCACAGGAGCTCTTGCAGATAAACCCAGATGAGACATGTTCAACAATTTAATACATAATCCAAATGTCTTTCTTATTTATACACATTTTGCTTTGGCTACTTTAGGACAAAATCCTTTCTGCCTTTTCTGTAGAACTTGGCAACCGTAAAGGGGTGGGAAAGTGGCACTGATCAATATGCCAAGATGGAAGAATGCGTTGACTGAGCTTCGTGACACTGACAACTTTCATTTTTGGTATAGAAACAAACCTTAAAGCAAAGCGTTATCAAGTTTAATTTTTGTCTATACGATGCTAGTGGCTCTTCCAAAAGAAAGATAACATCAAAGAGACACTGGCTATCTAACACAAACAGTTTGAGCATTGAGCGTTTCTCAAGAGAACAATCGTCATATAAGGAGAAGAAATTAGAGCAAAGCTCTTTTGATGTTGCCTTGTACATTTAACGAGCTTGGGTAACGCATATTACGAGACACAAAGATGAGCATTGTAGTTAAATCATAAGAATAATGGAGTCCAAAAACAGCAAGTCTAGGAGTAACACATTTGTTCGGATGAACTCTGTGCGATTTCTATTTGCACAATATTTTGTTTTATGTTTTCATATGCATGCACAAGGATAAGTTTATAATAGCCAACAATCAATGAGATACGCCCTTATATTGACTAAACAAATTTTATACAGAATAAAGCAAATGTTAGTTTGGATCACCTGTGCTTGGCAAAACGACCTGAAGAATGATTATAGGAAATTCGTTTCTGCTCCTCAGATGATTAACCAACTCTTATTGCCGCGCACTAACTTCACTGCTGCGGAAGGGAAGATTTCTAATCAATAATTAGCCCTCTTTTTTACATGTTACGTTTGTTCTAGTTGTCAATATCAGTACATACTATGAATCAATTTCCTTGAAGTTATTTGCCTTTACAAAAATGTTAATAAGCACACATTTTCATGTTCTCTGAAGTCACCCTTAACGTAGTAACATTGTTCTCATTTTCATTTCTTTGGCTCATCAATAAGGGCTCACTGACAGCGTGAAAGTCTCTTTGGCTGTTTTTGTCGGCTTGAGGTAATACTAATAACCAAACTGTTCTTGAAGCACTTCCGTGTACTCTTTTCCTTTATTCATTGCTTCATTTAAAACATCCAACGGTGCGCTGCATAAATCAATGTTTGTATCGCCTTGATACTTTCTGATTTCGCAAATTATTTCTATCGTTCATACCTCAATAAGATATCGACTTTATGTTTTAAGCTTGCATCTTTTGCTTGCTAATATGGTTTTTTTTTCAACTGATCTACTCATATAGAATTCAGTATGTATTCTTGGAACAAAAGTTAGCATGTTTTAAATGGTCTATCTACTCTTGATGACAGTTCGTTAAAACGATTCAATTTCATATATCAAGCTTGGAAACAGCCAAAGCAGACTGCATTGATTGGGGTTATGAATGTTGCTTAGTCAAAATATACTCATACTAGAATCGTTCCAAAGAAGAAAATGAACCCATAAAAGTACAACAGCAATTACATTAAGACATTCGATTACAATTAACAAAAGCTGATTCGAAAACGAGAGAGTTGCCATATACAAACACAGTGCATCAACAATTATATTTGTTGTAAGTAAAGAAATAAGTACCTGTCAACTTGAACTGTATTTTTGTAAGCAGTCAGACTCAGACTTGAACTCAGATTTATGGACATTAGTCGTCAGTGCTAGAATTCAAAGCACTAATTGATATGATTTCAAACAAGTCTCGAATACAAACCACCTCATTCATGTATTTTTGAATAACAAAAATGCTTGGGCCTAATGAGTTCATGTTGCCTAAGCGGCTCTCTCAATATCAGCAATAACATCATTGGTTTTTTTTATTAGTCAAAACATACCGGCGGCTGATCATCGCTTCATATAGTTGATCATTGACCATTACAGCCACCGTACTATCTTATATTAGCAGGAGTCAGATGCATGAATTCTGAGGAAGTAGAATGGATCTAACAAAATGAAAAGAGAGATTAGAAAGACAAGAGGATGGTGGCTTATTACATTCAGTCTCAGCAAAAAGCAGTATTGCCATTTTTTTTTCTACAAGCTTTTTTTTTCCCTCTTTTATACATATACAAACATAAACTTCAAGATGTATTTGATGTACTATTTGAACGACAAGAACGAGCGTGTTTACACTCTCAAGGTAATACAAGAAGAACAGAACAAAAAGAGCAGTTACTGACCATTTGCTGTAGAAAACTGATCCCAAGGGCATGCCCACCAAGTCCGCTCACCCTGCTCGTTTCTCTCCTGATGACAAGTTCTCTCGTCAACGTATCACCATCAAGAAGAGATTCAAGATCTTGCCTACTCAACTCCCTGCTCGTGCTCTTTAAATATCTTCTGTCTCTTATCAACATGTACACATCACCACTTCTACATAATATAACGCTTGCATCCTCATAACAACACTTTCTCGCTTTATTTTTTTTCTTCATGTTTTGGTATACAGCTAGGCCTAGAAAAAGTATATCACAGAAAGAAACGCAGCCATAGCAAATAAATTCCCTATCAAAAAAAGAAAGAGAGAGAAACTTGGAAAGAAAGGCATCTATAGATAGAATGAGTCGCTTTATGTGGCATAAAGATACAAACTATCTTTCGATTGTTTGATTTTGGGGGTTGATTGTGGCAATGAAATCAAGAGCAGGAAATGGATTACTTTTTTTTTGTGCCTTTTGAAGTTAGACGACTATATCTATGTACAGAGAGAAAAGAGATTGGGAGAAAGAGTAGCTTTGTTGATGGTCTATAAGTTCTTGTTTTGTTATGTGCATATGATATGAGAGTTATATAATGGAGTAAGCTGCCAAATTACAAGTAGAAAGAGAGCTTTATCTTTTAAAACACCGTTTATTTCATGCGTGCGCCTCGCGTCGAAATTTCTCGAGTAGTTTCTTCCTTTCTGTCATCACTTCTAGCCATGAAGATCCACTGTCTCGATCACCCAGGATCTACTACAAATACATTTCTTTGCAAAGTCAATCAACATACTATTGTCATCAATTGTCCGTTGGAAACCTTGACACTCTCCAGTCCTTCTGACTATAAAGAAAACAACACCGTGATACCTCCAAACGATGACTTGATGTCGATCTTGACTTCTTTCAGCATGCAAGGCAAACAAATTGTTGACGCACATCATTCGTTAGAGCAAAAACAACTCGATAACTGTGATCACCTCACTGTCTTTCGAGTACCCGATTTCAGTTTAGTAGATCTTGACAGTATTGATCTTGTGTTGATTGCCAACAGTCAGTGCATGTTAGGATTGCCTTACCTTACAGAATATATGGGATACAAAGGGAGAATTATTGCTACTGAACCTACTATTGAATATGCAAAGTAATTCAGGAACACACATAAACATACTTTGTATGAGCCTAAACATTTTTTTCTTTTCTAGACAACGCATGGAAGAATTGGTCATCTATCATGGTCAATCCACATCTCAAATTGAGCCTTCTCGATCGACACATTTCTCTCAGTTGAATAACATGTTTGAATCAGCCATGTCTGAGGGATGGCGATCCATCTATACCCAAAAGGATATTTTGTCTTGTATCGAAAAGATCCAACCAGTACGCTATACTGAACAACTCTCCCTTTTCTCTACACTGGATGTAGTGCCTTACAGTTCAGGCTATAGCTTAGGCAGCTGCAATTGGCTATTAAAGACCAGTTTTAAGCGCATTGTATTCTTATCCCATTCCTCTCTCCATGCTAATCTGCATCCAGCACCCTTAGATCATGCTATCTTGAAGGGAGCAGATGCCATTATTGTTGGAGGGCTAACTCAACCCTCCGAAAGAGATTCGTCTTTTGAGCGTGCAAAGTCCCGTTTTCTTGTGCAAGTAGCACGTACGGTTCAATCATTACATAATGCAATAGTTGTGACACCTGCTTCAGGGCTTGTGTTTGATCTGATAGGCGATCTAGAAAACTATTTTCGTTCATTAGGCCTAGAGATTGGTCATGAAAAGCATCAAGTCCCTATCTATGTAGCAAGTCCGATTGCTGACCGTAGTCTGAAATATGCCAACATTTGCGGTGAATGGATGAACAGTGGTCGACATGATTTATTGTATATGCCGCAGATGCCATTGACACATGGCGAACTGATGCGAACAGGTGCTGTAGAACCTATTACTTCATTGGAAGCGAGTATACTTTCAGAACATACCATGCGCGAACCCTGTATTGTATTCACGGGCGACTCTACCTGTCTTCAGAAGGGCTATCTATCTTGGTTTTTACAGCATTGGGAACACTCTGAGTTAAATACGTGTTTGTGTATAGGTAAAATTCGTTCATCTTATTTCAATCTATCTCTTTATTGACTTTTTTTTGCTAGATCCTGATTCCCCTGCTCAATTACAAGAAGAAATACCTGCCCATGGCAAGATCAATATCATTCGTTTACCATTAGACACACGACTGAAACTTGAAGATATTCCGTCCATCTTGCAGATGTATTGGCACGAAGAGAATGAACAGAAAGATAGACATCTGATTATACCAAAAATAAAAGGTTCAGGCTTGATTCAGCAGCAAATCTTGGGATCTACCCAGGTGATTGTGTATCAGCCAGGACAAATGATCGAAGTAGACTTAAGTCGAGATTGGGAACCTGTCTCTGTCAGCGAGAGACTGGCCAAGACCATTTCACCTAAACGGTTAGTGGTAGAAGATGACTCCGAAAGCACTCGGTCCACTGTCTGGGCGTCTATTCATGGCACATTAAATTACTACAATAACCGATTAGAGATTCACCCTAGCATGGATGCCAAAGACGATCTCTTACTGTTATCAAGCCGCGATATGTCTATGAATACAGAGCTGACTCATCTGATTCAGCAGTTTGAAAAGGTAACGAATGAAATGCAAAGAGATAGCTGACTAATGATGTTCTGTTTAGCATGCAATACCTTTAGACATCACTAGAGAAAACGAAACAATTACGCTTTATTTACCAAAGGATATGAATGCTAAAATAGTAATCAAGGATTCGATGACTATGATTTATGCTAATGATGATCAAACAAGAGCATTTATAAGACATATTGTAACTAAAGAAGATTAAAACATATATATGTACAATAAAAAAAAGGTATCAAAATATAAATCTATACTAGTTATTTAGCGAAACTCGAAATTGCCAAAGGATCTCTCTTCAACATGCTCCAATACTAGTTGCTGAAACCTATTTCATAGCCTGTATGAGTTATTGTCATGTTGAAATAAGCTACATTATTTACCATTCAGGATTGTTGTGATAGAAATAGAATCCTTTGATTTCATTGGTGGATCGTTGGTAACATATATAATAAAAGCCTGCAAAGCTAGCACCTTCAATGTTGCTAACACAATGATCAGGTACCAAGAAATGTTCTTTCCATCGCATATAAATGAAGTCGTTGTCATAAGGATCGTAAGTGAAGCCGTCGTCATTGAAGGATTGAATATAAGGATGGAAGGAAGGAAATTTGCCCTAGAGAGATCATCAGCTTGCTATTGTTTTCTCATATAGGCAGTCTGTCCTTACCCAATGCAAGGCATCAATGTATTGCTGTGCTTGCCATTTTCGAGTTAAAAATGAATAATGTGGGCCAATAATTTCACCTTCAAAAAAAGTCTGATAATTCTTTGAATAAAACTTTCCCTTTGGCGAGCTTAAACGTGAGAAAACACACTTACAGTCAATTCTGGGCATTCATTTGTGAGTCCTTCAATATTGAGATAGCCACTGATTTTACTTGCTTTCAAATCAACATGCTACCATGTTATGCTTAATTATCTTTCCTATCGTGTGCTTTGCCATCTTGCTTTACCTGAATATCAACAATGACATTGTATCGACTCATACCACACTTCTGAACACCCTTGAATCGAGATCCGTCATACAAGGCTCCTAAGCGAGAGCTATAAAGCCTTTTGTCTGAGATATCAACCCAGTTGTCTTGTTCGTGGCGAGCCACAAGAGATGTCTGTTTCTGTTGTTTCGATGACCTGATTGTGTCTGGTTTCAATGGCATGTGTTTACAGCTGGTAAGATCGCAGCATAGTTCAGTAGTTTCCGAATTGGTTGTATTGGTTGAAACTGAAAGAATAGGCATATCAAAATAAACTTAATAAAATAGAATAAAAAGAGGTTTTTTTAAAAAAACAAAAGGAACCTCAGAAATAAAGGAAAAAAAAATCGAATTCTATTTATCTTTATTTGTGCATGTAAGATTATAGTTTGGGCATTGTGGCTTATCTGAATGCCAAACATAACAAACTAATGTTTCAATTGCTTTTCTTGGTCGTGAAGGGGTTTCTTATTTTCTTTTTCGAGAGAGAGTTGCTATGGTTGCAGAATCTTTCTTTCTTTTTTTTTCGATCTGCTCTCGTATAGTCCCTTAAAAGAAATTGGAGGTAGCACAAGATTTGAAGAAAATTACGCCCAACAAATAACGATAGATTCCAGAGATTTGCTTAGGGCGCAAATCATTCATCTACATATAGTAATTTAAGCAAGTAACTGATATGATTTGTTGTGTTTAAGTAATAAGTTAATTGTTTAAATTCAGAAAAGCTTACTCAATCATCTTACCTATTGAACCTTTGACATTTGCTATGATTTTGAGAATGATATTTGAGCATGATAAGATAGCTTCTGAAAACAAATAGTATCAACGTACTGTGATAGAATATAATATAGATGCACAAGTCATACTTTATGTTTGCTTATTGGCAGCGAATGCATAGTGTTCCTTTCAGGAAGCTCATAATAATATCAGCAATTGAGTTTTGGTAAGGAATGTAGCATCTTTTTTTTCCTTTCTTCTTCTCTAGATTTGGAAAAGACTATAAAGTCGTCAATGCTTTAGTTTGGTCATAAGATATAATTTAAATTTATATATGATGCCCTAGTTTGCTGCTAAAAAAATATTACCACTAGATCGGAAACTCAAAATACAAGAAATCATGCATATTAATTCTTGCGGTCATTCAATAGTAATTTGCCTGTTTTTTCTTTGACTATTTCTTTTCTCTTTCGTTTCAGCTATACAAGTGATGACAGCAGTAAAGTCTCACAATATTACACTAATACCACCAGAGATCTGGGAAAGCGTATTTCGATATTTGTCCTCACAGAACCTATTTCAATGTCAAAAAGTCTGTCAAGCTTGGCACTTACCTGCGCAGCGCGTTTTTCTTGAACATGTCTTTTTGAAAAATCAATACGACGTTGAACAGTTTCTTCAATCCTTTGCTGCCTTCAAAACCAAAGATCCTTTTAACCATGTCAAGCGAATTACTATTGGTCGCAACTATACGATGCCCAGTCGAGCTCGTCTGTCACTCGCGAGCGAACTGATGAAGCAACTGGTGACTCAATTCCCTCAGATACAGCAACTGGTTATCTCAGGAAACTGCATCGATTTGACTTATTTTGCCAAACCAAACATGTTAGAGGCTATGTTGGATCATTGGCCATCACTGAGTGTTTTCCGTGTAGATTGGGTGTTGGTGCAGTTTGAAAAACGCAAAATCTATCTAGATATCATTTATCAACTACGGCATCGTATGACTGAGCTAACATTGTACGATCATGATTATGTCACATTGGCATTTGGAGGGCCATGTCAATTCCTACGTCAATTCCCTAGACTCCAACATCTCAAGATTATCCCACAGGACAGCATAGACAATATGGAAAAGTGTTTAGAAGTTCTTGAGGGTTGTCCACAGCTGATTTCCTTAGACATGTACATACAAGAAGAAGATAGAGAAGGATTTCTGGATGATTATTTAAAGCCAAAAGAATGGTGTCAACGTTTGGAAATCAAGGAAAACTGGTCTCGTATTCAATCGCTTGATCTGAACTTGGGTATATTTTCTGTTCATGCGATTGGGTTTATCATAGAGCACTTTAAGGGACTTCATCACTGGACAGTTGGACTGGCCCTTGATCATGTAAATACCTGGACACAACAACAGCGACATCTGTTTAGCCACTCCTTTTTAAATCGACTGTGTGAATGCACCAACTATCGTCTAAGGCCGATTTTGATTCATTATGATGAAGATGATCAGTTCACTCGCTCGATACTAGAAAAACATCTAGTCGCATCGCACAATCACCTTGTTATTGATCTTTACAACAACCAAATGGAATTCGGGTTCGACTATAACAATGCACCTGCTAATTCCAGAAAATACTCAATCGAACTTGTTGCTGATAAAAGAGAGCATACAGTATACATGACGCACTATTTCAATCAGATAACTGAAAGACAGATTAGTCACTTAAACGAACGCCTGTTTGCTAAACTGCAGGTGAACACCTTGACTCTGAACATGGGTGGTCTCTTTCAATTTACGGAGCATGTCTCTGTTCAGCAATGGATGGAGCATCTACCCTCCGTGACCCAGCTGAACATCTCTCTACCCATTCGGTGTTGTTACTCCGATACTTTGTTACAGCACAAACCAATTTATCCTCAGATCACCTCTGTTCAATTGACAGCAGGTCATGCACTTTGGATCAACAAGGCTACTTTTTCTCAATTGGCATACTCATTTCCTTCTCTTAAGTACCTTTCGTTATGGTTTTGCAGTGGTGTTTGGGAAGACAGAACATTTCTGGTGGACATGGTAGAGAGCAATCTGGAACGACTGCATCTCGATGTCACGCCTGTGAGCATACAAACAGGCAAAATTCTGACTCGACCCATATACTTCCATGAAGCTCACTTTATTCTGAAAGTAAGCACTAAGAAGGGAACGGTGTATTATCGCGTTGGGTTGGACTATCTTCAGTTAGAAAAGATACCAGCTTGTATTGAAGAGGAGTTTATTACGGTGCATTTGAAGTTTCAATCAATTCAGTACGTGAATCTATATCTAAACCAAGAGATATTTGGCGAACTCCGTCCCACCCTTCCAATGGATCCACAGAAAATTGTGCAAAGAACTGTTTGTCTTTTGTAGAAATAAACTGATTTATACCCTTTTTTTCTTTTTTCATCATTGCTTTGTATGTATTTATATAATTCTGCTTCTCCTAGATTTTTTGTTCGTAAAGTTCAGGCTTTATCTTTGTTAGTACCTGTCAATGATACAATTGAATGATAGTGCTTCAGGACACTAATCAGGAGGAATATAGTTTGAACTAAAGTGCCACCATCAACTACACCCCCCCCCTCTAGATGACAGCCTGTGCTCTTGTTGAATACACAGTTTTTAGAAAAGAACGAATTGATCAGTATGTTGTCCCGACATAACAGACTATTAAACTTCGCCTGCTTAAAGTGCCAACAACAAAGTGCATTGTGTCTTTGTTTGTCTCGAGAAATTTAAGTATCAAACGTTACACTTTGATATAAGCGGCAAAAAATCAATAAAAATAAGGTTGATCTAGACTCATTCAGGTCCAAAAATCTCTCCACTCTCCTTCTCTCAAATTCTATCTTTAAATCAAATATGTTTAACGTTCGATTCGAATTGGAGAGGTTTTGCCTACACAATGAGAGATTGCCATTGTGATAATAGCTAGACTTTTAAAAGACAGCAAAAGAAGATAATGGACTTTATTGACAGATGAGATCAACTTATATCAATAATGCAGCTATTAAGGTATTTGAATGAACAAGTCCCTCATAGACGAGAATTGCTATCAATGAACAACCAGATCTAGTCATATAAATAGCATATGGCTCTTTTTACATGACTGTCTGACTTGAAAAGGAAACTACAATTCTTGTGACACTCAAATCTAATATTAAATTGTGTTTTACTTGGATGACAGCTTTGTAAGCAATTATTTTCTACTTTTGTTATTTTGTGCTAATATACAGATCTGCAAAACGTATCTTATAAAAGGAGCGAGTAGGAACTTGCTTCGTTGCTAGAGTCAGTCATACTAAAGGATTGAGAACAAGCCCAAAAGGAATGTGGAGAACAAGATAGTAAGAGAAGAAAAAACTCCTAGCTCATTCCATTAAGCCAGTGAATAAGTAAGTGGTGTTCATTCTCGGACTCATTGAATATAGAAGTCAAGGGCTTTAGTAGTATGATATACTAGTAACAAAAAAAAAGATCAGAAGCTCATTTGATCTCGAGAAATCTATAAATAAAAATATATAGGGCATTTATCGAGTTGATGAGAGGACATCAACGGCTATTGCTATTCTTTTCTTTTTTTTTCTTCCGAGAAAAGTGGCCTTCCTGTTAAAGCAGTAACAAAGCATCTTGACGTCATTATAACAATCCATTCCATTTACTTTAGAGTGTCGGCGAGTTTTCGCTTTTAGAACAACGCACATTGATTTTGAGCCGATTGCTCGCATAAGGAAATTGTCTGTGCGTGTTTCAATTGGCTGATCTTTCTTTTTCAGTCAATTTGATTGTATTGTACGCAAAGTAGTACCAAACACCTTCTTAATTGTTTTTTTTTTATTTAGTTCCTCTTACTCATTCACCCCACACTCCTTTTGTTCTTTCTTTTTTTTTCTACCCCCCTGAATTACTACCAATTTCTTCACCTAAACAGCTTCTCCCTTCCCTTCTTCCTCCTCTCATCTTTTCTCTTCTTTGTAGTTATTTATACAACACTCAGTATACCTTTTGTTCCTTTTTTTCTTCTTCTTTTTGTTTTCTCTAGAAACAGTATTCTATCGTCATCATGGCATCGTCTACTCTAATCCCGTTACCCGAAATCGACATCCAAACAGATGACTGGGATCTTTTAAAGTCAACAAATGAAGAATTGAATACACCGCCACTTACACCTACCACTACCACTACCACTACTTCAGAGAACAATAATAAAGAGACAGCAGAGCAAACAAGCACACTACCTTCAACAGGCCTAACACGAGCCCTTTCTCTTACCAGACAACTCCAACCCTTGAAAGAAGAAGAAAACGTTCGAAAAGAGGTCATTAATATCCTTACGTCAAATCCTTCGCATTTGTTTTGGTAAGTGTATTAAACTTACTTTTGTAATGTATACTGATCCTCCTGTAACAAACAAACAAAAAAAGGGTGCCAGCATCACAACATCCAGAAATTGCACCTGCAGAATTTGAAAAGTATGTCGAAGCACATGGACTGATGATTCGAAAGAAGAGCACCAGAAGAAGACAGTCTGTTCTATCAGAATATTTTACAGCAAGCGATCAACAAAAGATGCTAGAATCAGCACCACCAATAGAACAAGGAATAGCAGACAGTTTTAGGCAGAGAAGATCAGTGCTACGTAGAAGCATGAGTCTACAATGTTTATCTTCAGGAGGATTAGGAGGAACAAATGAGCAAAAAGGAGCAAGTAAGTTTGAGAATTGTCAATAATGATAGTACTATGTATATTGAATTCTTTGACTCAGGCACGCGCCATGTACCTGACTTTCTCGTATTCGATCGAAACTCTTCTCCTCTTGATCAGTCAAGAGCACTTGTGCCCAAGGGAGATCGACCACTGTTTAGACGTGGTGCGCGCACTAATTTCAAACGAAATTCATCACTGACACCTAGTTCACAGCACCAAATAAGACCACCTCTTGTTCAGCGAAAGAGCGAGTCTGACTATCATCTCATTGAGGGTGTTACCCTCTCTGACAATACTCTAAAAGAAGAACAGAGAGAGAAGGAACGAATAGAAGAGGATGATGACGAAGAAGATCATCAGATACGCGATTTGAGTATTGCCGTCCGAAAAGATGCTGTCTCTCAAGAACAAGAGTCAGACTCGCCTCAGATGATGAAAATCACCCGCTCAGTTTCGACATCGACTGCAACATCAACTTCGCATAGAAAATCAACTTGGTCGTCATGGGCATTTTGGTCAGATGAGAGATCATCAAAGAAGAGCAACAAAGTAGATCCTGTGTCAACAGATACCCCAGAGACCAAAACAAGCTCACCCCTTTCTTCGCCTGAGTCAACTCACTCTAAGCGATTCACACTCTCTTCTCTCTTCTCACGTAATAAGTCCAAGCAACACCATCATCAACAACAGCTTCAGATCGATCAAGTGACAGCGCACTTGACAGCAAAAGATGCCGCTGAAAAACAAGCATTTCAGCTGAACTCAAACATGACACGGTTACCATTGCACGTTGAGCGTGCTATCTATCGACTCTCACATATCAAACTAGCTAACCCACGTAGACCGTTACATGAACAAGTGTTGATTTCCAATCATATGTTTTGGTACCTTTCAGTCATTGCCAACAACAAGCAGAATGGACCTAATGAAACACCTATCATGGCATCTTCAGATGGATCGAGCCAAGAGAGAAAGCGACCTAGAAAACGATTAGTGAAGAGACCACCACCTCCACCTGCAGCATCAAAAAATAATGGACCCAATAAAGCTAGTTTTATTGGGTTGCCCAAAACATCAGAATCTACTGGATTTGTTGTGCCTGATAACTATCTGAATCCAAAACTAGCATCATCATCTTCGTCACCATCACTTGTCAAGAAACCGACTCAGGCAACAAAAAGACTCTATACCAATCAGCCACACCCCTATAGAAAGAAACATACACAGCAAAATGATAGCTCATCTTCAGAAAGTGATGATAGTGATGAAGATGATGAAGAATCAAAGCAAGATGATGATGTACCTTTAGCCCTGTACAAACAAAAGCACACTAATAATGATGATAAATAAAGCCTACCCCCCCCACACACACACTCCTTTTCTGATATCCCTTTTTTTACCCTCTCTCTCCCTTTTTTCTTCCTCTATTAAATTATTTGTTCTTTGTTTCTCTCTTTTCTTTTTATTATGAAACGAATTGATTACCATTCATCATCATCATCTTCATGATGAGAAGGTGCTTGTTGACGACGTGCACGAAGCTATTAGAGAAAGAAAAAGTCAGTTCATCTAATTTACCAAAAAAAAAACTGTGTTGTACTTACAGCATCAGCAAGTGAAGCAGCAGCATTGGAAGGTGTGCCATTAGCATTTCGTGGGGGTGCTCTAGGAGCAGGTGTAGGAGCACTAGCACCTGGTCTTGAGGGAATAGCAGGCTTAGTCATACCACTTGGTTTAGCAGGCACCATAGGCTTAGGTCCAGGAGCAGGAGGGGCTCTTCTAGCAGCAGGAACAGGTGAGCCGCTGTTGCTTCCATTAGCAGCAGCTAACTTGCGAGCTTCTAATTCTTGCTTCCAAGCAGGCACATTACTAGCACTACTATTGTTGTTAGTAGGTGCCACGGGAGCAGCAGGGATAACAGGCTTGTTTTGAGTAGTAGTGGCAGCAGCAGAAGGAATGGAGGGAGCTGCTCTTCTAGTTGGTGGAGGTGGAGGTGTAGATCTAGCTGCAGGTGGAGGTGGAGGAACATATTCTTCTAAATAGTTATGAGGCACCCATCCTTCAACACCATTCTTTCGAGCTAACCACCATCCGTTATCATCTTTTTCAACAATCTCTAAAATATCATCTTTCTCAAATGCAATTTCGCCTGCTTGTTGTGATTGGAATGGGTAAATGGCTTTGTATTGAGGCAATGTGGGTGCAGATGCTGGTGGAGGTGGAGGTGGAGGAGGGGATGACGATGATGATGGAGGAGCAGGCACAGAGCGGTTTACTGTTGAAGAGGGAGTGGATGAGGGTATAGGTCGAGTCGTGTTGCGTACTGGGTTTGATTTGCGAGGTGGAGCTCGATTGGTTGTTGGTTTAGTAGCCCTTGGCTTCACAGGACAAGCTGGATCAGATTGACTTGAGGCAGGACAGCCAGAAGCAATCTTGACCACGTGACTCTTATAGACACCATCACCTTTAGCTGTTTCATCTTTAACAAACTTCATCGTGACAGCCTTGCCACCCTTCTTTTTGTATTGGATTTGAGGAGTGACAGACACTTTGATACGGCCACCAGTTTGCTGCAACATATGAGCCAACAGTTCAGTCTTGAAAACACAAGACAGGATAGCATCGCCATCAGGCGAAGAATCAATATGCAATACAACCCAATCGTCTTGGTAGGTGGAGACACTGATACCATTGATCACATTCAAGCTGATAACCTTCTCGTCCACCATAGATAGCACCTTACCGTTCTTAGTAGCTACAACAATATGAAGGTTTTGGTTGGTCAACACAAACGATCTTGGACTAGGTACACTTGAGCGCATAGCACGAGGCACAAGTGTGCTACCACGCATACTGAAGACAATATCTTCACCAGGCTTAAGACTGATAGCGTTACGAATCATGGTAGAAAGACCAGAGCCTTGCTTGATATCTAAATAGTCACCTGTAAAACGTCTCATACTGACTAACGAATAGCGACGTCTTTCCTTTTGGCCAGCCAAAATCTGATGACCATATTCACGAAGTTGAAGGTATCCAATATTGTACTTGTTCTGTCTCCAGAAACGCTGTACCTTCTTGGCACATTCAATCTTGTAGCGCACATAGGCTCTCCAGGCACGTTGGATGCGAGTAGCCATGTTATGCCAGTACTTGTCACGCAAGTTTTCCAAGGCAAAGATGGTTTCAGGGTGACGAATGAAGACCTTGGTTGTACCTAACTGCCACTCTTCAGCAGGGATATTATTGTGTTTTAAGATTTCGAGTGCACCACTTTGAGCATCTCTATTCCAGATGTATTCACCAGCATAGCCTGTGGTAGGACACAACAGATAGAAACGCTCCACAAATTTCTCAAATGTTGTTCTGTAGGCAAAACCTGCGCGACGCACACGAATGTTTTCACATAAACCCAGGTATTGAATCTGATGCAGAACACGCTTTTCGTCGAATTCGCTTGGACTTCTGTTGTCGTTGGATTTGATGGTACGGATATAACTAGGGTGACATTGCATCAATTTGCTAACAAGAGTGTTACAAGATTGCTTGATCTTGTCACTTGCAGTAGGTGGTCTCTTCTTGGAGTTGGGATCAATGCGTTCAGGGAACAAGGTGCTTGCGATGAACTGGTTGGAGGAACCTGTACAGAGGTTCAACAGGTCCTTTGACAAAGAGTCCTTGTTCTTGTCAGTCATGTTTTCCACATTGTACAATACATCACCAGCATAATGGCGGATCAAGAATTTAGATCCACGCGATTCGAAGTGAGCATTCTGGGAAAGGAATCCCAAACGTTGAACAAACGAATTATCAGCGGCACTTGAATCTGCATGAGCTGTAGCACAGGCATCATTGAGAGCAGCAAACAATCCTGGAGGACGCTTTTCTTCAATTAGATCACATACAATTTTGTTGTTGAAAAACTTGATGGGTGTCCATTGAATCTGTTCACGAACGTATTCTTCTTGTTCTGCCTTCAGTGTCAATTCAATAAAGATCTGTTGAAGTTTTTCATTGACATAGTTGATACAGAGTTGTTCAAAGCTGTTTTCCTCAAAGATTTCGAAACCATAGATATCCAAGACACCAATCGTGAATTGATGTGCTGTACGTGCTTGCAAAGAAACATTAACACGGGTCACAATCCATTCAAACAAACGTTCATAAATAGCCTTGGAGAGGGCATCACGAACAGCAGTTGCCTGTACAATATTCAAGGGTACTTCATACACACTTCCTCTTCTGCCACCACGAGCAGTTTCCATGACACGGCTTGTCAATGCCTTTGTAAGAGCTTCAGCATCCACTTCCATCAAATAAGCAATGAAATTAGCCACTAAATCATTGAGATGATGTTGTGTTAGTCCTGAGCGTTCACTTTGCTTCTTTCTTTTTGCTTTTACCATCTGCATCTGAAATAGCAGCATAACCTTCATCGTTTTCAACAAAGACAACGTTGCCTAGCCATAGAATGATTGCCAACATTTTGAAAATTTCATCTTGTTCATATTGCTCTAAACCAATCACATTCATTGCATTCTAATACATCCTAGTGAATACATTTCTTTTTCCTTCTTCCGTCTTTTGAGTTACTTACAATAGTAGCTTGGAAGTCTTGAGCATCGTCAATACCAGCAACATCAAGACAGCCACTTCGACTGGTATACAAGAAGCTTTCAGGTCCTTGGAGACCAAATGATTCTAATGACACCCCCAAAAAGAAAAGAAGTCCCCATAAGTAAGTCTACTTTCTCTTATTTCACATTTATACATCTAAGCTTACGTTGATATTCAGGACTAGCTGCTTTTGTCATTTGATAGAAAATATGAAAGTTTCTTTCGTTGTCAATTTGACCAACCACACGATTCTATGATAACAGTTAGCTAAAATAGACATAGGTTAGACAATTGCCTGACATATTACCTTTTCTAGCAAATAGTTGGTGATAATCGCACCCACAGGTTCACCTTGAGCATTAAATTGGATTTCCAAATATTTACCCTAATCAAAGCATCAAGCATTATCACTCTTATTCTCTTCACTTTTGTTGTTGTAATCACTTACATGTCTACTAGAATTATCATTTCTTAGGGTTTTTGCACAACCAAAACTTTCAAGCAAGGGATTTGTTGCCAAGACCATTTCCTTGATTTCTTTAATAGATGAATTCTGACCATCGCCCGAAACAGCAGCGATATATTGCATAATACGCTTAGCAGCTTCTGTTTTACCAGCACCGGATTCACCACTGATAATAATACATTGGTTCTCCTTATAGCTGTTCATATGGTGATAACTGGCTTCAGCAATAGCGAAAACATGAGGTGGCATCTAAAAAAGGTAACCAAACCCAGCTCTATGTCAATTCATATTATTATTTTAGATAACTTGTTGGTGCTTACCTCAAGTAGGTTCTTGCCCTTATAGCTATTCAACACATCATCTGTATAGATACCCAAGTCTCGGAAAGGATTGACACTGATCAATACATGACCAATATAAGTCTAAATAGAGAGTATTAGGTATATGTATATACATAAAGGGGAGATGAGCAACTTGCATAGATTTCGGCGTTTTGCCATCGCTTCTGTAAGTTTTCGTTGATGGCTTCATTGGTAATCTTGGTCAAGAGTGTCATGTCAGACACGCCCACTTGCTTCTTCTTGACACCTTCTTTCCAGTCTGCTCTTGCAGGACGGTTGGCCTTGATGGCCTTCTTCTCACCTTTCTTTCCAAGTAGTTTCTATAATAGAAAAGTCATTTGAAGATGGCGTTAGTCAGGTCTAGTTCTTTGAATTTATTCTTTTCTTTCTCTTTCAGGTACCTTTGCCATTATGTGGTGGAAAAAGAAATGAAGAAGAAGAAAAAAAGAGAAAAATAAAAATAAATTTGGGATTTTTGCTTGATAAACAATTGGCTGTAAGAAAAAATAAGAGGAAATAATAAGCGATAAAGGTAGTACGAAAATGATCTCATATGGTTGCAACTAAAACTCTATGCTGTCATTCAATACAATACTTATTGTCTGTTCTATAAAACAAAATGAAGAGAGCAAAAGACTGTTCTTAGCTAAGCAAAGTGTTTTGGAGAAACAACTGTCGCTAAATTAGAAATAAAAAGCTAGGCACTAGCGTTATCTTGGCAAACATTGAACAAGAAAAAAAAAAGACTAAGCATTTGTAATAAAAAAAACACAAAGAAAATGGGCTCCTATCTAAAGTATAGTCATTGAACAAATTCAATATGCTGAGACAGTGTTTAGCTCTCAAAAAAAGTAGAGAAACTGATTTAGGAGGATGTACAGTTAAAGTGATTGGGATATGTAGTCATTTCGTGTTGCACAGTTGTGCTTGGTATGAGCAAACAACAGAAGGGCCCTTTTATTTCTTGTAACATACTCACCTGCAATCGTGCATCTTGAAGGTCTTTTACGAAGTAATGGTTTTTCCTTTTTTTTTCGATCACACCTTATTCAAATAAACTCAAGTTGCTCCCAAAATATCTCTCTTTCTCCCTCTTCCTTTATTCTCTCAAACAATACAACTACACGTTTTAAAGGCAGTGAGAAGACAGTGTCCTTTTTTCTTTTCCATTACAGCACTTCGTTGTCTTTACTATTGAATATTGATGATTGTCACGAAATTTAAAAGTAAGAAGTAAGATGCTCTCAACAGCCGTTGTGCATTGGTAACAGAGAAACTGTGCTTTCCTTGATTCTCCTTCATCTTGTCAGCAAACAGCACATAGGAAAAGGAGGGATTGCTGGAGCTGTAGAGCACCTTTGCTTTTCAATATCTGGACTGTAAGAATCCTTATTTCTCTCCAATCAAATAGTTTATTTCTGGAGTCAGCAGTTTATGATGACACCTAAGTACATAGCCTAAAGCAAACAAATACCAATGAAGACGTTGTTTCATTGTTGTTCCTGAAGCTCCATATCGATAAAATACACTTTTTCTCTCTCATCAGTACCACAGCACTATTTATTTTGATGTTTGTACTAACCTAAAAGTAGTATAAATTCATGATTAGCCAGGCTTGAAAGTTACCTCTTGTTTTGAACGTATACAATGTGTTTGTCCTTATTTGCATAAGATACATGCTTCTTTCAGTTAAAGCTAACATATTCTTCGTCTTGTTAAGGTTGTTTGTTTATGTGTACAGTAACGTTGTTCATAAAGATATTGCAGATACGCGCCTAGACTAGCCGATATGCCCAGGCTATCAATCCAAATGCTATTGATCGTCCATATGCATACGCCAGTGTAAGCTCATGTGTATAAGCTTAAAAAAATAATCCTGACCCTTTTATTTTAAACTTGAGAGACTAATCGATGAATAAACAAACAATGCTTATCTTGAAAACAAGAAGGCATTCTTCCCTGAAGACAGTAGTACAAGAGTCGACTAAGGTCTGTCTTGTAATATTCGTTCGTTTGACTGATTAGACACAGATAAGTATGAATTTGCGAATCAACCAATCAGTCACCTTTATATGAGCTTGTACCTACTTTGTGTCGACAGGGGAATTGCTCTCTATCTTTGTTTTGTTTTTGGGGGCCTATGTTGAGAAACGGCTATTAGTTTGAACTATCGCAAACAGTATCACGTTGAAACTATAAGACGCAATACTCCAAAACACACCACGATCTTAATGGAACTCATTTTCAAGAAATCCCCCATTTGAAACACAAGATATACTGATAACATGCAACAAATTGTTTAAGCCAACCTTAAATCAAGATGATTCCAACTCGAATGTATTTTGATTACTTAGTAAAGAGAGAAGGATATGCCTTCTTCTTTCTTTATTATAAATGTATTTATTTTTGTTTCATTCAATAGACACACAATAGTCAATAATAAAAATGTGTTTTAAGAAATAATAGTTGTGCTTTTGTTAGCTTGATAGCAGATTAAGCAATTTCAAGAGGGTTACCAGTAGCACGGCTACCAGCACCAGTGCCTTCTCTGTAGAGTTGTTGGTCCCACAAGTAAACACCAAGACCTTCACCAACACGGTTGAGTTGAGTGACCATATCAGCCAACTTCTTGATAGCCTCAACTTGCTCACCCAAGTAAGTAGATTCGATAAAGTCACACATTTGAGGGTCATTTTGGCTATCGGCAACCTTGTGCAAGTTCAAGAGAGACTTGTTGACATCTTTTTGATATACATGTTAGTCATTGAATTGAAACAAATCATCTTACTTACCTTTTTCGAGTTGGAGAGCAGATTCAATAGCGTTCTTGGCAGACTTCCAGTCAGTCTACATGGTAAGAAAGAAAAAAAGGTTGTCAGAAACATATTCACACGCCCATACACACACCATCACCACATGTAAATAAGGCGTAGTTGTGTTTCTAATTCAATCTACGCGGTATTCTCTTACCTCAGGAGCTTGCAAAGCACGAAGAACAACTCTTCCACCTCTGGTGTTAGTGTAATCTAACAGTCAAGTTTTAGCTAAAGCCTTTCTTTTCACCCTCTTGACTTTATGCTTACCAATTAAACGTTGAGCATGATCTCTTTCTTCATGGGCAGACTCACGAAAGTATTTTTCCAAACCTTTTTTTTTTTCAAATTAGAATTGTTAGATTTTATTTTATGTTACGTAGCACAAGTAGCAGACAAACCTGGTAAGGCGACAGATGAGTGTTGAGCCCAAGCTGCCATGGACAAGTAAACTTGAGAAGCTTGCAATTCAGTATTGATCTGTTGGTTCAAGGCTTCTTCGGATTGAGCAGCAAAGTTTTGTTTGGCAAGAGACATTTTTCTGTTAAATAAAGGAGGAGGGGGTTGACAATTAATGTAAGTGGTTTTGTAAGGAAAAAAAGAAAAAAAAAAGCGTTTCTTGAAATGTTTGTTTTTATACCTTTTTTTTCTTTTCCTTGTATGACTGTTTCAGTTACACCAAATTGTAACTATAATATTTCTTCTTTCTTATGACAGCTTAAATGCTTTATTTGGATCAGATAGATCGCTTTTAGGTGTCTGCAATCAGTTGCTCCGATGATAGGATAGTAATTAGCTTAAAAGTAGTAAAATTTCATAGATGTGCAAGTCGAATTCCGAGAAAATGATTCGTCGGAATATGATAGCAACTTTATTGTTTAAAGCAGATGAAACGTATCACACACAAAGCAATAACATCAATGACTGTTAAATTTCTCAATGACACGTTGAACAGCGTCTAACCCTTTTTCTAACTGATCCATTGGTGGTCCGAAACTTAATCGAACAAAGTGGTGGCAAGGCGATTCAAACAATTCGCGTCTATGGGCAGGCTAAAGAGAGGGAATGGTGATTATCTCTTTCTTGTCTTATAAAATCGTTATTTACTTACATTCACATCAAAAAAGATACCAGGAACAACAATTCTAATAACAAGAAAAAAAAATTAAGCGTTTCGAAACACAACAAATAAATAACAAGACTCTTACACTTTTTCCTTCAAACATTCTTCAAAAAAGTGAAGACCAACATTAATGGGCTCAGGTAAATGAGATAGATCAAGCCAGATGTAGAAAGTAGCCTTGGGTGGTACTTTTACCTTGAGGCCCATCTCTTCTAAGCGTTTTAGTACATAATCCCGCTTTTCTTTAAAGTGGTGCTGAAGTGCCTTTGCCTCTTCACGGAACTTGTTAGGATCCAGGAATGGAATTGCAGCCTTTTGGAGAGGATGATTAGCTCCACCTTCAAGATAAGACCCTGCACTTTCCATAGCTGTAATCACTGATTTAGGACCAACAATCCAACAAACGCGCCAGCCTGGCATCTTTTTTTTTAAGAGAAGGAAAATTAAAGGTTATTAGGCTTACTTTTTTTCTTATTAGATGCACAGTAGTTACATACTCTGAAGTTCTTAGTCATGCCATCAACTACAATAACTGCGTCTTCATTCACATCTTCAACAAAATGAGTGATACTGATAGTTTTTCCTTCTTCTTTATCATAGATATAGGCGGAGTAAAATTCGTCAATCACCAGTGTCGCATGTCTCTCCTTGGCAACTTTGACAAGCTCAGCTAATTCTTCATCTTGAATGACTTGACCAGTGGGATTACGAGGATTTGACGCCACAATGACACCTAACCCGCGTCCAGCAATCTCTTTACAGATAGTTTTGGCGTCAATATGGTAATTCGATTCTTCATCCAATGTGGTAGGGATAGGCACAAATCGCTTGAATACAGAGAGCATTTGCTCATAGGCTGTGTATTCAGGCAAGAAGTAGCCCACATTGACATCGTCAATGACAGAAGCAATGCGCGAAAGACCAGCTCGTCCACCTGGAACAATACAGACGTTTTCGTAGGTATATTTGGATGATTTGCCTTGACGATACACTTCGTTGTAGAGATTAGCTACTGTCTCTCTCAGTTCTTTGATACCGCTTGTAGGTGCATATTCGTATGTATCTGTAGGCAAGTCTATTGTCTTTGGTCGTTCCATACATCCGTCAATGGGACCAACTTATGTGACAAAAATGAATAAGTATTTGTTCTAGAGCAAACAATCTCTCTCACTCTCTTTCTTTGATATCTCTTTTATGAAATAAGATTACCTTCAGGAGCACCTTGACCAAAATTGGACCACGAAGGATCACCAGCGGTATATCCGTTCTTCATGGCACGATCCATAACATAGATAACACCTGTAGATCCTGGATGGCCAATGCCATAAACTGAACCTTTCTTCTTTGCTGAAGTTGCTTTGTTCTCGTTACCCGGGTAACTTCTTAATACTTGATGAGCCTCTGAGTCATGTTCAGCAACACTATTCATTGACAATCGATTCAATCTCAGTATGTTTATGAACAATCTAGCATTTCTTTTTTTTTTTTACATTTGTTGTCTCACTTGTTCCACAACGTTTAGAAGCTTGTTTTTCGCGTTTGTTACTTCTTCAGCAGGCATACTTAAGATATAATACAAGAAAGGATGAAATGAGAGATAGAGAGGGAAAAACAAGATGCGCTTCAAGTTTATGTATCAAAAACCATCGAATTCATGACGATAGCTTTTCGTCATTCTCTTTTGACAATCTGTATCATTTTCTTGTCGCCATTTCAAAATTTGGCTGAAATTCTGAAGGAAGTAAACAAAGCCTTTTAACTTCAATAACTCAGTTGGGCCCCTCTCTTTCTCGATTGTATTGTTATAGGTTTTTTTTTCAGTAAGCAGTTATCGCACCTTAATTCGGCTGCAAAGGGATCGTTTCGAATGAGCTTGTTCTAACTTTATTCGCTAAGAGATCAACTATGGCAATAATTAAGAGGGAGCGGGGACATATAGTCCGCAATAAGAAGTTGGAGCTATTGAGAAAGTGCCTTCATTTAGCCTCAAATAAGTTCGCCGATCTTACATACATTCTATCTCAATTATACTGCCATGTACTACATAATAAAAGTACTACTAACTGTATTTCTCTATGAGTTTGTGTATGTCATGATCCAAAGCCAAAAGGTGCTTTGGATTGTCTACACCCATTTAAAGAGATGTCAAAAAAAGCCTACTAGAACAAAAATAAAAAGGAACCATGCTCAAGAATTTCTTTGCATAACAGCATATCTTTTGCTTAATTCTGCACAGTGGAAGAGGAGAAGCAATCAGGCTTAGATTCATCTTTAAATAGCTTTACCTTAGGGGCTGCTATAATTGAGTCATATGCTGGATACTGCCTAAGCAGTATAGCTCGCTGTTTCCTCAAAGACAGTTCTTGCATGTATAAAAAAGAGAGCAAACAATCACTTGTGATAGCTAGTAATCATTTATGATAATTTCTATAGGTACCACTAAATGTTCATATTCAACAAGGATTTGGGCGTATGTCTCATTTGTCTGCATTTTTTTAAATTTCCAAAAAAAAAAAAAAAAAAAAAAAAAAAAAAAAAAAACTTTTTTTTTAGTTTCTTAAAGAGCATCAACACATGGGCAAAAAGAATTCAGAAGACTACCACAAAGGCAACTCGTCGAAATCACAAGGACATAAGTCAACCAACACTAGAAGTCATGGAAGATCTCATACAGCGTAAGAGCCAACTTTGTCATCGAGACAGAAAACACAAAGAGAGAGATTAACGTACTGTCTTTTATGCGAAGATAGATCTGGTAGAGGATCTAAATATGACAGATACGCAGGCGCTAGTTTAGATGTCCCTGGTGTTGATGAGGCTGAAAGAGGAAATGGTAAGTAACTTGTTCAGATCATTCTTTTGATAACTCACTTATATTTGCCAACAGCCGAAGAAGTATCTGCTTCTAGCATTCCTATGCCAGTTGTTATGTGGGTAAATGATATTCCTTCTCTTTCTTTACAACCACCTTCTTTTGTCTTTTGTATACTCAAGTTTCTTTTATAAATAGGATTTCAAGCATTGTGATCCCAAGCGTTGTTCAGGTGTCAAACTTGCTCGTTGCGATATGCTAAAGACACTAAAGTTAACTCAACGATTTCGTGGTATAGTTGCTAGGTAAAAAAAATTGATCCTAACAGTCCATGTCACTAACCTTCCCTATTCAAAGTCCTGTGGGTGAGAAAGCAGTATCACCCGCTGATAGAAAAGTGGTTGAGCTTTATGGTGCTGGTGTAGTTGATTGTTCATGGGCACGCATTGATGAAGTTCCTTTCAATAAGATTCGAGGTCCTACCGATCGTCTTTTACCTTATTTAGTAGCCACTAATCCTGTCAACTATGGTAAGCCATGGAAGCTGAATTGTGCCGAGGCTTTGGCTGCTATCTTTTATATTACTGGTTTCCCAGAACATGGTGAAGCTCTTTTGTCTAAATTCAAATGGGGTCATGCGTTTAAGAAAGTCAATGGGTAAAAAAAAAGAAAACCTATGTTGGTTTAATGCGAATAATTTTCTTATTTCGTTTGTTACAGTGGTCTTCTCTCAAGATATGCTAAATGTAAAGATTCAACTGAAGTCATTGCTGTACAGAACGAGTATCTTGCTCAACTTGAAGAAGATGAACGCCAAAAGAAAGAAGAGGCAGAGAAAGACGAAGAACTAAACAGCAGTGATGATGACGATTTGTTTCAAAATCACAACAGAAACAATGCTTTCACTGCATTCGATGATAGTGAAGAAGAGGAAAGTGAGGAAGAAGACAGCCAAGAAGAAAGTGAAGGAGATTATTCTCAGAGCTCAGATGTAGAAGAAATTCAAGACAAATTAGGCAATACGCATATCCGCCACCGTTAGATGAATAAATAAAAACCTGTACATTAGAAAAAAAATCTTTTTATTTATTTATTTACAATTTAGCCTTGTTACCAGCAAGCTTCTTAAAGACTGTATCAAGCTTAGTGGCCAACATCATCTGACCCTTAATCTTGAGTTTACCAGACATATAAGCCTTTTGGCCTAGTTTTTTGATCATATTAACAAACACGTGAAAAAGAAAAATAACGAGAACTTACCATTCAATTTACCACCAGCCAGTTGAACAAAGTCAGCATCACCAATGCTCATAATAGCATCAGCCTTAGCGCTGCCCTTTCCCTTCTTGACAGTACCTTCCTTCTTGAGGTCAACAGTGAAAGTCTCAGTCTTACCCTTGTCATTCTTGACAGCAAATTCAAAAACACCGTTTACTTGTTTAATAAGCTTGGCCTTTTCGTCAGCAGGAAGAGCTTGAAGAGACTTGTTTAATGCTTCAAAGACTTCAGAGCTTTGAAAGCCGGGTGTTTTGATATCAGACATAGTTAGAATAAAAGTTGGAAAGTAAAAAGAAAGAGAAGGAAATAAAAAGATAGCTTATAAATAAACTCGCCTGCTAATTTTCACATGCAGAAAAGTATAGCGCGGAATTTAAACGACCACATGAATAGAGAGAGGTTGGTGTTTTTTCCCATCTAATGCAAAAACAAAGAGTCATATGGAAGGTAGTATTCAGTGGAATTTGTAGATCCTAGAAAACGCATACATTTAGCCCAGATTCGACTGTTGCCAGAAGAATTTCTTTCTCTCTCTTTGACCTTAAAAAGCAAATATAGACACTGTATGCTGCTTCAAATGATTGATATTTTAGAGACAGAGAATTGACTGTGTGTTGAATATGACTTTCACGGTAAGCATTACAGCTGTCTCTGCAATTCAGACTGGGCATGTCATAAGAGCTACTTCAACTCCAATCTACTGCTCTCTCAAGTAATGTTTTGAAATTCTATAATCACCTATCTTCACTTCAAACAAGAGGAGAAGGATAGAGGGAGAAAACAAAAAGAAAAGTACGTACGCAGAAGCTCGTGTTCATTCGTAAGTGAGTCTGACAAAGCCAACTGTCATGCGCGAAGATTGCTATCTCAAAAATAAAGGGTTAGTTTAAGCAAAGAAGAGAGAGGTTTATTAGATACACACAATGTAAGCAAAGAAAAAGATAGATGTAAAGAGAGGTAAATATGTATTATACGCGAGAAGCAACCCAGATAGCTGTCTTACAGCCCTGCATAATGACCTGTTTAAGCACAGAATGAAAAGGTGCTGCTTGAGCATCATGAGCAACAGCAATATCATGATGTTCTAGCTCTTCATCTCTAAATTTAGCTACAGTCTATTTTAACATAAAAAAATAAAGTCAATTTGATGTAGACTGTATACAAACAAATTCCTTTTACCTCACTTAAATCAACCAACTCCTGGTTAGGGTCTTTGAAGGTTACAAGCTCACGTAATTGGTCATCATAATGACCTCCAATTACAGTCTCTACAGCTTCTGTACAAGCCATAGCAGCCTCTTTTCCAAGCATGGCTGTACCAAAACCTACAGCATAACCAGCTACTTCCCATACAGGTCGCAGCATACTAGGTCGAACACGATGATGACCGATCAGTTGATCAAACTTGGCTAAGTGTAGCTTTTCTTGATCCCACATCTCTTGAAGGATAGGCTTCAATGCCTTGTCTTTACCCAACACAGCAATTTGACCTTTGTAAATATAATAGGCACCTACTTCACCTGCCTGATCAACACGAATCATGGGCTCGATCGCCTGACGTTCTTCTTCTGTCAACGAACGCTGACTGACGATCGGGCTTGACTTGTAGGTAGCCAATGTACGCTTCAGTGTTCTGTTCATGCCTCTTTTGAGAGAAAGTGACAAGTGTTGTGTAAGCATATTTATGTGTGTATATAGAGCAAGGATTAAAAAAAAAAGGGAAGTGAGATAAATTGGAAGCATCGGCCTGTAAACTGAGTACAAAGTCGTCATGGTTCACTCAGCATGATCTTAGAAGAGAAAATGTATCCTTGTATTTGAGTAAACAAAGCCTTCATAATGAAAAGAAGAGTGTGTGTGAGAGGACTCTTATAGCATAGAGCAGAATGCTAGTTCATAACAGAGTGTATTAGTTATCAAGGATTTCTAGTTCAGCACCATGAACCCTGAAGACCTTTACGAGCTAGGAGGCATGATTGCCACCGCAGCTACTTAAAGACAAGCCTCCCTCTTTAACGATGGTATTGGTTCATTGAGTTTGCGCTAGGAAATGATGTTTGGCCAGACAACGAATTGGCTGAGGGAGAAGGAGCAGGTATTAACTGCTGATTTCGATAATGAGCATTAAAAAAAACGATTCACTGACTTTCTTAAGCGAATCAAGATGACAAAAAGAATCTATGCCTAATGTGCTTGATATCCTTCTTAGCTAGCAAACATAACAATCAAAATGTTTTTATTGTGTGTTTAGAACAAAAAGGTTATTGCGCCTTAAGTTTATTATATTGGTGAAGATAGCGTTTAACCAATGAGTTTAACGTGTAGACAATGAATCCAAACACAGACAGAATAGAGGTTACAACAAAAGTCAAAAGAGCATACAGATCCAAATTATGTGCCTTCATATAGGACATGCGACGATCAGCAGTGACACGATGCTCAATAACACCATCTTTATGTGTATAAAGCACTTCTTCCATCAGATCAGCACCTCGGATGACACCATGCTTGGATCGAATCTGTGTGTTAGCTTTCATACGCTTCATACTCTCACTTAATATGTTGCCTTTATCTTCTAAAATCATCTGTATCTTTTTGGCAACCTCTAAGGGATGTGTATCATGAGCAAAGGCCATACCCAATTTGTTTTGCTCCAACCACATAGCATTGGTAGGCTGGTCTCCAAAGAAGGGGAACAGGAGCATAGGCTTGCCAGCAAAGACAGATTCACTTATGGATGCAAAACCACCATGAGAGACGAAAAGGCGAACGGAAGGATGCAACAAAAGACTCATTTGAGGGGACCAGGTGACCATAAGAATATGAGGATGGGCATCTGAAAATATGTCTTGAGTCTGATAGACTGTACCTGATTTTGTCTTAACTGTCTTGGGGAACATTTCACCGTTATTAACAGTAGCCCAGATAAAGCCATCCAAGACACCTTGTTCAAGACTTTCTAAAAGAGATAGCAAGATGGTAGTGGTATCTTTAAATGAGGGCGTGGCTGTTTGTCCAAATGCTATATAGGCTACACGCTGATGATTATCAAGGAAGGTCTTGAATGGGTCAGTCAAGGGTGCATACTCCTTACTCATAATAGGACCTATCAATTCAACCAGGGGACCCAAAGGCCGAGGAGGTATGAATCCAAAAGCGTTGTTTACCAAGATTAAAGAATCCTTCCAGACTTCATTAGGATGCTCCATTTTGGCAGGCAGACCAACATCCTTCTTTGATTCTATTTGTTTCTTGATCGCAGATGATAAATATCGATAAAAGATAAATGGGCTGATGAAATTATCATTGAATCGGCTGAATAGGGATTGGAATTCTGTGGTAGGTTCGGATCCATACATTATATTGTTAATTATATAAGGTGCATTTGCAGCTAGAAAAGAAAAGACACAAAGAGTTGATTGCCTCAAGAAATATAATGTCAAGTTATTTTTTTTCCTACCTTCACTCAAGGTGGGGGTTGTAGCGATAACATAAGGAACACCTACGAATCTAGCTGCATCCACACAAGAGTCTGCAAAATGATCACAAATAGCCAAATCGACTTTATTTTCAATCAGATAGTCTCGTACAGCCAAATAACCTGTATTGTTATACCGTCATTATACTTTGAGTGATACACTCTCTCATCTTATCTTGTTCCTTTTCTTTTGTTATGATTTTACCTTCCTTATATTCTGCAAGAGTAAGATCGAATACAAGAGAAATCTGCTTTCCTGGGTGATATTTTCGAATGTTTTCACTGTTAGCTATTTCTTTTGGATCATATTGAACTCCAGAAAGGACGGGAACAGTTTGAACGTGTCGAAATGGTTTTCCAAATTTAGCCACTTTGTCCTAAGTCGTCAAATCAATATCTTGATTTCTCGAGTCTTTTTAAATTACTTACTGAAGTCAAAAATGTGACATTGTGTCCTCTTGAACCAAGTTCATCGCAAATGCTTAAAACCCAATTATAGTGAGAGCTTCCGCCTATGGATGCAAAGAATGCCACCTTCTTAAATCCTAAGTCTTGATGGTAAGTTGTCTCTAAATCCGTTGCTTGACTAGAGCCCAACAGCAAACTTGCTGTTAATGATAATAAGCTGATACGTTTTAATTTCATTCTATGAATTCTATATGAAAAACAAAAAAGCGAAAGAAGAGGTGAGCTCTTTTAAACAAAATGATAGCTCTCAGTTTGAAACCTGTTGTTTCACGAGCTGAACTATGTCAGGTTACACGTTCTCTTCTATTGACATCAAGAGTATGTCTTTTTACTCCTTATTTTTCTTTCTTCTAGTATCAAAATGTATAAACGCTTCAGTTGGGTTGGGCATATATCAGACATTAATAGGGTATCAGATAGTAATAGGAAAAGAGACAAGATATTAATCAAGTTGATTGACGAATAAGGTTCCTCTCCTTTTCCTTCTGATTTGCTCTTTAATTCTAACCTTTACATTTACGCTTGATTTTACTCAGCAAATTCTAGCTTTCAGTTCAAAACTAGCACATGCAAAAAGATACACTTTCATCTTGTCGAGTAAACATTCAATATATTATTATTCATAGACATGTCGAATCAGTGGACAGCTTGTATATTCTCCTGGATTGAAGGTGATGCACCTGTAAGACTTTAATTAGAAACAGGGCCCTCTCTCTTTCTTCTAACGGCATCGGACAAAGATTAACCGAAACATCATTTCTCTTACAGCACCCTATCAAGATAGATTCAGGGAAACCTTTTTCATGAACTTGAGTCTCCCCTTGTTTATGATTCATAGGCACCACTTTTCTACGGAACATCGTTACTCTTCCTTTTTTTTATTACTCTATCAAAAAAAAAAACGAAAACAATCGATTTCAAGGAATAGCACGATCCGATGCAAAATATTGTATTCAAACTTTTTCTGTTTTCGGAAATCAACTAATTATTCAATGAGCCTTATGCAAAGGAAAGAGGTTGGGCTTCTTCCGAGATTTATCCGCTAATATTAACTATTGTTTGAAGGAGGGGGGTTTCGGACAAGCAACTTCCCTTATTTACTATATTTGACGTTCTTCATATTGACGCTCCCTATATTCTTCTTGACGTATCTATACTGTCTAGCTTCTTTATAATGTTCAGGAATATATTTAGCTTATCAAACTTGCGAGTGATGCAATCACAAGAGAAACATCCAATTTTGTGAGTGCGTTTGTATTTAGGCTTTAGGTTTGACATAAGTCTAATTGCTTAAAAATTGCAATTTCTTAGAATACCATTCATGCTACCTGGGATCAACGGCTAGAAAATGATAGTTCCAAAAAGAAAAGGATGCCTTAGAGACTATCAGCTACATACAACAATATGCTTTTGAACAATAGTTTTCCTGAGTTGTAGCAATTCGATCTCATACCAACTATTCAAAGTGATTGCCACCAACATTAATAGTAGCAATAGTAGTATCAATTAGAACTAAGTAATAGATCGAGATTGAAAAGAGTATGGCGGCAGTACATATCATTCAAGGTCATAGTAGTGGAAACAATAAATATTCTAAGCAACAACCATAAGACGTACATTAATGCGGTTTTATCCCTAGACTGAATCGTTTTCTTAGTTAGACACATTAACGTAGCAATTGTCTTGCCAGATTTTCTTTTTAAAGGAGCAACGATTGAAATGTACCGAAACCTATGTTTTGTGCTGAAACCCATAAAGTCTTTGGATTGGTATCAGTCCATGAAGAACAAGCAATTCAAAGCACTGACTAGATTAAATGGTTGCATATATCTCGCTCATTACTACCATGTGTGCTTCCTTTCAATTCAATGAGTATGTAGCTTTCAAATGCGCTCATGTATTCAGCTGAATAATGATTTTGGAGTATTTCTAGCGGACCAAACAAATTTAAATTTGGGGATCCAAAATAGACGTTCTTTACTCCAGTGGACTCCCTAAATTTAGAGTATTTCAAAAACAAAAAGAACTATGCATTGTAAAGAGTGATGACAGTAGTAATTGAGCGTGGACGCCAATTACAAGCTTTCAGCAAGAAGAAAATACTTGCTGCTCTGAAAAGTTTGAGTAGCTTTTAGTGTTAAAAGCAGCCTATAAAAGAAAACCTTTTGGTACTTTAGAATATTTTTTAGCACTTCAGCATAATGGCATCACTATGATAGCAGTTCTTACTGAGGCTTGGGTTTAAATTCACTCGGTTTCACTGAGCAAACCTTTGATCAGAGACTGATACGACACTTCTATTTGGACCTTTTTGGGCCCTCTCTCTTTTTGTATCGAAGGTAGCCACCTCAGACTCAAAAAGAGCTTTGCTCAGGGCTATCCTCATCACTATAAGCTCTTTTACAATGCAACTTTGTTAATTGCACACAATCGATTATGAGAAACATAGATAGAGCAGAAAAATAAAGTAGCTTGCTTACAAAGAGAAAGACAAGCAACATCATGCTTATGTTTTCGTCGTCCATTTTCTTTTTCTCTCAGTTGTCCATCATGTATGCCACGTTCATTGTCGTCTCAATTGCTTCCTTGGTTGCTTATGCTTCTTCTAAGACAGGAAAAGCAGGCAATGAGTACTCAAGTTGGAGAAGATGGTAATTAACATGGAGATATTTAAATGAATTGGTTACAATAAGATTTAGGTTTTGCTTAACCTGCTTCCCTAGTTAACCAAAAAGAGTGTATTCATTAAAAAGGCCAAGTATAAACTGATTTAAGCTAGCATGTGTCTTTTCTTTTTGCTGTTTTATTTTGTTGGTTTGATAATAGTAATCGATCAGTAGTCGCTTATTTAAGACCTGACAATTCGTATCTTGAAATGGTTTATTCTCCTCAGCTCTTCTTTGAATGTATTGTATGCCATCAGATTTGGCCTGTTTTTTTGCATCATGCTGCTTCTCCAAGTGCCGTTGATAAGAGTTTCATCATGATATGTGACTGGTTCTTTGGGACTTGGTTATAGTCGTCATTCCTCTTTGTGTTAGCTGTTATAATATAAAAAAAATACAAAATGGCTTCACTAACCCATCAATATATCTATGAAGCTCAGACTCAACTTTTTTAATTCACTCAAAAGCGAGATACATTTAATGCATCTGTTAAGTAAAAAAATAAGAGGGTTTTGTTTGATATAAGGATTGAATGACATTACAATTCAAGTATATTCGCGACTGGCGAACTAGCATTTATGCTTAGAAGAAGCAAACTCAGTAAATGAACTTCTCGAGGCATGACAGGCATTATACTTGTCATAGCCCCTCGTGAAGTTGATTCTCAATCTCGGTCTTAATAGCAGAAAGAGGAAGAAGCCTCAGGTTTTTGACGCTGTCAAATATGGGGTTGTGTCTGTCTTTTTACTGTAGGGAAGCAGTGCTGGAATCATTAACCTAGCAACTAACCAGCTGTAGTAATATATTCAATTTTCTTCGACTCTTTCTGAGCAAGCCTATGAGCGAAAACATCGTTTTTGCCAAATTCTCTTTTGTACTTCAACAATCGATGACAATAGCAATAAACGGTCTAAGGCTTATTGATCTTTCGAGGTTAAGCTTCTGTCGTGGTTGGCTTTTTTTCTTGGTATTGTAGATCTACTTTACACCATGAGCCTCAATTTTAGGCTTGATGTAATCCCTTTGTATTCAACGTCAACGTGGTAGCTTTCTTGACTTGAATCCGACCAAGAGTTTGGAGGATGGGTTGAGATGCTTCTAACGTCAATGAAAGGAAAATAGAAAAAGTTTTAAGAAAAATGGTCACCAAGTGCTAATCTAAGCCCTGCTTCTTAGTAAAATAAGTGAATCGGCGAAATCAGTACTGTCAAAGTAAGCCACCTACTTTTTTTTCTCTTCATTTTTTTTTCATTTAACATATATATTGAAATATGGGCAAAAGAAAGAGCTCAGTTGACCATTCATCTTCCTCCCGTCATGTCAAAGTTGAAGTGATTGAAAGACAAGCTGAAGTAGAATCACCTTATTTGGGTTCGTTTCTTTTAAGGATTATCAGAATAATAAACTCATAGAATACGATAGCTACTTTTCCTGGTACAAAGCCTGTTGCCGATACTATCTTTACAGCTTATAAACCCAATGACAGCAACCCTTCTTCTAAGAGAGCTGAACAACGTGTTGTCTCTGCTGAAACAGACAAGGTCAGTTTCAACGCTACTAACTTTGGTCCTGATGCCGTTCGTAATGTTCAGTGCAAGTAAGTGATAGCAACAGCCAAGGTATGGCTTAACAAATAGAGTTTAATTCTTCTTTCTTAGATACATTGTTGGTGTATACAACAAAAAGAAGAACACATTGAATATCACCAATGCACCTGTTATGAAAATGGCTCGTACTGTAAAAGCTTTGACAAGTGAATCCATGCTTCCCAACGCTGCTATCGCTCGTGGCCAATTGGCTCGTACTGCACTTGGTTTAGCATTCGGTACAGCCAAGGCTAAGCAACAACTCAAGAGTGACGAACGAAACTTGGTCAAGGGTGATGACTTGATGGAAGAGATGGACAACTTGCACACTGAAATCAACAAAGCTACAGGCAGCATACCCAAGAAGGAGGAAATTAAACAATCCTTAGAACAATCTTTGCCAGTACCCAAACACAATGTAGATGCTGAATCACCTGACGAAGTATATGATATTGGATCAATTGTAACTGAAGAAGAACTTCAAAGCTTGAACTACAAGGAACTCTTGAAGCAGACCTCTTTAGATGATGTAAAGGCCTTGTTGGCTTATCATGACTCTAAATTCATTAATGACCGTTTGATGGCCATTTTGGGTTCCACTGGTAAAAAGGATCGTAAGCGTGTTCGTACCTTGATGTATATCAACTTGTTGATGGGATACTATGTACGTGTGCGTCCTGGGGATTTGAAGAACCGCAGAAAGGTAGAGGCTGCCTTAAAGAGTCCTTCTAGTCTTATTCTAGATGGACTTGCTGAAAGATACACGGAAGCTAATCAGTAAGTAAAGGAAAAAGCAGAATGAATCGTTGACTCATCGTTCATCTCGCTCTTTAAAACAACTAGTCGTACACCTCTTATGGCAGACAAGATTCTTTTGTACATGTTTACCTTAATCCTCTCAGTATCTGGATACAGTGTTTTGATCGACGATATTTGCAAAGACCTCTTATTAAAACCTACAAAGGTAGCCACATTATTCAGAAGTTTAGGCTGTAAAGTAGACAAGGCTAGTGCGGAAGAATGCCGCGAGGCTGGCAACAAGATGGCTAAGAAAGCTACTTTGGTTGTGCCCTTGAAGTTTCCCGAAGTTAGAACAGGTGTTAGCCGTCGTTAAACTATCCTTCTCTCGTCCTTACACACATTTTTTTCTACATATATATTTCTTTTCTTTTTGTTCATACACTAGATTTGTCATTTCAAACGCTCACTTATTCATAAAACATCCAATAAACCCCATACACATTAATTTCTTTTCTCTTTCTCTTTCTCTTTCTACTTTATCTTTAAGCTTATTTTCACTCGACAGGATATTTAAACTTTACTGACAACAAACTCATAAAAAAGACACACTTTTTTTAAATAACGCTTCAAACATTCATTTTTCTTTCATTTGGCTTTTTTTTTGTTTCTGTCACTACGCGTTACTCATCATGTGGGGTCGTTTATTTCATTTCGCTACAGACGCTGTTCTCATCTCAACTGCACTTGCTGGTATTAAAAGAAATACGGGCTTACAGTAAGTCGGTCTATTATGGGCGAGACAACTAAACTAACCATTATGTTTATCAAAGACCTGCCGTTGATCAAATCGAAAATGAGCAAGTGCGTCATTATGCAGAAAAATATCTTAATGTAGGCGAATGGGCTATGGACACCACCATTGCATTCATGAATACCTCATCTTATTTTGAAAGAAAAAAGTAGTTAGACTTGTATATAGGATAGATTTTGAAATAAGATTTTATGATAATTTGCTTTATATGGTACAAAAAAGAATTTACAATTGTCATTGATCTATGACCGTGGGAATGATGGTGAATTCCATAAGGCTGGTGTAGATGTGCTTCCGTCTTTGAAAGACCATGCTGAAAAAGATGTATTATCAGATTGCATTCCACCGAAGTTTGGCTCTGGAATTACAATGTGAGGTGGCTTGAATGCTCTCTTTAGAGGCGGTGTTGGTCTAGTAGGCACAAGTGACATCTGAGCTCTTCCTGCATTCTTTTCATAGTATTGTGGTTCATAAAGCATAATAGGCTCTGATTGAGGCTCTAATGTAGAGCCTGAGAATTTAGGTAGAGCAAAAGAATATGGCATGATGTGTTTAGAAAAGAACGAAAGAGAGAGAGAAGGGAAAGGGTTTGAGAAAATTGAGTCATATATCTCTTGCCAAAAAGATGTCCCAAGAAAGTGTCGCACAATTCAGGAAAATAGTGTCGTTCTTTTCGTAAAAAGTTGTCGTATGATCCTAGCGGCGATTTTTCCCCTCTTCTATAACCAACTAATACCACTATGAGATCTTCGTCTTATCTTGAAAATGGTTTAGGAGGTGTTATCGACGAACATGAGTGATCCGATGGACATCACTGAGAAGCGATTAGAACAAAATAAGACATAGAATGATAGGCAAGCGCCCCTTTATGCACTTCGTACTTCAAGAAGCATTCCTTTTGAGATGAGCATAGTAGGTTGAACGAGCCTTGTAGCCGATCAACCTGTGAACTTGTGAAGCATGTCTTGTTGGCTCCAACAACCTTCCCTCGGCATCGTCTCTATTGTTGTATATAAAAAATATTTTTGTTTTACTTTTAAAGTTACATTCGCTTTAAACATGATCATGAAAAGAACCATGTCAAACCTATCATTGCCGATCCCTTTCAAACTTTGCACGAAGCCTCTCCTTATTCACTGAACTATGTTCAGCTAAGAAAACCAATTCTTCTACTGTGTTCCTGTATATCGGACAGTACGAAAAGAGGACTCTAGTTTCCTCTCCTAAACTTTTTCTCACCGCCAACACTCACTCTGTCGACAGAACATCCTGCAAGAGACTTGATCTGTTTGATCTGATATTGTCTCTCAAACTACTGTATCAGACAGGGCATGCTGATACACACAGAGAAGCAATGCATATCAGAAAATTCAAGCAACCCAAATCAATTAATCGTTCCTATTATTAAATCAACTAAGTAAGCATATGGTAAACTTTCACATATTTGATACGATTATGCTAAGTATGATTTTTATTCTGTGAGGCAGAACGCTTTAATAAGGGTACCAAACCAATCAGCTTGATAGATGTTGAATCAAACGATCCACGATAATGATAAAATTAACAAGAAAACGCTTTACAAGTTGAAGAAATAGATTCTTATTTACATAGTTCTTTTTGTCATAGGTATTTGCCAACTAAAGCTTCTTTTTCTAAGCACATAAAGCACTGTTTTTTTTCGAAAGAAGTGCAATACTCCAATCCTTTTTCTTGCGACACCATTTTGGCAAGAGGTGTATTTATACATAAAACGAATATCTTGGATCACTTTTTTTTTTTAAGAAAATAGCATTGAACACGTCGAAATTGTTTGAAAAACGAATGGCATAGGAAATGGTTATTTACAAGTCTCTAATATGTTCTACTTTGGTACATTCAGGTATATGATCCCCTCTGTATTTAATAAGATAACTTCCATCTGGCTGTTCTATCACTGTCTTATTGACAGGACAACCCTAAAAAGAAAGAAAAATTAAGCATGAATTTCATATGCTTATGGGTCGGAACAGGTGTTCGTTGAATCCGAGTTTGTCCGAGCAGCTTACCTTACAACTATTGGCGCATTTATAATATACACTTTTGCAGCCGGTTTTCTTTTGTACAGTGTTGCCATTATTTTTCCAGAAATAATGGTCATCATAAGGGAAATCGGTTGTCTCTACAATTTTAGTGATTGCTTGCATAGATTTTCTTCTACGAGACATTTTGGTCGGCATCATGGCATTGTTGCTTAAGGCGCTCGGATGACTAATTAAACCAATCAGAATGCAATACTTTTACTATTTAAAAAAATTACCTGCTATTACTAAATGAAGGTAAAGGGAAAAGTTGTTGGGAAGAAGGATTGGGTGCTGAAGTAGACATGAGATGATTGTTGTTTTGCCCATGTATGGAAAGCTGGTTGATAGAAAGGAGGGAAGAAGAGTTGCGTCGAGGTGACATAACGATAGGCCTTGGAATTGTATAAGGCGCAATTCTTCGGTGCAAGTGATTTGAATTATCATTACTATTATTGTTGGATGAAGTTGGCAGAGTGCTTGTTGTCGTCATTGTATTTGTGTTATTATCGGGCAATGGAGGGGAGTTGGGTAAGTGAGAATAATTGATTATGTTATTACTGTTGCTATTATTGTTGTCATAGTTGTTACTGCTATTATTGTTATACTGATTTTGACTACTGTTGTTGTTAGAAGAACGACGAAGGTGACTTTCTTGTGCTTTTCCTTTAATTAGTATCTCTTGATTCTTGAGATAGAGATCAAGCTCTTTTGCTTTTAGTTTTGCTTCTTCTGTTCGACGCTTATCTTCTTCTACTTTACTAGCTAGAATGAGCTTCAGCAATTCTGGATTAGTGTGGTATTTTGTGATGACAGATTGAAGATCAGTCATTGATGTCTGCTGCTGCTGTTGTTGCTGCTGCTGTTGTTGTTGTTGTTGTTGTTGTTGTTGTTGTTGTTGTTGTTGTTGTTGTTGTTGTTGTTGTTGTTGTTGTTGTTGTTGTTGTTGTTGTTGTTGTTGTTGTTGTTGTTGTTGTTGTTGTTGTTGTTGTTGTTGTTGTTGTTGTTGTTGTTGTTGTTGTTGTTGTTGTTGTCGTACGACAGGCAGAGGCGTCGTTGTGTTAAGTGATTGAGAAGCTGTATCGTAAGTATTATGATTTAGCGAAGTCGTTGGATAAGAGGAAGAGGTTGATATAGCATCTGTTCTTTTTTGGAGACCCGATGATGATATTGGTGGAGGTATATTGTTGGTGAATCTAAACGGATTGCTTGAACTATATGGCAATAACCCTGCATTATCATTAGACTGAAATGTATGTTCCATGGGTCCAAGTTGATTTTTATTGTTTGTAGCGTTATTGACTTGATGTGGACTATATGCTCTTGAAGTTGTTAATGTATGAATATTCATATTCCTTCCTTCTCTCATCAATCAGACAGAAGGAGATAAAAGAAGATAAAATTGAATAAAGTGAGAATTACGTGTGATATGTAATGTAACGGAAAGAGAAAGAAGAGAGAGAGGGATATAAAGCAAACAAATGTAGCAGAAGAAAAAAAGAAGAGAGAGAGAGGATATGATTTTTATAGTAGACTCCAAGTGGTTAACGTCCATCTCCCCTCCTTCGGAAATCCAAAAAAATCTGGGAATGTCAAACATTTCCCAGGGCCAGAAACAAAGTAGTACCGATTGTATAATCCCCTCTGCTGTTTTGTTGTAGTCAAACAATGGAAAGTAATTGACTTATCCCATTAAATCACAGAAAAGACAATTGTCCCAAACTCGCATGTGATGGTGGATCGACTCTTTTTCTTCCCACTTATTTCCTACTATCTTTTTCTCTTATCTATATCAATTTTTCAAGAAAGGTGACCCGACATACAACGAAATCAAGGTAACCGTTCTTTCTTCTTTAGATATATATATATATATATATTTTTTTTGTCTCTTTTTCGAGTGCATTCGGGGTCTTAATACCTAACGAATTGAAATGCCGTTTTTCTTTCTTATTTCCGCAAATAACCACTATGCTCTTGAATGGTCTTACCCCGCATTATAATTTTTTTGTTTGTGTAGCCTTTCACATCACAGTCCCTTTTTTCTTCTTCAAGGAAAAAGTGTGTGTGTGTGTATAAGCTGATAAGAGTAATTATGAAATAGCGATGAGCTTATCATCAGTTGAGAAGGTAAATGGATACCAAGAACCGAGGTAACAACAATTTATCAATCTACATTCGTAGGTAGCAGTGTTTTGAGCAAAGATCAGACAAAAAAAAGCTTAAAAAGGATACTTGGGTTTTTTCAGACTTTTACAGCTCTTTCTTTTTTACTTTTTAATTTTCCGTAGTGTTTCTCTGCTTTCGCGTTCTTTTATATAGCTTGAGCAAAATAATAAAATAATAAAATAAAAACAACGCTCGGAAAATTTCAGTTTGGCTGATTCAACCAATAAAGTGCTTATGTATCAATATTTGTATTGACCCGATACCATCCATTCAGATCAATTTTCTCACAACACAAACTTTTTTTTATTTATCATTGCTATTGGTCTTTTGTCTATCCATTTCACTATATATTGAAGGTATGACAAAAACAAGAAAAGTAATGCAATTTAGGAAACTGAATTAATGCCAAATGGCTTACCTAACACTCTTGAAAAAACTTGGAATAACGGGAAACAATGGTAATTTTTTTTTGCGACATTGAGTTTTAGATCAATCTTTACTTTTCTTATAATGTTTTGTTATTTTGAACAAAATACATAAAATTCTGCTTTGTCATTACATATCCTCGTATTGAAAGCTGGAGATAATCGACGACACAATTTAATAATATAATATGGTTCATATTTGTCAGTGCTATAAAATTACTTTTAAAATCTCTTTCGGGCACATTAAACGTTTTCTCTCTGTTATGTCATCCATTTGGACTACCTTGATAATGTTCAGTACAACAACATTTTGCTATCTAAGCTATTTTTGTTTGTTTGCAATGAGATCAGAGCAAAGCACCTTGATTCAATTTAATGAGTACAAGAAAGTTTACCATAAAGAATTTTGTTTACTGCTGCATGCTATTGTGACATTTCTTCAAGGACAACAACCCACTGACCTGTCATAACCATTGGCTGTTTTATGAACACTTTTAAAAGCGTTTTTCCTTCAACTTTATCATGTTATCAACTTGCTCCAAGATAGTCAAGTTTTTGCGACGATTGCTTTATGTCTACTTCCTTTTCATCATGTAGTCGTTATTGCTTGCAGTCTCTTTCCATCATCTTCTATTCACAAGCAATTTGCCCTCAATGATATATAGGTTGGCTATAAATTTTATTATGGATAGTTAATTGGTTCAAAAACCCAATGGCTAAAACCGTCGCAATTTTCTTAGTAGCTCAAACCTTCTTCCATCCAGCCCTTGTTTTGTTATGCTAGGCCGCCTTTGATGACGGATCTATTACATTTTCTTCAGACGTAGTTTCTTTTTTTTTTTTGCGTTGTGCTGACCGCATCTTCCCTCTGCCCTATTTGCTTCACCTCAAGTTCAAATTTCGATTGGTGCTTCTACTTGGTATCATTTCTTTTAAGGTACTGTTTATTTGGCCGATCGTTTGTTTCACCCGTCATTCTATACGTCACTTCTGCATCTCCTCCTTCAGTTTCGGGAAGACATACTCGCTCATTGCCGAATCTATTTCCTGAATCCATACTTCTTTCTCATTGCCACCGACTGATTTATGTTGAATATTACCTCCTGAAATCTCATGATACATAGACAGAACAGTCTGATTGATTTCGGCTTTGTCCTTCCTTTGTCCACCTTCCTCTCTCTCCACTACGCCTTGATAGCCATGTCTGAAACTAGTCTTGATACTATGTCCTTTCTTAAGCTGCAATAGAGTTGAAGCCAACAAGCAATTTACATAGATAGAAACAATGCCTAAATCGCACATGACAATACTATGTTATCTTTTTCTCAAGGACTGCCTTAACTAGAATGGTCACGGCTAAGCATATGAACCAGGAGGCCTAGATTTGCGTACATATTGAATAGACACTTTATCAGACAAACTAGAAGTTTACCAAAAATCAACTGCTTTATTTTACTCAGTTGATACTGAAGCGGATTGAGCCTGTAGCGTCTCCCTCACGCGAGTGAGCAACAGGCTTACAGCAAGTAGCTGCTAATTTTTATGTTAACTTTGTGATACTCAGTCGCTGAGAGTTAAAGCTCCGGATAGGACTTGTTTGTACAAATGGCTCGTGTGATCATAGTTGATTACTCATTATGCAAAAGAAAGAAAACTATGAAGTGAATACCATCCAATGCACAGCACTAATTCTAAACAAACAATGATTCGTTTCTCAAAGATTCGTTTCTCAAAGATTCGAATACATGATTTCGCTTATCTGAGCCATTTTGATTAGTTACCGATATTCTACTACATAAGCAATTGAATTTGTCAAAGAAATAGAATATTGCGCGTTTCAATTAATAATCCAATTTTTTCTGGAATTTTTGAGAGTTGAGTTTAATATATAAGCTTGTTTTTTACATTTCTCTATCCATCATTTTATTTTCTGAAAACTAATTTTAACAAAATGACTGGTAAGAGAGGTTTTTCTTGTTGTTGATAAGGTTATTGTATCGTTGCTCAATGAAACGTGTTGAAACATAGATAAACTTGTTCTCTACAATGCCCCTGTTTGTCCTTACGCTCAACGCGCTTATATTGCCTTGAAGGAAGTTGGCGTTGAATTCGACCTTGTCGATATCGATTTGTTAAATAAGCCTGACTGGTATAAGGATGTTAATCCCGAACTCAAAGTGCCTGTCTTGAAGATCAATGAATATAACCTTGCTGAATCTATGGTCATCGTTGAATACATTAATGATCGTTATCCTGAAAAGAAGTAAGTGGATCAAGAACAGTAAGGTTTTTCTTTGGCTAATAATTCCATTAGCTTATTGCCCAAGGATCCTCTTAAGCGTGCTCAAATCCGTTTCGCAATTGAGTACTTCAGTAGCAAGGTCACCCCCGAATTCTACAAGTTCCTCATGAACATCAAAGCTGAAAATGCTCGTGCTGATTATGAAAAGAACATCAACCAAGCCTTGGCTCGTGTAAGTCTTATATAATTAAGAAAAAAAGTGTTTTTTATTGAAATGTATCCATTGGAGAATAGTTTGATGAGCTCTTGAAGGAACAGTCCGCAACTGGTCCTTACTTCTTGGGCGAAGAGTTCTCTTTGGCCGATATTGCTATTGCACCTTTTGTTTTCCGTATTCACGCTATCAACAACGTTCTTTTGGATGGACTCAAGTTGGAAACCGTCACATCTAGCTCAAGACTTACCGAATATGTTAAGGGCCTTCTTACAAGACCTTCTGTCAAGGACACTTGGATTGGTGAAGAAGAGCTTGTCGGTTTTATGAAAAAGAGATTCAACCTTTAAGTTTAACCATAAAAATAAAGTTTGCATGAACCTGTATAAAATTTGGATTTCTGTGTAGAAGTGCAGCTCCGCAATCATGATAAAAGAGAAAAGTACTATGTTATATGTTTGTGTATGGTCACAATAGAAATGTCTTCATGAAGCGTTTCAATTCGATATTATCGAGTAAATGACTATCGCTCGAAATTATGGTGACATAATATCCAGAGTATCATCATTGAGCATTTTCTGGTTTCCACCTTCATTTCTCTTCCTGAAACAAAACTAAATGCAATCGTCATTCTATACACATAAAATGATTGAAAGAGATAACCTGTGTTGATGTCTTAATTTGGCTTTATGAGTCTCGAAGCATGCTCTACAATAACATATTCATGAAAGCTTCTCTAATATAGATTAACTCATATCAATTCTTTGAAATAGCACCAGGTATTTGCTTCAATTATCCCCTAAGTTACAATCAGCATGTCTTGTCAAGCTACCTGCAGATAGCACACCTCTCACTACAATTCCCATATTGCTGCTTTTGGATCATTAGACATACTTGTGTAGAAATCAAGTCTTTCTAATTGAGTGCTGGGCTTCGCTATTCATAATTTTTTACTATGTTTATACAACTCTTACGTTTGGTTGGTATATAAGGCAGAAATTATTTACCACTTAAGGTACATCCAAGCGCAAGCATCTTCATATCAGAAAAGGAGAATGGTATGCATCTAGTTTATACAAAGTTGATAGATGTTTGCTTCGGCTTGCTTGGATCGAGGAAGTAGATGTGAAATTACAGAATTTAACAAAGAACTTACAAGTTCTGCATATAGAGCGCCTCGTAGTTGTTGGTTGAAGGAGCTGAAGAATTTTTTTTCGGAACTAGCTTTTTGCTGTTAGTAACTATCCACATTAATACCCAAAGTTATCCCTTTGTTTCATAATTCTTATGGCAGCCTTCCTCTCCACTTAAAGACACATAATTTATTTAACTTAAAAGGCTATGGGCCTATTATGTTAAAGAAATCTAAAAGAGCGAATCATCAGCTTGTACTGATTGAAAGATAGTGGTCATTGTTCTAAATCGTATAACATGTTTGTCCTCTTCTGCTTTATTCAGTATTAACTTTTGTAAGTCAAGTAAAAAACAAACAAACAAAAAAAGCTCTATGCATCATATTTCTTGGTTTGAGCCATTGATAAACTGCAAGTAATCGTTCTCTTCGAAAGAACACTATTCAGATGTTAGACTACATTTATTTTGATAGCAAGCAACCGTCGCTATAATATGTTTATTGACATCAGAAGGTTGTCTTAACTTCTTTGTAATGTATTGTGGTAGTCTCACTCTCGAAATCAGAATTAGCATTTAGAGTTGGTCCAGTTTTAATTTTCTAATTGTGTCGATATTTCACTTTCAACCTTTTTCGATTTTCATTCGCTGTAAACAAATGCCGGAGAAAGATCTAAAAGTCATTGAAACAAATCCAGGAACAAGAGCAAACAATCAATAGCTTTGGTATAGGTGGAGAGAATAACTAGACAAAGTGCATACTAAATGTGTCGAAGAACAAAATTCCTTTCTTATTCAATTCATGTTTAAAGGAACCATCTCAGCCAGCTTCTTATCAGTCTCTACTCCAAAAATGACAACAAGGTGTTTATCACAGGTGATTTTTCAACATGACATTCTTTTCCTTTGCTGGAATTTACTTTAGCAATGCTAGAAGCATATATACATGTTTCGTATGATCAATTATTGTATAATGTTTCTCAACAATTGATGAAACCAAAGAGCATTGGATGCTGCTTCTTGGAGAGAGCTCAAGCAGTAGAGGGAAGGGGAGTACCAGATGATGCTATTTGTTACTTAAATTGGAACAAACGGGCTTTCTGATGATCGACAAAACAAACACACAATAATAACGGCACATCACATTCTCTATAAGAGCATAAATTAAACATTTCTTGAGTCCCTCTTCACCAACAAATTCGCCAACACAAAATATATGTGTATAAAAACTCCTGCTTTCTTTTCCCTCTTTTCACGGCAAAGAATACACTGTTTTTTCTCTTACATCTCCTTTTGTGTCTGTAGAAATATATATACGTTTGTTTTTTACTTTTCTTTCCCTTTCTTTCCCTTTCTTTCCCTTCTTTCTTTCGCTCTTTTCTTCTTTATTTTGATTAGGAATGGATTGTGTTAATGATAATGATTGTCCAAAATTTAGACCATTTATATCACATTCACAAAGAATCACTAAAGTCAAAAAAGCGAAATATTCGACCTCTCTAGATCCTAGAGGATATATACCAGGTAATGAAACTAACTACAAGCTCGCCGAACAGCTGTCATCTAAACATACTTTTATAAGTCTATGAGTACATCATCAATGGACAACCTATTATGTGGGACCGGGAATCGGGTAAGGAACACTCTACATTTGCCCTTTTTTCTTTATAACTTGATTTACTGAATACTTTATCTTCGTTGTAATCTAAATTAGGATATGTACATTTTACCGGCATTTGGAAATCACTGGGCAATTCAAAAGCTGATATAGTTAAAATGGTTGACTCGAATCCCGAACTTAGAGTGAAAAAAATTCGAGGAGGCTTTCTGAAAATTCAGGGCACATGGTACGGAGTTAATTCTCGATATCGACACAAAACTGAAACTGTTTTTTCTCAAACTAAAAAAAAGGATCCCTTATGAATTTGCATATATTCTGTGTAAGAGAACAGCATGGGCAATACGAAAAGATTTGTTTTCTATCTTCGGTCCTCGTTTCGTTACAGACGTATTAGACCCTTCACATCCTGAATATGGGTGTTTATTACTTGATCCAAAAAACGCTTCGTTTCAAAAGAGTGTCGCAAGTCGTAGGGCCAGTTTTCCGACGGCAATACGACAAGTATCTAGCCGCCCCTACAAGCGCGAGTTTATGCGAGACAAAGTTCCACGGGATAGAGCTATAGGAGGCGCAAAAAACATTCTATCTCGTCATAGGAAGCATACCAAAGCGGCATCAAGCATGTCTCTCTCTCGGCTGCTGAATTCTACAGAGATCCAAAACCATGAAGCCATAGATCAACAGATGATGGATTACCGGGGCGAAGCAAATGTATTCAGTGAGTCCCCTAATACAACACCATCTCCGACTTTCCGAGCTATCCCTAATTTCTCGTTTGATTCAAGCCAGGAGAAAAGAGATCGATTGTTGCCACCCATTTACACGTCCAATATGGACAGACGATTATCGGAGCCTCGTATCACACCTATCTATAGCCCGTCCTCAACAACTAGTAGTTGGTCTCCTGTATCTCTTTCTGTTGATACACCACCTGCACTTACTTGCGAAAAAGACATTATTGAAACAATCAATGCTACCCTTCTACTACAGCGTTTATCTCAGGACGATGGAGTTCGTCCCTTCAAACCTTTGGCTCATGATTTTATGCCTGAAAAGGTCACAGTTGGTAATCAGGAGTTCAAAATACATTGGGGCGATTGTTGAAAGAGAGCTATCCCTCCTTCTCCCTTATTTTGTAAATATATAATGATGCATTTCTATTACGCTTAATACATAAGTTTCTTTTCTCTTCTTTGTCTCCTACATATCATCCTATCTACTTTAGAGATTCCTTCTGTGCATAACAAAAGCCGAAAAAAAATAATGGAGGCACAAAGTCTATAGAAGCTAACATAATTTTGTTTATTTCAAGATAGATGAGAGTAATCCAGAAACTGATATAAAACGATCTCATTGTTACTTCTTACTGTTTCTTCCCCCTTGAGCAGTATTAGTTGTAATGAGATATGCAGTCAATGCATATGCTAGTCGGGCGGTTTATCGGTGCTTTGGTCCTGCTATTTCCAATTCAAAAAATAGATTTCTTTCACTTAGCTCCTGTCTTCGCAAGTGTTTCGTGTCAACAGTATATCCAAAAGAAAACAGATTTGACGATAGTATATTGAGTAAGTATGCTTTGTTTCTTAGCCTTACGTAGATAAATTTAAATTATAGTCTTCACGTAGTTTTAATGCGCTTAATGAAATCACTCAAATGCAACTATAAGGTAACCTCATTCATTGAACTATTTAGAAAACTGAGAGAATGAGCTCAGCAGCTTTACCAGCAGAAAGTTCAGCATTTTCACTAATTATGATTTGTTGTGGCAAGTCAAAAGAAGCTATTGATAACAATTTCCTACCACAAAGTGAAAGAATACTACTTTCCTTGCGTTCATGAAGCGAACATTTGGGGGTATAGCAAGATGTGTGTTATGTGCTTGCTGTTTTGCGATACAAGGGTACTACAATCAAATTCATCCTTGTCTTTCGGTTTAATCCTTTAGTTAATCAGTCATTATTTCTTATATATAACGCTTGTCAAAAGCTTCAATACAATAGGTGTATGTTCAACATGTATCCTGGATTGATATCATTGTATTGAAGCTTAATTATTTATCTAAAAATAGAATTGTACAAATGGTCTTGACATGCTAAATGAAACTACTTTGGCTGAAAGCTATCTGCAAACTTCGTTTCATCATCAATTACAAGTTTGTCGATAATTCTTGAATGGTATTTAACATGTCAGGCAATTGTCGAAGTGATGAAGAAAGTCGAAACCCCTCCTTTAGGATAAGACGCATCAGCTGTTTTAACTTTTCACGAAGCTACCAACAGCATTCAAACAAGACAAAAAAACAAGTCCTAAGTCTTCTGTTTTGCATCTAAGCGTACCAAAAGGGTAAACAAGATGCAAATGAGCACTATTGGGTATCATTACTCTGTATAAACCTAGAGAAGTTAGTTGAATAATCACTCCTTTCAATGGCATTTTGCCAGTCATAAGCTTCACTCATTTCTTTCCTCTATAAATTGAACAATGCACTAGTTGTCCACTTTAGATTCAGACATGCATATAGGCTAGTGAGCCTAAATTCAAGCTTATTGATGCTTTATTAGGCTTTTGGAAGTCAAGATGCCATATATTTCTTGTCGTCAACATCTCTTCGATAGGTCCGTTTGCGTATTTATTTCCCTTCGCCCTGTGAATAGTATTTTATCCGCTCTAGAAGCTTCTCTCAAGCGCTTGAGTAGTATTTTTGTTTGTCCTACCTATTGAGCAATGCTTGTGTTGTCTCGACAGTTTCCATTTATTCAGTTTATGATAAAGATTTTAGGGTGGGTATATAGTGCTTCTCTTGCTGTATTTACTTTTACAAAAGTTTGAAATTTTTCGCGTCTTCGCCATTGACATGCTTGTGAGCTACGCGGTAATGCATGTATTTAATGGTCTTATTAATGAATCCTGAAGCACAATCGAGATCCTTAACAAGTGATATAACAAGCTCAAGTATATATAGATCTTGCGGGTTTTGTATTTTTTAGAGTTTGACTAAATCAATAAATCGCATATCATGAAGTGTATTTTTTTGAGGTATCAAGAGCATTACATCAAAAATGGAAAACATGACATCCTTATAGGCATCCTCCCAAACAAAGTTAAATTGCTATTTTTTTCGCTTTAGTGAATTCATACTTCACCGATTAAATGTTCAGTCTCCGACCAAATCGAATTTAGTCTGCTGAAAAGCGAACTTTAGGGGTGAAGCCACTATGCATCAAAGGCTATTTCGTCATTTGTGTTGAATTCTGGCAACAATTTTTTTTTACATGCAACCAATGTTAGTCCAGTTTTCGTTTTAAAGGACAAGGCGAAACTCTAAGGCAGTATAGGCGCATATCTCACTTTGATGACTAGATATAAAGAGTATAACTCTCTTTCGACAATGTAAGCAGCAACACATTGGCAATTCAAGCATAACGTAGTTATCATTAAATCTGTCTTTAAAATTTACACCTAAAAAAACTTCTGGAATTAGCTCCAATCGTCATACCATTTATGCAAGACCTAATAAATGAGATTGATAGGCTGATAACAGATAAAAATTAAGCTTAAAGGTTCTATATATTCTTCAAGGGTTTTTACATAGTGACAAAACATTTTTTTTTCTTTTTCATTTTATTTACTTGATTCACTTCTAAACTAAACACGTTGACTATTATGATTGATAACAGACGAGAATCCGTTGATCCTACTGCTCCAGCTTCCACCTATTATACTTCAGGAAGAAACGGCCCAAGACATAGAACTAGAACACACACTGTAAGTATATTCAAGTTGATTACTATCTCTTTTTCTTGCAAAAACAATCTTTTCTTTTTGGCATCTATCTAACGTGATACTTTAGCATAAAGGTGGCTCTGCTAGCTTTAATCTGGGTGATCCAAGAGAAACCAATAGCTCAGGAATTATGCGAAGAGCTTCTTATGGTAAGGACACATAACTTGACATCTATTTTTATATTTACTAATGTTTTATTCAACTAAATAGAGGATAAAGGAAAAAACCGTCGCTTTTTGATAGAGGTCGAATCTACCCTAACACAAATCCTTGAACAAGAGGATACAGATGGTGACTTTCAAATCACAATCAATGACCTTGGTCCCAAAACTCTCTCCTTAGGTACAGCAGATTCTGGCGGGTATAAGCGCTTCCACATTCGAGGAAACTACATGCTCTCCAATTTACTGCAAGAACTGGCATTAGCTAAAGACTATGGCCGAAAATACATTGTTCTTGATGAAGAACGTCTCAATGAGAATCCAGTTGACCGACTATCAAAGATGATTCGACACCTCTTCTGGGATGGACTCACACGTTCCATTGATGGCGAAGGACTTGAATCAATTTGCGCAGACCCCAAGAACAGACAGAAGGACCTGGCACCTAGAATCTATATCCCATACAATGAAAAAGAAGTTTATGACTACTATAAACGCGTTTCAGAAGAAAAGAAGCACTTGAACTTGGATGTGCAATATCTACCTAAAGAAATAACTCCTGAATATGTTAAGAGTATCAACGATAAACCTGGTCTGTTAGCTCTTGCAATGAACCGAGTCAAAGATGAGAATGGCAACATCACTTTAAGTGGTGTTCCTTTTGTTGTACCTGGTGGCCGATTCAACGAAATGTACGGTTGGGATTCCTATTTTGAATCACTCGGTCTTCTTGCTGACGGAAGAATCAATTTGGCCAAGGGAATGGCAGAGAACTTTGCTTATGAAATTAAACACTATGGAAAGATCTTGAACGCGAATCGCTCTTACTATCTCTCACGCTCTCAACCTCCCTTCCTGACAGACCTTGCCATTAGAGGTAATAGTCATATCGTTTTGTAATGTAGAGGCGCGTTACTAAATCAATTTGCTCTTTGTTTTGTTATCCAAATTTATAGTGTATGAAGCTATGGATCCTAGCAACGAAAAGGAAAACAAAGCTTGGCTTAGAGAGATCCTTAAATCGGCTATCAAAGAATACCATACTGTCTGGATGGCCGAGCCTCGATTGGACAAGAAAACCATGTTGTCACGCTATCGTCCTGATGGTCTTGGAATCCCACCTGAAACAGAAGCTTCTCATTTTGATCATATCATTCAAAAGTATGCTGATAAACACAATGTGTCGATTCCAGAATTCAATGTGATGTACAATGATGGTATAGTCAAAGAGCCCGAACTGGATGAATATTTCTTGCATGATCGTGCTGTTCGTGAGTCAGGTCATGATACCACTTATCGATTTGAAGGTGTCTGTGCTAATTTGGCTACCGTGGATCTCAATGCATTACTATACAAGTACGAAACAGATATCGCTGATTGTATCCGTGACTTTTTGGATGATGATCTTGAAGACTTTGATGGTAACAAACAAACCTCTGAAGTATGGTCTGATCGAGCTACTAAGCGTAGAGAGCGAATTGACAAGTACCTTTGGAACGAAAAGGACGATCTATACTACGATTACGATACAGTCAAGGAACAAATGACAACTTATGAAAGCGTTACATCTTATTGGATGATGTGGGCTGGATGTGCCTCTCAGGAGCAAGCACAGAAACTTGCAAAGAGTTTATACAAGTTTGAAGTCAAGGGTGGTGTGGTCTCCGGTACCGAACGTTCACGAGGTCACATTACTTTAGATCGTCCTAATCGTCAATGGGATTTCCCCTTCGGTTGGGCTCCTCATCAAATCATGACATGGGCTGCATTTGATAAGTACGGTATGACAGAAATTGCAAGTCGTTTGGCATATCGTTTTCTTTACACGTACGTAAAAAAAACCCCTTTCAGAGAAAGCAATATACTGACTTTTTTCTATACATTATAGAATCACAAAATCCTTTGTTGACTTCAACGGTGTTGTTCCTGAAAAGTTTGACGTTGTCAACTTGTCGCATCAAGTTCAAGTTGAGTACGGTAATGTAGGCGTTGATTTCAAGTTTATTTCCCGCGAAGGCTTTGGATGGATGAATGCCTCATTTGAGGTTGGTCTCAGTCATCTTAGCACACAACTTCGACGAGCACTCGGCACTTTGACAGATCCAGACTTCCTGTTCAAGAAGATGATCGAAGATGAAGAATCCAAGCTGTCCGAAGCCGAACGTCTTGAAGCTCTCTCTCGTCGTCGCGTATCCACTATTGCTGCCAGAGACATTTTACGTGAAGAAGCTGATGCTGCTATCACAAAGATCAAAACCGAAGATATCCTAAGACAATCTTACAGCGCACCCAAGTCGCCAGAAATGATAGACAATTATCTTTCAACAACTACAGACCATCCTAATGCTAACGACGCAAAACTCCAACCAGTAGAAGAGAAACCTGTTGAAGATTATCTCACTGTACCTACTTCTAACATGTAGGTTATTTCTTTCTGACTACATATGCCTCACTAGTTATTTTTCTTGTTTTTGTATTTGTATATAAAATATATTTTAATCATCCAATCTACATTGATGACAGAAATAATTATTAAACAATAAACCCATCTATTGAATGCCAATTAAATCATAGTACAATGGTGTTCAATAGGACAAGCAACGCCTGTGTGAAGAGTGTTCTTTCTCTCAAAATTCGAAAAACATCGTGTTTACCAGATAGCGAAGGGTGTTGTTTACAGTCATCCCCCGATTTAGGGAGCGGAATATAGGGAACGATTTCGATTTAGGAAACGGTCTTAAGGGAACCGAACTTCCGTTACCGCTTAATGTTCCTTATTATTGCTTTAAGGAACAGGGAACGGTCCTGTGGCAACCTGTTCCTTATTTTATTTCATATACCGCTTGTGAGAGTCAATTGTATGGTAGAATCACTTTATAACTTATCTTCGTTACTCTGTTTTAGACAGTCTCGATAAAATAAGAGCAATAACTTTTTGCAATATCATGTTGAATATTGTATCAGACATTTAAATTTAATTTGTGACCATAATACTGTTCTGATGACGATTATGCTATGAGCTTTCTATGCGAGAAGTTGTGTATCTTCTATAATTTTATTGTATCACACGCTTTATATCAAATACTTCCAACAGTAATGACATTGGAGTGCTATCAAAGTAATGGTGTGAAAATAGTACGATCTGGATAAAAGATTATCCAAAGGTGCTTTATTTTTAATAAGAAACGATGTTGATTTAGGGAACGGTTGTGAGGGAACCGAAGCCGTTCCCTAAATCGGGGGATGACTGTAATTCGCTTAAACCTTTACTGTAGTTAATGAACGTCTTACGATATAGAGCCTTTTGGTCATTGGTAGCTTGTTGCTTTTTTTTACCTCGTTCCTACGTTCGCCTTGTACTGTATATAACTCTTGTTATTTTTGGCTTAATCTTTATTGGCCTCCATGTCGCATAAAGCACTTAAAGTTACCTTTACTGCCTGGGTTTTTACTATGTCTTATTTCGCTTTTAGTATAGATTGTGTACATTTGACTTAGACCAGTCTGCTGTTTTTAAAGTCACATTTCAATGTCTTGAAAAAGAAAAGGCCAGCATCTTTACTGCTTCTGTATTTTTGATACAGGAGCAACTAGACGCGATCAAATTAACAATGTATTATGTATTACAGAAGTCATCTCTAATCAATTGGTCTTATGATGCTCTATTCATGGCAAGCTAACAGACAAAATGAAACAGCATTGCTCTTGTAAGAACTGGATTACTTATATCATATGTCATAGTAAAGGATAGTTAAGTAAAGGGGCTCCATGAACTCTTTTCTTGTATTAATGAATGCATTATTACTTTCCTAATTTGAGATGTCATAGAAATAAACAATGGAAATCGGAATACCCAACATGATCGTTTTTGGGTGGAGCACAGCACATAGAGATTATGAACCTTGTAGCCACAAAAAAACATCAAATTCCTTACAAAGGACAAGAAGGCCAAGACATTGATTAGCCTAATTTTGCCGATGCATCTATTGACAGTTTTCGCTAGCTGAAATTCTATCACTCACTTTTACAATAGCAAGTATCTTATTTCACGAGTTTTTTTAGGCTTGTTTTCCGAATTTTCTGTTAGAAGGCTTACTATACAGTCTAGTGTTGCATTCATTATATGAAACACCATTCCTAATTGGGTACAGCGTGTCCACCTTGACAATTCTTAATCGGTCGATTTTGTGTTACACACGTTTTCCTGGGCTAATTTTTTTTTTGTAATGTTATAAAAGATTATGTTTAAAAAAAAAAGTAGTCTTCTTCTTTACTCTATATTTTTGTATTATTATGTCGCCCGCAGCCCCAACCGAATCTCTCTCGGGCCATGTTGGCCATTTGTCATTAAAGCAAACAGAAACCCTCAAGCAACTCTGGGCACGTTTGTTTGAACTTTTCAATCAAACAGGTACTGCTTATACTGCACCTGCTAAGCAACCACAACCACAAGAAGAAGCTCCCTCAAAAAAGAGCTGGTTCAGCAAGAAGGATACAGCCCCCAAAGAAGTCAAGGACGTGTTTATTGGTACAACAACAGATCCTGCATGGATGGATCTGCCTCTTGAAAAAGCTTTACCTTTGATTCCTGGATCTGAACTTCGTTCTACTTTCTGGAATATGGTTGCTACAGATAATCCTGACGCTGTTCTTTTACGTTTTTTGCGCGCCCGTAAGTGGGATTTGGATGCTTCCTATCAAATGCTGGCTAACACTTTGAGATGGCGTCTCGTTATGCGTATCGATGACATCGTTAGCTTGGGTGAGAGCGGTATGCGAGATGAATTGAACAAGCTTAAGCCTGAACTCGGTGATTGCTTTATCAAACAACTCAATTCTGGAAAAGCGTATCTTGGTGGACCTGATAAGATGGGTCGTGGTATCTGGTAAGTTGCAATAAAATCAAGTGAGTGGGAAACGGATACAACAAAAAACAGACAACGAAAAGAATAGAGCGAGATAAGAAAAAAGAAAAAGGGAGGGGAGAGTGTGGAAGAGAATGTAACAATCAAATCTTACAATACCCCTGTTAGTTTCATTAACGTTAGTCTCCACCAAAAAGATGAGCAACCACTGGAAGCTATAAAGCTGTTGACAATGTATGTTATGGAGACATCACGTGTTATTGTACATCAACCGATTGAATCTGCATGTATCGTTTTCAACATGGATGGCTTCACACTCAAAAACATGGTAATGAGGAACAAAGAGTGCTATCAAAGTCGTTTGTCTTCTAACTTTGTAATCTTGATAAACAGGATTTTGATTTTGTCAAGTTCTTGGTTGGTTGCTTTGAAGCATATTATCCTGAAACATTAGGCTCTTGTTTGATCCATAAGGCACCTTGGGTCTTTTCCACTGTGTGGAATTTGATTACACCCCTTTTGGATCCTGTTGTAGCAAGCAAGATACATTTCACAAAAGATTGCAAGGAATTAACCAACTATGTTGATATGGCTGCCTTGCCTGGCATTATTTCAGGGGAAAAGGGTAAAAAGACTTTAGATGAATCTGTACAAGTGGCACCTGTCCCACCAGGCACACTCAGCAAACCTGACACAGCTGCTTATCGCGATTATCAAGCTATGGTTCAGAAATATGAAGTAGAAACAGCTGAATGGACTAAAGCGGCAACCACGGAAGAAAGCAGTAAGGACTATAGTGCTCGTCATGAATCTGCCAGACAATATCGAGTAGCACGCTTTAGAGCCGAAATGGATATTCGTGGTCCTACCAGCTATCAAGCAAAGGGCCTTGTTACTATTACCCCTGAAGGCCGTGTCATCCTCAATTTTGGTAGTGATGGGTTTACTCCTTTAGACATTACCGAAAACGTCTAAAAAGTATTATTGAAAGACGCATCATGCTGCAAACCAAACAAAGAAAAGGACTATTGTTTTCATACCCTCTATTCCTTGTTTTACTTCTGTCACTTATTACAAGTCTCTTTGCATCTCTTGCAGGCATTCAAAGCAAAGGCTAATTTAATCTAATTCTTAGAAGTAAAGGGTCAATAAAAATATCAAGATCATACAGTAATATGTAGAAGAGAGAGAGAGATACTGAATGACAGTTTTTTTTTTGACGAAGATAGGATCTATTAAAGCGATACTTTAGTTCTAGAACACCATGAGATTCATTGCAATATCGATATGCATAACCGTAGAGTTTTCGACCTCATCATTATTGCTATGGTTCACTCTGAAGATCTTAACTCTATACTCTAATGTTTTATGCAAGGCTTTGTTGTCCAAAAAGTGCTATGAGTGAATGATTCGTCTTCTTCTTTTTGGAAATATCTGATGTGATGTTTTATAGTAAACTTACACTTTATGCTGCATCTAGAGACAAGCTTAGAAGGTCAGCAAGACATTCGTGTTTACTCTCAAAATTAGATCTAGAGAGTTAATTGTTATTCACAATGCCATTAACTCGTTTGGATTTCATTCGGTAAATTAGGACAATCCAAGACTTTTCGCATCTTTTTCTTTCATGATATTCTGATATATCTGATACCAGTTACTATACAGTGACCAACCTATCTAAAAAAAGAATACATATTCATCAATGTTTTGAATGGGCATACATTTCCCGCAAAAAAGAAAGAATCCAAAAAAAATCGAGGTGGTATAAGCAAGGTAAATTATGACCATACAAGAACAGATTTTTCAGTATACTTCATCTTTCAACACTGAGAAGAAAGAGAAGATCCTCTCCTCTAATTTTGAGAGAGAGAGAGAGAGGTGTAGAAGAAACTACGTCAAACACAATTGTGTACTTACTCATTTATCTGAGCTGATTTATCTTAAAACGAAGGATTATGTCGAGTTTAGCATATATCGAACTTAATAGCTTCGTATTTAGAACAGAAAGTTCATGTTTGAAATCACTGAGTTCAGCTTCCATCGCTCACATATTGAAGCAATGGTCTTAGTCATGATTTACTGCATTATGTATTTGAATAAAGCAGATGAAACCTGTTGTCTATGAATAACTCCGATGAAAGAGATACGTCAAAGTTGCACAAAGACATTTGACATAAAACTGCGCGTGAAGTTCTTTTCTAGTTTCTTTTCTTCTTTGTCTATCCCTCTTCTGAATAAAAATAATGTGTGGTCGCTTCTGTTGTACACTTGATCCTAGCACTATACAGTCAAAGCTTCATGAAGAGAAAGTAGTTGATCAATCAGATACCCAATGGAGTGATGATAGTGACAAATATCAATCCAGCTATAACTGCAGTCCTTGGCAATATATCCCTACCTTATTAGAGCATAAACAGACTCACAAAAAGACATTGAAACCAATGGTAAGACAAATGATAAGATACATAGCATAAGCGATTAAAAACCAAAGGCATTGATTAGCGTTGGGGCTTTATTGCTTCTTGGATGAAACAACATAGCTATCAGAGGCCAATCAATGCTCGTTCAGAAACTTTGATCGGGAATCAGCACGGCCTTTTTCAAGAATCAAAGAACCTTTATCGCTGCATAATTATAGCTGAAGGGTAAGCATGGTATAGTAAGTTATGGCAACCAAAAATGGAATAGTAATATCCCTATTTAAAAAAAATCAGATTTTATGAATGGAATAAACAGAAGCAACCTTTCTATATCAAGAGAAAAGACGGTCATTTAATGCTGTTTGCTGGACTCTATGCTACTTCAACTGTTGAAGGTAAGCATTGCAATATGCTTGGGCAAAACCCGCTTGCATTAACTCCCTTGAATGCAATCAAAAGGTGAAACAGTGACTACATGTGCCATTGTCACTACGGAACCAGATCACTGCGAATTCAGTAAAATACACAATCGAGTACCTGTCATTTTAGATCCCAAAGATGTTGATGTATGGATCAACAGTCAACAAAGATTCACAAATCATATTCAGGAAGTACTAAAGCCATTTGAGGGGGGACTAGATATGTAAGTGTAGATATTTGTTTTCGCTTTTGAAGAAGCTAAGCACATTCAACTAATTTCCTTCAAGTTATCGGGTTTCTACAGAAGTAAATTCAACCAAACCAAACTCTCCAAGTCTTATTACACCGCTAGATCAAAAAAAGGACTCTATCTCACGTTTTCTTAAGCCTTCAACTGTTCAAGATGAATCTAACAAGTGCGTTCCAGAAGTCGATAGAAAACCAAAGGTAAGAAACACTTTCTCATACATCAAGAAGAATAACTTATTTGTGAGTTTTTTACAACCTATTTCTTCCAAATAAAAAAAAACAGCCCACTCTAGACCAAAAGAAAAGAAAAGGAAGCGTAGACGACCATTCAAAAAATGCGAAGACAGCAAAGATTACTCAGTTCTTTAACAAGTCATCTTCATCAAAATAAAGAGAGAAAAAGAACACAATCTAGAATGTGTTACTTGAATAGATCTATTGTCTAGTAATCTACATAAAAAAGAAAGAAAAAAGATGGTTTTTTAGAGCAGCACATCGTTTTGTTCAAGTAATCAATTTACCTGCTGCCCATCCATTATCTTTCAAAAAGTCTTCAATTGCTTCTCGAAGAGACAAATTGGGTATAAGTTGCTGTTCAGTACAAGGTCTTCTTGAGATAGGATCGAAACTTCCATTTCTTTGGAAATGGTCTATAAGAGATTGGCGTTCATATGTAATACCATCTGGTGTAAAGACAGGATCATGCATGATGTTGAATGAGATCTTGTCCAAATAAGCCTCTGGAATTTCACGCCTCTAACAAACCAAATTCAGTACACCAACTCGTCTTATTTTTCTTAAAGCTATTTTTACCATTGAGTTCTCTTTAGAGTGCACAAAAACTGTCTCGATCTTCGATAAACGCTCATCCTGTAAGAATGATGTACGGTTAGCAACAAGCTCACAAACACATCAGTTATGCTTCTTACAATATGGTAGTTGATTGTATCAATAGCTTCTTGATCTTCAGGATCTGTAGTAGCCAATTGCTCTTTTCTCTCTTTCTCAATTAAGCTCTTTACATAGCGCAACAATTCAGATTCTTTTTCAAGACGAACAGCTTCGTCATCCTCCCATTTCTAATCCCAAAAAAGTGGTAAGCACAATCACTACAAGAGGTTCAATAGAGGCTGCTACTTACTCTCTTTCTCGCTAGAAGCAAAGCTTGTAAAATATCGTTCACATATTTAACCTTTTGAACAATAGCTAACTCATAACCTTAGAGAGAAAAAAAGAAGCATAAATGACATATTCAGATGACAACCTGTTGTATGATTACCCTTTTTCAATTTGTTCAAAGCTACAGTAAGAGTCGATAAGCAATTGAAAGTCAGTCTAGTTCAATCACCTTACCTTCACCATGTTGCTTCTTTTCAGTCAAAGCTTGACCTATCTATTGTAGCTTTAATTAGCTAAAACAAAGAAAATATCTTCTTTAAGAGAGTTTACCAAATAATAGGCTTTCACTAAAATGATACAAAATGTTAATTCATGTAAGAAGATGGTTGCATAATGCTTTACCTAGTGAAGGATCAATTTCAATTGCCTTTCTACAGTCCGAAACTACTTGATCATATTTCTCTAACTGAATACATGTTTGTTATTAGCAATGTTTGAAACCCCCATTATTTTCACTACATTGTACCTTAGAATAACACAAAGCGCGGTTGGTGTAATATACGCCAATAGTCGAATCCTTGATCTGTTGCAAGTTGAGAGATGCAATGTTTGAGTATACTCTTTTTCTTTTTCCCTGTCATTACTCTTGCTTACGATGGCCGAAGTATACTCTTTTATAGCCTCCTCGAAGCGTCTTTCCGAGAATAATTTGTTGCCTTTATTTAAAAGTGGTTATTTGCGAAACACATAAAACGCTGCTATTTGCCAAGTATGTCGCCTTTACCATTTGCTTTATGCTGCTCTGCCTCAGCCTTTGACATGTAAGATTAGTAATCGAAGAAAGTAAAAGAAGAAAAAAAAGTAAAGTAAACGCTTAATTTATTATCCAATCTCTTTTCTTTGTTCCGAAATGTCAGTTACATGCAGAGTTAGAAATTTATCAAGCACTTAAATTAGCGTTTGCTAGACAACCAAATGGTAAGCCACCAATGTTCTCTTGAACAGATGACTATGAAATGGAACTCTATTGAGTTGCATGGCTAAGCCTGCTTTGGTATTCTCCTTTAGATTCTTTATATTTAGGTTGCAGATCTTTTTTTGTGCATCTGTCTTTCTGTAAATCAGTTGAGCGATATGAATATATGCATATGTGACATCAGTCTGAAACCTGAGGAAGTATTAAATAAGAAGCTCAATTAATTTCTACGGCTGCAGGCAAATGAATGCATTTAAGCTTATCTCTTTGTTGAATGGAAGACTTTGAGAAAATACAAAAATTAATAAAGCCATTATTAATTTGGAGATCAATTAAATTTGAAATGATGTCTACCATTTATCAGACTATGCTAGATTTGCAAACGGGAGAAACAATCGAGCTTACCATTTTTTTTTTGCCGATCTTTAGCATAGCTACAAAGAAGATCACTGAATAAGGCGTCAGGGCGCAAAGCAAATAAAAACAACAACAGTAACAATAAAAGAAAACGAAGACGATAAGTGTGTGTGTGTATCGAAAAGAGCAACAAATCCGTCAATCTACTGATTTGCTTATTAAACTTCTTAATTGCATGCTAGTATCAATTAAAACATGCTTGGAGTGAAAGCATGGCATTTACACAATATATTTAAAGAAATTGAGGAGAACACTGTTTATGTTCGCCCACTCTTATATTCAGCTTTTTCCTTCTTCCTTCCCTCTTTGGTTTGCATGAATGGTGCTAAAGAAGAACAGAAGAGAAAGAGGAGCAAGTCAGCACATCAGCAAAAAAACAAGCTACTTTGCTTGTTGTGCACAGACCGTTACAGGTTCTGACTACAATGCTTTTTAAAATTGGCCAATGTCTTGTCACACTGGCTTTCCTTTTTCATTCGTTATTTTTAGTCTAACCTTCAGTTACAGCTTTTGCCAAAATCATGTCGCATAAAAAAAGCGAGGTAGTTGAATTCACCGCAGTTGGCTTCTCTCCTCTTCTTTTAACAAGGAAGCCGCTTCAATATTGAGCGATTGAGTTTCTTATTGACTGATTTTATGAGAGGAGAGGTAGGAATTGGCTAGCTAAGGGCCATATAAGAAAAAATTGACAAAACTATTGTGAGGGATGACAGATTATCTCTTGACTTTGCTATCCCATTACACCTCACAGAAATGTAACATCGATCGGCATACAACAATTATATATATGATGTGTTTGTTGTTGTGTTCGTCGTTGCATCTACGATGAGACATGTTGTAGTCAATGTCTATGTATTGTCACTACTAATGAATATGGCGGATAGAACAGTTTTTATGAGAAGGTCAAGACAAGAACCTTGTTGAAGTTAGATTATCACGGAGAGGTTGAATTTTCAAATACAATGCAGATCTAAAGAAAAAGTCAACTTTGTCAACTCTACTGCTTTCTTTTATAACAGCCAATCTCAGTGCTTTTTTTCTCTTCAAAGTACGTTTAGAATGAGCTATTCATTTTATTTTGAGGGTAGACAAAGGAATGTTATATGTGGCGATGTAAGTGACTTAATGTGTATTACTGCTAATGAAGATTGGTACAAGTTAGAGCAATTCTTATTCTGTAGTGCATCTTTCAGCACTCATATTGAGGTTAAAAGGAAAGTGATGATGGAAGCTGACCAACCTTTTTGGAACACAAAGCGACTAAAAATAACGAATGAAAAAGGAAAGCCAGTGTGACAAGACATTGGCCAATTTTAAAAAGCATTGTAGTCAGAACCTGTAACGGTCTGTGCACAACAAGCAAAGTAGCTTGTTTTTTTGCTGATGTGCTGACTTGCTCCTCTTTCTCTTCTGTTCTTCTTTAGCACCATTCATGCAAACCAAAGAGGGAAGGAAGAAGGAAAAAGCTGAATATAAGAGTGGGCGAACATAAACAGTGTTCTCCTCAATTTCTTTAAATATATTGTGTAAATGCCATGCTTTCACTCCAAGCATGTTTTAATTGATACTAGCATGCAATTAAGAAGTTTAATAAGCAAATCAGTAGATTGACGGATTTGTTGCTCTTTTCGATACACACACACACTTATCGTCTTCGTTTTCTTTTATTGTTACTGTTGTTGTTTTTATTTGCTTTGCGCCCTGACGCCTTATTCAGTGATCTTCTTTGTAGCTATGCTAAAGATCGGCAAAAAAAAAATGGTAAGCTCGATTGTTTCTCCCGTTTGCAAATCTAGCATAGTCTGATAAATGGTAGACATCATTTCAAATTTAATTGATCTCCAAATTAATAATGGCTTTATTAATTTTTGTATTTTCTCAAAGTCTTCCATTCAACAAAGAGATAAGCTTAAATGCATTCATTTGCCTGCAGCCGTAGAAATTAATTGAGCTTCTTATTTAATACTTCCTCAGGTTTCAGACTGATGTCACATATGCATATATTCATATCGCTCAACTGATTTACAGAAAGACAGATGCACAAAAAAAGATCTGCAACCTAAATATAAAAAGACTCCATAGGTTGCCAAAATGAAGGACGAAGAGGTAGTGGTGACCCGCTAATGGTATTAACTTTTTTTCTTTAAGAAAAAGCTCAATCACAACCCTCAAAAAGTTGTATCATGAGGCTAGTATGAGAAGATATAAAGGGCAGGGAACTGGAGATCAAAAAATTGTTTATATGGCTGGATTTGGAAATGAAGCGTGGTTAAGAAGCCCAATATTACCACATCTTCATCCTTCGCTTTGGGAACTTATGGATTAGTATTTTTGAATACAATCTGTAGAGGGGACAACGTAATGGCTTATTTTCGGCACATATTTAATTCAGCTTCTTTTCTATACATAGCTAGTGGCATCAAGCAAGTTTCTTAATGGTTGCTGTGGCAAAGGAAGAAATTCCACTGCTCTATTACTCTGTTTGTTTGCTGCTCGTGATTTTTCTTATCCGGCTGCATGTTTGTACTTTTTGACGGGTGAGCCTACTGCTTATGAACAGGGAAACCCTGTAACAAAAAGTAACTGTAGTACCAAGACACGCTAAAGGGCTGGCCCCCTCTCAAATTTATGCGCACAAGGTCCCTCGTTGTACAAAAAAAAAAGACTGTTGCACACTCAATCTCTACGTTAAATAAAATGCGCCATGACAATGAATAAAATAGTCCATTTCTTTTTTCTTTTCTTGCATTTAAAATTAGAAACATTTGAATCATCACCTGTGCTCATATTGATGCTTAGAAAACAATCCTTGAGTAGTATACAAAGTTCAATGGATTCGTCTTCATTGGTAGATTCCTATTGTTACCGCAAGAAGCTCATCCACAAACCGAGCATGAACAGTGTGTACTCTAAGGTCTTGCCGTTGACTTCCGAAAATCTCTCTAAAATCAGTCGAGTGGACAATTCTTATACACCTCTTGCTCGCTTTTGTAACGAAGTTGGCACAGACATCATTGGTCTAACTGAATCTAACACATCTATATCAGCAAGAAGACTGATGCGCCCTCATGAAGTAGTTGAATCACCTCATCTAATGTCCTTTCCGTTCCATAATGACTCTCGGTTCCTGCCTACAGCCGAGCATGATTACCCAGGAGGTAATTCAGACACATCCTCATTGCTATTCAATTCCTCTGTATACACTCGTCAGCGTTTGAACAGTACTACAAGTTATACGACTCAAAGTATTTCAGGACAGGCTGTTACTTACAGACAAAATTATCGCATGAACAGAGCTGATGATGTGTCTAGTCTATTCAGTCATAGACGCAGATATACTGGTGTTACACCATCATCACTCTCAACATTACGTGACGACGAAACAATGGTGTCACAAAAGAAACGCCAAAGTGCTTGCAAATTGACACTCAAGTTGAAACAAGGTCTATCAAAGAACAGTAACATCTTCGAACATAATTACACTGAAACTGTAAAGAAGACTTCATGGTTTAAGAAGCTCTGGAAGCTGATGAGACCAAAGCCTGCTACTCCAAAAAGAACCATATCCGAACCTGTCTGGTACAGTCAATTTCGTTGCAACCCTCCTCCTCCCACTACTTTCGCTTCTTAAAGAAAAGAAAATTGTATTTAGTTCTCTTCGTATGTACATAAAAACTTGTATTTTCCTTTTTTCGAAAAAGGTCTCTCCTTTTGTTTAAATGATTATAATAAATTATCATTTGTCAAAACAAAAACAGTTTGTTCTTTTCTTTCGTCTTGATAAAAAAAAGGCATAAATGCTGTCTGCCGAATATGCTGTTTAGTTCCGAAGCAGATGTATGTAAATGGCGTCATTGTCGAAATAGATACAGTGGGACGACCATGTCTCATTCGGGCCGGCATAGTAGTAAAGCAGGTATAAAAAGTAAACTAAAACGTGTCTCTTTAATCTAGAACTCGCTTGATGCCTGCTTCTTTCTTCGGGTAATCTGGGTTATCCTATTTTGACAATGATAGCCAGTGTTGTCTACATAATCCAATGACTGGTGCCTTTCAGGAACCCATCTTTTGTTTACGTATCACAAGAGTATAAAAAAGCAAGGGCCAACCATCTGGGTAACATGCTCCGGCCTTACTATGTATGCCCTTCCCTACCTATCTAAAATACCTTCTCTGTACTTGCTTCTTGTCTTATAAATTATTTATCATCAACTTTTTTTCTTTCGGAACGCAGTACTTTTTGATCGTTCGATATATACAGATATGTAAATGCAAAAAAAAAAGAGACACGAATGAACACACATAAAACAGCATAGAAAAGTTTACTGTATCACATTCAGAGATTGTTGTGGATCCTTACTCGAGTTTTATTTTCTCTGGTCGGCCTAAATCTGGTAAAGCCGAGCCGAAGATATTCTTTCTTTATTTCGCATACAATGAGCCCATCGTTTCAAAATACTTTATTTTGGGAGAATGTCTTCCTGTCTTGACTTGTGCACTAATGCCTAATACATTATAGTCTAGACTTGAAGCTAAATGCTTTGTACTCACACTTCCTGTTTTACTAAAACACATATGTTGCTTGTTGATTCCAGGCAACATTGTGTCTACTCTAGAAGTGGTGTTTGACCTATTCCCTAATCATAGTGGAAACCATTTTTCCTTGTTATCCTAGAAACGAAGAGACTGAGCTTAAAAGCAGGTTTTGTGCTCTGTTGTTAGCTGCGTCTATTTTTTCTCCTCTTTTCTTCTTTTTGTTATTCAGAGTCTGTGAAAAATGTTGAAAAAACACTTGCCTTTCGAGATCCAATGGAAGATTTTGGATTATCTAGAAACAGAAAGCAAAATCCAATACAGTCTTGTATCCAAACACTGGAGAGAAGCAGCGAAGTGTGTCTTGTTTCAGAGCATTTGCTTGGAGTCTGTAGAAGAAGAAGACGCATATATTGATTTACTTTTCGAGTCGCCATCATTGGGAGAATCAACAAAGAGCTTGATGCTCAAATCAAACTCAAGCATGGAAAGAGGCCAACAGTATTCTGTTTTGATTCGCTTGACACCTAATTTAAGGTTTCTTCAGATTGATTGTGATGCTGGATCGTTCTACCAAGTTGCCCTGCTGGAGATACAGCGCGGTCATTGGAGATATCTTCATCATATAAAAGATATATCGGATACAACAAGTGTTAGTTCTATGGGAACAAGCGGTACTGTAAATTCAAGTCTAGGATACCATGCTCTTTTGTCAGCAATTAAAGATAGACTCTCTGATGTTGTGCTCGATCTTTCTTCCGTTTCTCATTCACCTGCCGAAATACATTGCTTTCAACATCCACTGTATATTACAAGACAAACTCGTTTCAGCTCAGTAAAACACTTGACTTTTGTTTCTTCGCACAAGACAGCAATTAAATCATTAGACGATGCTCTTGCATTATTCCCAAATGCTACAAATGTCATACTAAGGCAAGTTGAATTGGAAAGTTATGAATACGAATTGACAGAGATTGAGCCAAATATGGCAGTAAAAGGCTTATTTATTACTATAAGCGCTTTGCCAAAAGAAAGTTTAGATTATATCAGTTGCAAATTTCCTAATGTTAAGCAACTAGTACTTAGAGCTGTGGAAAACCTTGAAAGTCTGACTGATTTCATGCGTTACGCCAACTCAGTAGAAAGACTCAACATGCAACTCTGGAGACAAGAAGGCCTTATGGTACTATTAGATGCAATTGTTCCACTTCAATGGCAAGGAAAGTTGGAAATCAAATTTAATCCAAAAATCCTTGGACTCCAATATAACAGGTCCAAACCACGTTACTCAAAGCTATATGTTCGAAGCCACATAGCCAGCTTTGATTTCACACGAGCAAGCTTGATAGCATATTTAAATCAACTAGATGAGCTTGACACATATTCGATCGACCTTGAGCATGCCCGATTATTGTCTTATTGTACTCAGCTCAAAACTCTCCGTATATGCCACAATAATGTTTCTGTTAGTGAAATACCCGCACTGCCAATCACTTGCTTTATTTCAAGTGGTGGATCTAACAATATGAGCTTTTTGAAGCATCTCTCTACATCTGCACCCAACCTAAGAGATGCAATAGTCGAGCTCAATGCATCCAATATAACCGAAGTCCATATGCCTTCTACCTCATTCCACTCCCTTCGCATAAACTTTATCGAGCCTTTACCAACAGACTTGTTTAACATTCATTTGATTCGATCTGGAGAGGAAACTTATTATCGGTCATTTGAAAGTCAACTATGCGAAATTGGACCTAGCGAGTATAGCCATGAAGAGTGGGTCACAAGCAAAATGAGGATAGAAATATTGTGTAAAGACATCAAACATCTTGAGTTACTATGGCAACTAAATGATCTTAAAGATCGGTATATCTTACATGAGTTTTAATAAACAAGTGATGCCCTTTGCGTATTATCCACCAACTCGAGTCTTTTTTCCTGAGAAAGATTCGGTAGCCAAGGGACAAGGTATTGCGCCAAAAGATTGACGCACCTATCTTGGCACAAATTGCCCTCTATCACTGCCACAGGTCCGACGCCTCCTGCCCAAAAACAACCCGAAATCATTACAATACCCCTGCTGTACGTAACCGTGAGAGCAGTGTACCAATACTGGCACCTCTCATTGACCTTTTTGAGTACTCTAGCACCACCATCATTACTCTTTATGTTGTACCTTAATTCATTAAACTAAATTCGCCTCTCCAGTCTTCTTTGGTCCAAATTGATGCTTTCTAAAGCCCAATCGCATTATTTCTAAATATTTGCATCAGAAAGGGCAGACTTGTGTGCTGCCTAATGAGATTTGAAGCCCAACTCGCTGATATGCTTTATCGAAGTCTTGAAACTAACATTGATCTCCTCGTCGTGGACATTTCTCAAAATATTGTTGTATGATGCGAAAGGGTTTGATTTGATATATCCTTTTAAAGCTCTCAACTGTTGTTCTGAAAGCTATCTGTTAGCTCCAATTACTTTTCCTGGCAACGGATTGCCCTTCTCACAACCCGCTTCAGATACGGTTGACGTATTGGTAGGTACCTCAACTTCTCTAAAAAAAAAGCCTTACTTAAGGTGAATCCCATCTTGCTCAGCCAATAAACACCTCAATATATTCGATCTTCTCTTGGTTTATAGGGCCTTCTAGACTTGATGATTGATAGTCGAGCGCTCATCGTAGTGTTTTGATAGTATATGTAATGGGTATGTATAAAGAAAAAACAATACGTTTCTGTAATATATGCATAAAATCAAATTTTGCGAAATTCACCACCTGTATTTACATAGGACATTAGCTCTACATCATAAAAATGACAATATTTACGAGACGGTGGAAGTAGGCTCATGACAACTTCCGAAATCATTGAAAGAGGGGCCTTCTAGGTTGATAAAGGTGTACAAAACTTTCATGACTTTTTCAGTAAGCATGTAATTATCAGCTAGTAAATCGGGATGACTGTAGATCCCTTTTTATCTCAAACACCCTCGCAACATTTGTTCTTGCATTTAAGACATATAGGATTATTGCAGTCGGACCTATGCATCTTTCTATCACATAGAACATCATCGTATTCCGTGCATGTTTTTTAAAGCATATCAACTATTTGAATAAGGATAGTGGAGTGTGGCAATGTTGATTAGTCTGTCTTAATCTTATAGAAAGCTAGCTATGACGAACTTCACTTTATATGTTCTCAGTTTGTGCTCAAACAAGATTCTAAAACTCACTTCATTGTTGGAAAAGTTGCTTACTGATTTAATTGAAAAGTCTTTATTTGATTTGTCATTGTAGCCACGCTGGCTTCTTTCATTAAACACCACATTTGTGTTTCGACTTCCTATAAAGATTAGCTGAAGAACGTACATATGCAACCTGTAATTTCTCTTTTAGTTCTATAGAATCCATGTTGGCCTTCGGTTCATACTGAGCTACAATAATGGTAAAAATTGTTCGGGAAGCGAAACTTTATCTTGAAAGCTAAAGACTTTCAATTCAAGCAGTAAAATTTTTTTCTTCCTTTCTTCTCCCTTTCACTCTCTGTCCTTTTTCAAATGGCTACTATTGTCGAACAAGTACAAGGCTTCTTTCACAATTGCCGTCTAAACAGTGATCGAGAATTGGCTTTTCAATCAGCTTTAGATCTAGTTGAGATCTTGATCAGTAGTTTTTGTTGCTCTCGCTGTTGTTTCCGATATCTTGGCTGTTCAGATTTCAGCCTTTACTTGATAGACGAAGCTGTAACTATCTTTTTATTTAGAATCAATCCATTCTTTCATGCTAATACATTTTGGGTTGATAGGAAACACACTCAGCTATTTGCAGTATACTAGAGACTGAACGTCAAAAGACATTTGAGTTTGATGACAAAAGAACTTGTTCAGCATGCGTTGGCAGTGTTCAGTTTGCAGAATCATTTGCGGATCCAGTAGCCGCTAGAATAAGAGAAGAAGATTACCAAGTAGACAGCAGTGCCTTGTTCTGTACATTACCCATCAGTGTTTTACATAGAGATCACTTTCTTAAACTACATGCTGTCAACACTCTCTTAGCCGATCCCAAAGAATACACAGCAGATCTTATCCGACTTTGGAAAGAAATGATACCTAGAGACCCTAAGGATTTCTTCAGATATGTATTGGCCTCAAAATTGAAAGAAAAGATCAATTTTGTGTTGGATGCTGATTCACCTTTGCGTATGACTGTGGTTATTGCACATGAACCTTCTTCCAAGGAACACATGTTCTTAACACAGTTAAAGCGCCCATTACTCAATGTGAGAACCATTCGACACAAGGTACCCTTAACTTAATTGTTGTTCTAATTATACAAACTAAGCAAACTTTTCTTTTTCTTTTCCACTTAGAAAATGAGAATGACTGTAGGTGATTCAAGACCCAATATTGCTGAAGCTCTCAAGAAATTAGATAATGACGAAGCTAAGCTGTGAGTTAATAGACATAGCAAATGGTAGCCTTCTTTTTCTTTTCTTACCTAACACTTTCCTCTTTATATTTGGGTGACTTTGTTAGATTGACAGCCATTCCACCTGTGCTGACAACCGAAAGAGCTACATTTGAATCAGCCACCTTTTTGAATAGCCCAAGTTACATTGGTGGTCGTTACCTCAAGTTTTCTCGAGAATACAGTCAAACAACATGGATCGTGAGAGGACAGAAATTGACTGAGAATTCCGTTTCTGAAGTTTTTTCAGACATCATCAAGAAATACTATCGTGCAGATGATACCAAGTTTTGTACAGCAGGCCGTGAAGATGCCAACGTGCGTATGTTGGGTACAGGACGTCCCTTCTATTTCGAAGTAGTCAACCCTCGAGTGCCTCGATTGGCTGATTCAGACTATCAAAAAATGGAAGACGAAATCAACAATCAACCACAACACAAAGCATTTGTTCAAGTGAGACATTTGAGTCATGTAAAGCCAGAGCATTTGAAGATCATCAAAGAAGGTGAAGAGACCAAGACAAAGCAATACAGAGCTCTTGTTTGGCTTTCTGAGCCTTTGACAGACGAATTGGTGGACCGCATCAACCAAGTAGGATCCAAAGCATTTACTATTCAACAAAAGACACCTGTCCGTGTTTTCCAACGTCGATCAGCTGCCATTCGACCCAAAACAATCCACACCTCCACCATTGCTCGACTTCATCCTCAGGTAGACATGAATAGTCCTGAAGCACGTTTTGGTGTACTTCAATTGCACACACAGGCGGGCACTTATATCAAAGAATATGTGCATGGCGACTTGGGTCGAACACAACCTAGCTTGGCTACAGTTGGCCAAATCCATTCTGCTGATCTTTTGGAATTGGACGTAATGGACGTAGATCTGGTCTGGCCACCTGTCAAGGAAAATCAAGAAGAGGAGCCTTTATCAGGAAGAGTGACACCTAGCGATGTTGCCAATGTCAACAATAAGCGTGTTTTGTCATAATAAAAGAAGAGATCTTTAATGTATCTAATTTTCATACCTTGAACGTGGAAGTGAATTGCTCTACGGGGTTGAAATGCTCGTAGTATCTCTGTTTATCCTCAGTTCTTTATCTCTCTTATACAGACCAGCACATACAGAGTTACACTAGTCTCCAGCATACTGAGCTTTCGATGTCTGACCAAATACTAGCAATATATCTTGAGCAAATAAGAAGTTGCACATAGCTGAGCTCTTAATAGGTATGTCTTTTTCTTCATTTTCGCCCATATTCATTTCTTTTCTTAGCAGGGATGTTTCACTTTTCCATTGTGTATATTATAAGCGATGCTACAAAACTACAGAGTAAAGGATTATCATAAGACTAGCTTGCTTTGACTTCAGAGATACAGTCTAGTTTCGATTGCTTAGGCATGGTCTCCTTTGGACATCTCGCGATAATTATAGGGCCTAAAAATTTCCTTCTTCGTCTTGTATCTCGTTGTTGAATTGTTCCTATATCTGACCCTAGTCACTACACTCTGTTGGTAATACAATCAACATAATTTTTTTTTTGATAAATCGAGAGCTTCTGTAGCTCCCCACGATGGAATTGATTCCAACATTGGCTATATGGAATGTGGCTTTTGATTTCTCTTTGGCAATCTTGGATTATTTCTTCTTCTTGCTTGGCAGAGATCGCTTCCTCTGTCTTTGTTTTCCCAATTTGGCTATTTTTTAAGTGCATGCATAATTTCGAGAAATATTGATAGGGTAATCGTGGTCTCAATAAATTCTGGGAGAAATTTATTCAATAACTCAGAACTCGTATTTATTTTTTTCCCTTCGCTTTTTATTTTATTTTTATCTTTGTTCTTTTTTTTCTCCTTTTGTAATCGATATCATGGCTGGTAAAGGAGTTGTACGTAGTATGTAAGTAAGTAAAAGAGAATGAAGTGGGTGAAAGAGAGAGAGAGAAAACATGCAAGAAGACATACACATGAAAGCGAGAGAGAAAGAGAGAGAAAAGTGAAGAAGCACAAAAAATAGAAGAATGGAGATATTCATTATTGTTGCCCAGTAAAAACATAGCCAAAGGCTTTAGCGATGTCCAGATAAAAGTGAGAGAAGCAACTTCGAACGACCCATGGGGACCAAGTGGTACTCTTATGAATGAAATTGCTCAGTTGACCTACAATGAGTAAAGTAAAGTTGATAGTACAATCGGCTACTTATTGACTTCTCTACAATAGAACCGACTTTATCGAGATTATGGACATGATTGATAGAAGACTGAATGACAAAGGCAAGAATTGGCGTCATGTCTTTAAGGTAACCTAAATACAATGATGACGATCACCTTTTGCAATAACCTCGGAGTTTCTTTTTAGGCATTACTCTTACTAGATTACTGTTTGCACGTGGGATCTGAAAACGTCGTTTTGTACGCCAAAGAAAACATCTATGTTGTAAAGACACTTAAAGAATTCCAGCATGTTGAAGAGAACGGCAAAGATGTGGGCGCTAATGGTATGAAAAAAAAAAACTTCTCCATTTTTTGCTCCTTTTTTTTCTAATTGGTATTGATCTCTCTAATAGTGCGTCAGAAAGCAAAAGATATCACCAATCTGTTAACAGATGATAACCGACTCCGAGAAGAAAGACGTATGAGACAAGGTATGCGTGATAGAATGGCCAATGTAGGCGATTATTTGAATGAGACTGTGCGCTATTATAATGGTCTGAATGGAGGAGAAGGACAACAATGGGACGATGAGAATGAGCTCAAAAAAGCATTGGCCGAAAGTAAGCGAGTTGCTGATGAAGAAGAAAGAAGTCGACGACAAGGTGATGATGATCTCGAAAAAGCTATTCAGCTCAGTCAACAAGAGGCAATGGAAAAAGAAAAGAAAGAAAGAGAAAGACTTGAAAGAGAAAATGCAGCTAATTTGTTTGGTTCAAACAATGATCCTTTCCAACCTTTTCCACAACAAGCTATGCCTACTGGGTTCAATGCATACCAACAGTTCCAACAGCAACCACAACAACAGCAGATCGAATGGAATCCTTTCCAACAACAGCAACAACAGAATCCTTATGCAACTGGTCTACAAGCTCAAATGACTGGTTTTGTTCCTCAACAGCAATCCTCAATGGATTTGTTTTCTCAACAAAGCATCCAGCCTCAAGTCACTGGTTTTGTTCCTCAGCAAACAGGAAGTACAAACCCCTTCTCTCAATCTCAGCCATCATCTGTTTTACAACCACAACAGACAAAGCCATACGATTACAGCGGTTTGATGTTTGGTAATGCTAGCCAGCAACCAGCTACTACAAGTGCTGCTTCACCCGCCTTTGCTACAAATGCGCCTGACTTTTTTGGTACAAAGACTTCTACTTCTAGTATGACACCAACAGCATCTTCTGGCTTTGCCTCTAATGCACCTGATTTTTTTAATACATCAAGCACAACCAACTCATTTACTCCTAATACAGCTTCTGCTATTCCACCTCCCACTAATGCTTTTGCTACCAGCCATGCCACAAACTCATTCTCACCACAATCAGCACCAGCATTACCACCAAAGGAACAAGATTTGAAATACTCCAAATTGAATTCTTTGTTGGCCAACAAAGAGTAAGTTCTCTTTTCTTCTTCTCTTGAACCTCTTAATTAACTTATCAATAGAGATGGTATGGATACATTTGGTAACCAAGGAAACATGCGTATTCCTTAGTAAGTCACTAAACACTGTTATGCACATTCAGAAGAAAAAAAAAGCTCAATTTAATTTTGTCTTCGGTCCATCTTTATTAGTGGTACTGGATTTGCTAGTAGTTTCAAATCTTCTAACTCAGTGGAACAATCATCGACATCAACTAATTCTCCTTTTGTAAGATAAACAAAAATCGAAATTACGTAAGAGACGTTAACTTATTCCTCTTATTAGTTGACAAATAAGAACCCTTTTGGTCAAATGCCAACTAACACGAGTTCACCTGCTCCCCAAAAAAGCTTGCTAGATCTGATGCAAGAACAAAAGCAGCAGCAGCAGCAGCAGCAGCAACAGCAACAACAACAACAACAACAACAACAACAACAATTTTTCCCTCAACAACCAATGATGACTGGTTTCAACAATACTAATAACTCTCTTTTCTAATAAAGTTTCGGGTTAAAAAGGGTCAGACAAAGTTACACTAAATCAAGCAACTCGTTGCCGGAAAAGCGTAAATGATAAACCCTTTTTTTTTGAGAATTTAAATAAATAGAAAAAAAAGGTGGGGGAAAATAATAATTCTCTTTCTTTCGTTTTTTCTCTCTCTTTCTCTCTTTTTTTTTCTAGAAAATTCATAATATGGGCTTTACCACCTTTCCTGGTAGTGAGAACAAGTGGAAAAGGACAGACTGGTCTCGGCCTACCTTTTCAGTAGTAAGACAAGAGCCTGCAGAAAAAGAGTCTAAACCCAATGTTATGCAACCTCGTTTTAGTGTGCTTGGCAAAAACCAAGTAAACACGAAAAAGCCAGAAGTTGAAGAGAAACCAGCCACATGCAGTTTCAAACGAAGCACTTTTCAATTACACCTCTCAACCAAGTCCTCAGCCAACTATAAATTTGACCAGTCAACGCCTCAAAGCCCAACCACATCGCCCGAGCCAGAGCCAGAACAGATAACAGAAGAAACACAGACAAAGAGAAAGATAAAGGTCCGGTTTGACCCTGTCTGTCTAGAAAGAGTCTGTTTATTTTTGGAGTCACAATGTCCCATTGAACTAAAAGAGGCACACGACAAACAACTGACTCGACCTTCTTTCCGCATTGTCTGTCCCCATTGGCCGCGACCAGAATCACATTTGTTGAACAATGACCAAAAGGTGGTCATACTCAATCGAAAACACTTTTCTATCGTTAACAATAAGTACATTCGAGGTAAGGTGATGGTACGCAATTTGGCACTAGACAAGGCTGTCTTGATACGGTATACACTTGATCGTTGGACAACTGTGAATGATGTGGATGGTGTGTTTTTTGGTCCGAATCCAAAGAATATCAATTACGATATCTACGAATTTACCCTTGATCTTAATCGTCTATCTGATCGGGGTGAAGTACGTGGCAAGATCGAGTTTTCAATACGATATACAGCAGGTCATATGGATTATTACGATGACAACAACGGTCAACATTATCAAATTAGAGTTATCTGTGACCCACTTTACGACCCTTGGGCAGAAAAGGAGTCTGATCAAACAAAAGAAGTTAGTAGTCATTATGACGACAATACTACTAGTGAAGACGATGATGAAGACGAGCAAGTAGTAGTAGAAGAAGAGGAGGAAAAAGAGAAGCATAGTCAGTTTGCAAATGCACTAAAGGACTATAAGCCAGCGACACCATTTCATCTTAAGCGACGGCAACCATGGTTTAGTGCACGTTACGACTTTAGTCAATCATTATTCTTAGCAAAACAGTCGCCGCATCATGATACATCAGCGTCATTTATGGGAGCTAAAGATTACTTTTTACCAATTGCATCATCCGAATATATTCATACACTTCCATCGTCTACCACAACCAGTCCAACACTTTCACATGCATCATCGTTATTAGAAGAGGAGGAGGAAGAGGAGGAGAAGGAAGAGGTACCTTTGGATATCAATTCTAGTCGGTATCTAGAAATGCTGGACAAATATTGCTTTTACAACAGTAACGAAAGTGACAACAAATTGAAACAGTTTGACGAATTGTCTATTAACAGTGTCTAACTTCAATTAAATACCCCCCCCCCTCTCTCTTCTCCTCTCTCACTCTATCTTTCTCTCCCTTTTTTTTTTCTTCGAAATAAATGAGAAAAAAGAAAGACACAATATGTACATACAACATTCTTTTCATAGAATAATAAACACACAAATAGACTCCCACGCAAACAAAGGAAAAAATGATTGGTTTAAAAAGTTGAGTTTTTTTTTGTTTTATTCTTTAATTAAGGTTACACTACTTTTAAGCAGCATTGACTTGATCTTGATCTTCTCTCTTCTTAAGAACCAAAGACTCGCCAGTTATACGGCGCCAGATATCATGAACATCTTCACAGACAGTTTCAAAGTGGGATGTAGCATCATAAGAACGAGAGATAAAGACCTTGTCTTGCTTACCATCTTCAATAGGAACTTCCAAAGGAGATTCAGAAATGAACTTGTCTTGGATGGGACCCAGCAACTTCAAACCTTCATTGACTTCTTCAGCGGGGTTAGATGTTTCAACAATAGTAGATACAATAGCCAAGTAGTAGCCCTTTGCACAGACCATATGAGCATCACTGACACAGGCAATATAGATGTCGTGTTTACGGCCAACTTGGCTTTGAGGAATAACAATCTGACAAGAATCACCGTCGTTTGTGTTGGGAATAGGGTGTGTCAAGAGACAGATAGCGCGTACAACAGAGCCAACCTTCTTGACGTTTAAGGGGACATAAGAGGGATCACAGATTACCATCTTTGCACGAACAGTATCATCGCCTACTTTGACACCAGTGACTTGACCTTGCTCATTGTAAACCAATTCCTTGGCTTCTGTGTTCAACATATATGTACCACCATAGACAGCAGAAAGTCTACATCAAAGGGCTTTAATATCTTTCTCTTTTTTTCTCTCTCTCTCTCTGTTTCTCTTATTCATTAATTACCTGGCAAATGCTTGAGGCAAATCACCAAGACCATACAAAGGATAGATATAAGGAGATTTACCATAACGCAGAACAGAGACAGCATACAATCTAACCTTCTCAACAGTATCGCGAGCAGGTTGATTCAAGTAGCTATCATCCAAATGAAGAGCCATAGCGTGACCAATGAATTCTTGTGTACCAGAAGCCAATCCAAACTTCTTAAAGACATCACTCACTGTGACACGGTCGATATCAAGGCCTTGGTGTGTGCTAGGATCATTGGCTTTGTAACCTTCAGCCCAGACCAAGAAGTTCTTCATACGGCGCTTTTCAAAGATACCCATCAAGGGACTAGAAAGAGCTTCACTAGCATTAGCAGGTACCTTACAGACTTTACCACCACTGTAAACATAAGAGCCGGCGATCTGCTTGAACTCGAGATAACGAGTTACATCGGTGTGAGTCAAGAAGCGAACGATTTCACCGTTAGCCATCATGAACTTGGGGATCAAGTCGATATTCCAATCACGGTCGCGACCCAAGGATTCAGGAGGTGTTTGTCCGGGTCTAAACTTGTTATAGAACTAGAGCGATATGAGTATAACATACACACACACACACACACACGACGCATGATATCGGACTTACTGTAGTCAAGTTTAAAGAGGCAGATTCGGCACCATAGTAATCGTTACGGTCCATATGAAGTACCTTCTTACCATCGACAGAGAGAAGACCTGATAAGATACACTCGGTCAAACCGGTACCCAAGACAATAACATCGTATTCTTCATCCTATGACAAAAGCATGAGTTAGTTGTTGATGATGTTGCCGATGACCTATTAGTACCATGTTGAAAGTTTATAGTTGTGTATATAGAGTATGTGTATATAGACTGAGAGAAGAAAAGAGGAAAAAAAAGAGAAAATAAGCTAGTGGGAGTGTAAAGAAAAAAGAATGGAGTGTGAAAGTAAGAAACAATCAAAAAGCCAAAATTGTCAATGACGCACGCATGTCGCTTAATAAATGAAATTGCCTTTTTAAACTGAGTCAACTGTGATGCGCTTTAGTCCAAATCGCATAAACTAAGTGTCAAACTCTCTATTTTTTTTATTTTTTTTTCTGTTTTTATTTCTATTCGTATCAGCAAATGGATGGTTTAACGGACAAGTTTTGTCGGGTTGTATCATTTGATACTATGACAGATAAGGATTTACCTGATTATTCGTTTACACTACGCAAAAAGTCATTAGACTATAAGCACACTAGACGATCTCGTATATTTATGGTAGCCACTGACTTGGCAGACTATAGCGAACATGCTTTGGATTGGACTACAGATGTAAGTAAGCTAAAGGTTTTTTTTTGGAACAAAAAGGCTAAACAACTCTTTTCAATCAAAGAATATCATGGACGATTTCGATGAAATTGTTATACTGAGAGTGGTAACACTAGACATGCATGGTAAGCACTCTTTTATCCGTAATTAATCTTCTTTCTTACTTATGACTGCTTAGATAAAAAGGCTAATCCGCTAGCCCTAGGAGCCAAGAAGTCAAGAGAAGATGCCAATCAAGTAATGAACCATATGATAACTACTGCCTCTAATTTAGGAAAGAAAGTATGATTCTTTTTTTTTTGCTTATTGATTTTCATTATCTTTAACTCATTCTGTTCAACAAGATAAGTGTCATTATTGAATTTGTAGTGGGAAAAGTACAAGATACAATATATCGCATGTTAAGCATGTATCAACCCTCTCTCTTGGTAGTTGGCACTAGAGGTTTATCTGGCTTTAAAGGTATGATGCTCAGCAGCGTGTCTAAATACTGTCTTCAACATTCTCCGGTGCCAGTTACCATTATCAAACCAGAGAACCATACAAGCAAAAAGCCAAAGCGACTAATTAAACTATTGCGTATGGCAAGTGGAGGTAGCATTCCTACTCTCAGTGACTATTCTTCATCTAAAAAGGCTTCTTAAACCTCTTTTGGAAAGCCATATCAATAGACATCAGCAATCCTCAAGTTACTCAAATAGAATAAACTGTGCATATATCATCTTCTTTCTTTTTCTTCTAGTTAAAAATGATCTTGATTAGTGATCAAGTGGTTTACATGCTTCTACATTGAGGGGAATTATTGTGCTTTCTGCTGTTAAAAAGGCAGTCGGATAAGACCAATATTGATGTTTGTGGCAATGCATGTAATCTTGGATAGTCTCAAAGAATCAAGTCAGTTTTATGTATGCTTCAACAAGTCAAGCAATTCAAATGATTAATTGATTGATAAATTATCTCTCTCTTTGTAATGCTTTGAAACTTGAAATCTCCTCGTTTTCATAGAAACATTATGATATCAAGCTTCATGGATTAGATCAGACTTAGCAAGCATTCTGGTTGCTGGGCTTTATAAACACATCAACCAATCAGAAGATTTTGGCTAATGTATGCACTGCAAAAAAAAAAGTATAGATTTTATATGGATTTCAGCCTAAATCCGCATTAAATCCAAAGTTTGAATTTATGACATAATTCTCGATTAAATCTGCAATATAGATTTATGCCTGAAATCCATATAAAATCCATAGATTTTCCTCTCCTAAAAAAATATAGATTTAAGACATAATTATGCATTAAATCTGTAGTCTTTAAGTGCAGATTACAGCCTGAATTCTATATGTGATCTATACTTTTTTCTGTAGATTATAGGCCTACGACAAACGTTCATTCGTTTCTCCAAACGAAATTGAGATACACGATTGGCTTAAATCGACCTTTTGTGCTTCCTTCGGTCTTTGTACTAGTAAACTCCCATAGGCTCTTTCAAGTTACATTCTTACACAAACAATTGAAATACGCTTGACCTTAGTTTGAAGATGTATGCTTTATTTAGTAATTATTGTTCTATGCTATTGGATGCTATCCTTATATTATTACGCATTCAGTATTTGGTTAAAGTATAATACGAAAAAAGTTTTTCGGATCGTTTAGAATAATTGGTTTGTTGTTGATTGTAAATTATTATAAATGATGCTGCATCTTCATCGAAATATCGAAATCATTGGATGAATTACTACCCAATGCACCAAGCACCCATACTCGCTTTCTCCTCGAAACCCAGCCACAAAATGCCCCTCTGACTATCCAATACTTATCTTGACAACCGCAGTTTGGCTTGCTAGACAATTGCTTACAAGAATACTACAAGTAAGCCTATTAGCATTTGGATACCTAAGATTCTCCTTAAATCGCACACACAAGGAACATAAGAAGATACATTGCTTAAGTTGACTAAAGATTAGCATCAGACCTTTGATCAGTAAAACTAGTGAGAAGCTTTCTTACCTTCTCACAAGATTAGGTCTTTGTCTTCAGATTAAAACGCCCAGGAAGAAGCATCTATTGATAAAAATTGAAACAAAAGTTAGCTCATTGAAGACATGCAGATAACTTAAGCTTACTTTATAATGGCCCTTAGTATACACCGAATGGTCGCGTATACTTTTCGCACATATATCATAATCAACTACAGAGATTCAAGTAAAATATTGATTTGAGTCCTTATCTTCAAAAGCATGTCAATCAACAAGGCTTATTACATGTCTAACATTACTACATAATGTTTCATATTAATAAGATTTATGGCTTCTATTAGCAAAGAACTTACTTGCTTTGCACCGATAGTCAATTGCGTAAGTTGTGAGGAAAAGAAAGGAAAGAGAATTCCTCGAAGAATATTTTTGATTGGCTTTTAACATTCGTTTTCTTATCCTGATCCGCTCAACACTCAGTTCCAATATTATGTCAATTCTGATCCTGAAAACAAATCTTTAGAAAATGTCAGTTACCACAGGTATGAGGCAGTGCGTGTACTCATTGCAAAGACTATCTTCTTGCAAGATACCAATTTAAAGAAGTAAGTTGAAATACAGCAATCTATCTTTAAAGATGCAATACTTGACAGATCATTTCAATTCATAGAAAAGGTAACCAAGAATTTCTATTCTATTTTACAAAAACCAGTTCGCACTAATGAAGTTTATGTCCAGAATTTGCTACAAACGATTTTACAAGCAGGTAGACATCTGTCAGTGCTTTTCAATCGGGATTTGAAGAAGATCTTTTTTCTACAAAGTACAAAGACTTTGAAATTAGACATCCATAAACTGTTAAATGCTGGCAGCAATAGGGGGGCTCAATTTTTATATCATAAAAATATTCTATACAATAGAAAGTACCATTGTGCTTGATTTAAGAGCTTTTCCGTAAGTTCTCGTTTTATATTTTTTGGCAGTAAATATGGTCCCTATGACTACCCATAAAATCCGCAATTTAAACTATATCTTACAGGCCTCTGAAGTCGATTTTTTGTACTGCATATGTGAGTCTCAAAGTCTTGTTTTTGACGAAAGGCGGCATCACTTTTGTTCCTATCGACTCTAGTAACAAGCCGACTGTGATGTAGCTTTCCTTCTTTATTTAAAGCTAAAGATACCTTGCTTTGAAAAGAATTCATAATCATTTAAATGGGTTTCATCGACTCACATACGCAGAACCACAGTCGACTCTTTATCTATTCAAACACTATTGATGTGATTGATTGACAGGAAACTGTTCTTTTTCTTTTTGTTACAACCCAAAAAGCATACAATACACAAAAATTAACTGCTTATAGTTATTTGGCCTTCTACTGTCGCAATACTATATTCTGAAGGGATTTTCGAAAGAAAGGTCGACTCTATCATTTATATACAGCTTCCTCCACTAAACCAAAAAAAAAATCTTTTGACTTTTTCTTCTTTTTCAATGGGGATGTAACTAGTTTTATGTTCAAAGCCTAAAAAAGCGAAAGTTTGAAAGCAAAGAACTAAAACTTATTTGGTCGAGGCTAAAGAGAGAAGGGGACATTTCATATAGATGGTTTTGTCGATGGGATTTATAATAGCAGTTGAGTTACATACTGACCTGGCGCTACTAATCAAGTGTAAGCATAAAACTTTTTTTTTATGCTTTTGGTATTGTATTTGAAGGAATTTAGCGTAAGTGACTTAATTCTTTCATGCTTCATATCTTGGCTTTTGAAGATACGAAACGAAGCATAGATGATATTTCAACAGCAAAACCTATGATAATAAACACACTGCTGATTCCTCTCCGAATGCTCCGGAAAATAAAATTCCAAAGATAACTTGAGATTGGATCCAGCTCTGAAAACGATTACTCAAGATCGTTTGTTCTTGTAAAGTAGAAGAAGCCATATTGTCCAGCTTAGGTCTACAAAATTAGGTTCAAAGACTTTAGACCAATTAAATTCAGTAGCCAGACTAATTTCTTTAGGTACCTGTATTGCCTTCTATTTCTCTCTCTCTTTTTTTTTCTATTTCGTATTAATAGCAATAGTACAACAATGGTTAAAATTGCCACTACACTAGCCTCTCTTGCTTATGCAGCTTTAGCTAGCTGGTTCGTAAGTGCAAATATTGAAGCTGATCGTCGTATTGTTGCCTTAGGTGATCTCCATGGTGATCTACCAAATACACTTGAGATTCTGAAGTTTTCTCATCTGATTGATGATGATCATCACTGGATAGGTGGTGATGCTATTTTTGTTCAAACTGTAAATACATGAAAGTGGTCTTTAACCAAAAGGAGTATGAGATACTGATTGGGATAGATGCTATGATTTTTTTTTAAAAATGACAATGATTTAATAGGGAGATGTAGTTGACAGAGGCACAGATACAATCAAGCTTTATGAGTTAATTCAAAACTTGCGTGATGAAGCACCTCTTCAGGGCGGCATGGTCATTCCTCTGTTAGGCAATCATGAAATCATGAATTTGATTGGTGACTGGCGTTATGTCTATCCAGGAGAACCAGAAACATTTGGTGGACTTGAGGCTCGTCGTAAAGCATTTGAGCATGATGGGTTTATTGGCGAATATTTGACTATGCTCAACATGACCACCAAAGTAGGATCCACTGTTTTCTGTCATGGAGGCATAACACCTTATTTTGGCGAACTTGGTATTGACTGGATAAACAACCAAACACATGCAACCATTGTACCTTTTATGAAGTCATTTGGTCAACATGGGGATCCTCATGGTATCTATGGCGCAGAGGGACCCACTTGGTACCGTGGATACGCACTGGATGATGAAGATATTGTGTGCAATCTATTGGATCAGGCACTCGATTATATGGAAGCTAACCGCATGGTAGTGGGACATACTGTTCAACATGACGGAGCTATTCATACCCGATGTGGCGGCAAGGTGGTCCTGATTGATATCGGCATTTCAAGTGCCTATGGTGGACAAAAGGGTGCACTTGAAATTCGTGGTAACAAAGCAGTGGCATTGTATGCACATCACAATGAAACATTGCCCACGCCTGCGCCTTATAAGCCAAAGTCAAAAAGCCCTATTGCTCATGAAGAGCTATAACGACAAAGGCAATTAAGATTTAGTTCCAATTGATTATTATGTATTTAATTAAAAAACAAGGCAACAATTGCTTCTTTAGTTGAGATATTAAACATCTTTAATTAGGTGACACTAAATATTAGTATAAAATGCAGCCTTTCAAGGGAAGGAAAGATTGCTTGTTTCTTTCACACTTTTCTTCATTCCATTCCTTTTCTCCAAAAATAATAATGAATTGGCTCATTGGCGCATAAACATATTTCAAGGCAAAAAAAAATCTCAAGGCAAACTCCTCTCTCCTTCTCTTCTTTCTTTCTCTTTATAATGGGTTCAATACCAAAGATATATGACAAAAACTATTGAAATCAAGACACATTTGCTATGTAAGATTTATGATTGATTCTCATACTTTTGTATGTGTATACATTCTCAAGAATGACGACAATAACAATAATAAACTATGCACTTCAATTCTATACTGTTTTGTCTTTTTTTTTTCTTTTTTTAATTGTGATGCATTATTTCAAAAGAACAAGACGGCCACCTTCACCGTAATGTTCGTAACCAATGCGAGTATATAGGTTATCATGCGGGTCACGTTCGATATCTACAAACAAGGTAACATATTGAAACTCTTTGAGGAGCAGATCACTTACCATCGACACACAAGCTTCGCCATAACCTTTATGACGATGCTCCTCAGGTGTATACACATAGGCAAGTGAGCAGCCGTACCTTAATGGTCGTACTTTTCTAGCCATGGAAACAGCTCTACCGTCACTCAGACATAATAAGTAAACTGAATTCGACTCAATCATATCCCGACAGATGCCTTCTATAGAACTTGAAATCACGTAGGTATCACCAAAAACGTCTTTCACAAACGCAATGGTCCAGGGCCTTAGTAAGTCAATATCCTCTTCAGTTGCAATCCTCAAGACAGTATCTGGCTGGTCAGCAATTGATCGAGCCCGGGGTGTCCAATGGACCTGTTCGAGACGATGACTCCAGACAGGGTTCTTTTTCTGTAGCTCAACACCCAGCTGCTTCTGACAAAGGCGGCCAAGTGTGGTCAATACAGGTTGGTAAGCATGAAGACCTTGAATATCATCTAATGTGGTACAGGACAAGACGTCATTAAATAGGAAAACAATTGCTTCAGGTCTTGTGTCATCGAAGAGGCAGGAAGCATACAAAAAACCATCGCTTTCGGCAAAGATAGCAAACAGGAGCTCCTTTTGGTTTTTCCAGACAGCTCCACAATAATAGCGATCCTCTGTTTTGTTTGCATGTTGTTGTGCCATATGGATAACAAATGTGTTTTCAATTTCACGTTGTTCAAGATAGGGTTTGACTTTGTCAAGGAATTGTGTTACATGATTATAGCGTTCGACTGTCAAATCTTGTATGCCTGGCATTTTCTTTCTCTGCTTTGTATGTGGAGAAAAGTTAAAGAATAGTAAGAAAGGGGGAAAAGAGAAAGAGGGAGAAAAATCAAATCTGATAAGATCGATGACAAATATAAAAAAAATTTGCCTCCTATAATCTTTATATAGCTCACTCCGATCTCGAATCATAAACACTACAGGAGCTGCCTTTTAAGTCTCAAAATCACACTAATTCTATATGCATTTGCTAAAAAAGATACTGAAGTTCCCTTCAAGAAATATGTAGTTTTATGATGTCTTCGTTTCGCAATGTATGGGTGCAGTAACAGAATAGAAGTAAGAACATCTATTGAATGCAATCCACCAATGCTTTTCATGTATCTCAATGATGTTTCAGAGGATATTTTGATTCAAGTCTTTCCTCCCTTTTTAAGTCTCTGGTATTTCAAACATGTGTTTCGTTTAAACTTAAGCTTTTTTTTATATGCATCCTACAGGAACAAATATTTCAATAAAGGAAGGCATATTCTATTGAGCTCATTTTTCTTTATCAATTCTGTAGTTGTGTTTATTTTTACCGGAAAAGAAAATGGCGACAGATCTATATGTATATTATCCATTTATCTCTCTCTCTTTAGCCTAGCAATGAATGGCCAATGGGTATCTTTGCAAACATTTCGGTTGAAATTCTACTATATGCAGTGTGACCACGAACAATGGTTTGATCAACAACACCATAAAATGATTTGCCAATGTAAGGTGATAACTTATTCTTGAAATGGACATCAGAAACCTGGATATCAAAAGTGGACTCGGGACGCCAAATCACCAAATCTGCATCATTGCCCAAACGTATTTCACCCTTTTTGTGATCCAAGTTAGTACGTTTGGCAGGTACTGAGCTCAACCATCGGACAATATCTTGTAATCTGTCCAAAAAAAAAACAAGGGTGTCAGACATATACATATATAAAAAATGAAATCGCCCGCCTCTCCCCCCTCTTTTTAGGTTACCTAACTCCTCGTTTACGACCTTCAGTCCATAAAACAGGTAAGCCAAATTGAACACTGGCAATTCCACCCCAAGCTTGACTAAAATCACCTGTTTCTAGCTTCTTAAGATTGGCTGTACAAGGAGAATGATCGCTAACAACATAATCTATGGTACCATCCAAAAGTGCATCCCATAACAATTCACGATTGAAAGCTTCACGAATGGGAGGACAGCACTTGTAATGAGTAGCGCCATCTTCAATCGTCTCAGAAGTGAAGTTGAGATAATGGAAACATGTTTCTACTGTCAAAGGAGCACCTGCAGCCTTTGCTTCACGTATAGCAGGAACAGCAGATGCAGCCGAGAGATGCACAATGTGAGTGTTGACTGGTTTTCCGTTTTCGTGGTATTCTTTTGTTAGTCGAATGATCATGTCAATCGCATTTGTCTCGAGTGATTGAGGTCTTGAATGCAAGAAGCTGGCATAAGTACGAGGTTCTTCTTGCTGTCTTGTATCCTCTTGTGTTTGACCCATTTCAGCATGAAACAATAAGACACGGTCTGAGTTGACCATTTGATCCATGGCCAAGCGTACTTCAGCTTCATTCACACAAGGAAATTCATCCACTCCACTTTCAATCAGAAAGCATTTGAAACCGCGCACACCCTTCTCTATCAAACCAGGTAAGGCATCTGCATTATCAGGTACAACACCACCCCAAAATCCAACATCCACATGGCATTGACCTTGAGCAGCTTTAAGCTTGATCTCGAAATTGTCTACGGTAGTTGTAGGAGGGATTGCGTTTAAAGGCATATCGATTACTGTTGTGATCCCACCTGCAGCAGCAGCTTTTGTACCCGTCTCAAAACCTTCCCATTCTGTACGTCCAGGTTCATTCAAGTGAACTAGAAACAATAGAATATGAATACTACTGTCCCCTTTAGAAAAGAATACTTACCATGAGCATCTACTAAGCCAGGCATAAGCAGTTGGTTTCGATCCAACTGAATCACTTCAAGCTCTGTCTCGTTGACTGCCATATTACACTTTTCACCATCAACTGCTATCTCGACTATTTTACCTGTTGTTTTATCGATAAGGATTTCAGCAGCAGCTTCTTTGTGTTCAGGAGAAAGGATGGCTCTTGGTGCCTTGACAAGCAAATAATGGCGTTGCAAAGAAGAGGTAGCCATGTTAATTCCACTAAAAAAAAATACAAGTAAAGAAAGAAAAAAATGAAAATAAGAAAAAAGGAGATAAAGATCACTTCGAGATAAGTAAGCGAAAAAAAAAATATAGCAGTTTTGAAAATACACTGTATATAGAAGATTATGTTGGTCATACAACCAAGTCTTATCCAATCAAAACGCGTACAGACCTGGGCATATAAGAGTAACAACTCGTTTTCCTTATCCAACAAAACATTATCAACAAGTGTTGTGGACGGTGCTCATAGGCTGCAATAAGTGAGAGATTGGTATTTTTGTTCATCGCGTAATCCCCACTTAACACCCATTTATCAGCGTCTTATTATCTATCTTATTGAATGAAACCAAAGGAGATACTCAGGTAGATGCGTTTTAATCCTGTATTGTAAGAGTTTAAGAAATATAGTAGGAATTGCTTTCGATCACGACTTTGGTTTTATATATAATGCCTTGGATTCTAGTTTGTTCGGTCTGACCAGCTTATAATCTCATCGCCCTATATTCCTGGTCTCAATTCTTTGGTTAAACAGGTCTGATCTGTGTTTAAGAGTAAGAGTAAGAGAAGAAGCGAGGGAGTAAATGCTAAACTTTGATCTAAATAGCTGACAATTGTAGCGTTTTGAAGTTCTGTCAATAGCCTGACTCAAAGTTACAAGTACGCTCAACTGAAGAAATCTCCTCAAGATTACAGTCTGACTTGGAAAATGTGCAGTCTTTTGTCAAGACGTTTTGAGTTGTCTTTGCACACAATCTGTTTCTAGAGCTAGTAATCTTTCTTTACTCAAAGGGGTATTTTTTAAAGAAAGGGACTTTGCTTAAAGGATAAAGGCATCTGATTGGTTAATGCTACTAAGCCCGGTGCATCAAAATCGATTGATACTCAGCATCGGCATTATCTGACTTTAAAATAGTCCCCATGTTATAATATCAACCTGGTCTATTTTCCCTCTTTTCTTTTTCTTTGTCTACTTTAGCAGAGGCTGTGCTGAAAGAAGGACGGCAACCTTCCGATGTACTGGCTGATGCACGAGTGCTCTATCTCAATCTGTCCCCTACTAACCCCTTCTCTTCTGTAGATCTGAGGTGCTTGTTTATATGGTGAAGGTGTCGCCATCTTCTTACTCAGAGGGACTTTAGATTGTTGTAGGTGACAATAGCTTCAATCGGGTCTCTTTGGCTCTTGTCTATGTAGGTGAGATAGAAAGAGTCATAATACTGGTTTTGCCGACTACCCTCTTTTACTTCTTTTTCTTTTTCTCTTGTTTCTTGAGAAGGGTTGCTTCTTGTCTTGGCATTTGAAAGTAAAAAAGAGTGCCGACTTCGGTTGATCTATTCTTAATAAACGTACTACTTCAGCTACACGCCATCAAAAGACAGAACCAACTCTCTCTTTTTCTTTCCCTTAAACTACACAGCTTGCCGAATTATTATAAAAACTCAATGAAAATGAAAATAAACCAGAGAAGCTTTCTTTTTTATGACAATCGGAAAGCTATCCTATAGAACTATAAGAATAGTGTCTTTTTCTGCCATACAAATGACACTATGTATTGTAATATACGTTTATTTGGTTTCTTTCTCAACCAAACGAGCCTCTTCCCATAATGTATTACCATTACAAGCACACACTAGTTTTGTGTTTTCAAAAGCACCAGCACTACGAGCAATAATACCACACAGGATACCATTACCACTATTGCCATCTTTTGTCGTACTCTTTAGATCGTCTTCCTTTTCTGTGACCACCATACTTCTACCAATAATGTCCCACACTTTGATACGGTTGCTTTCAATAACAAGATCTCCCCAACCATTTTCATCCACTTCAATGTTACCCAAGTCACCTAGATGACCCTCATGAACACCATCGCCATGAGCCACTTCAGTAGGATTGTAATGATCACCCGTTGATCGCCATCCTTCCGAGATATCGCCTGATTCATGGATATGCACACCATGCTTACCGGGCGATAGACCTTCAATTGTCAAGTCAATCAGACAAGTCTCATTGTCTACCTGCACAAAACGGGCTAGACCTGATTTTCCAGTAGGCACTTTGGCAGTTGGATCTGTGCCATAGCAATCAAAGATACACACTGCAGCGCCAGAATGACCTTGACCATCTGGAACACCTTGTCCACGCACAATGACTGTTCTGCCTGTTGCCTTTAATGCTTTTGATACTTTGGAGGGTGGTGCTAAAGAATTTAAAAAAAAATGAGTGATCAACTTGAGTGTTTCTCTCTTGATTTGAAAATTACCTGTGCCTTCAACAAGTACTTTTTTCTCTTTAAGGTCAACGTCAAATGAAGTGACGCCTATGGTATTGAATAGGGTCAGTTAAATTTGATTCTCTGTCTAAATTTTCTCAAGAAAATAGAAAGGGACAGGCAGATGTCAAGCTAGCTCGAAAAAAAAAGAAAAAGAAACTCAAGACAAGTTTTACTTACCGGGTATATCTTTGACAACGTTTGTTATGTCGTTCACACATGACTATCATGTATAGGTTCAGTTTGATGACTAAGCTCATGTTGTTGACATTCAATTCTCTTTTTTACCTGGCAAGTCATCTCAACTGCAAACTCGGTCTGTTTTTTTTAGCAAAAGGAAGAATAAGTGTAAGTAGGCCATTACCAATGGTGAAAATAATATTTTTCTTTTTACTTTAAATTGCTTAGAAATCATGGTATTGTATAATGCAGAAATAAAGAAGAAAAAAAAACACACCAAAGAGCTTTTAGTTTACAGCAACTGGCTTTTCTTTTTTTTTTGGAAAGCCGCTAATGCCTGGCAATGACAACAGTGATGATGGATAAAGCCGTTTCAAATACAAGCAACCCATTGCTTCAATAGTACTCATAGGTCTGAGCCATAATTGATATTGGTTTATAAGGCGAGACAGAGAAGCAAAACTACCTGTCTACTATTCTCAAACTCACTCAAAGAACAGTCCATATCTACACCAAACAAAATAAACATAACATAGCAAGTATTGCTAATAAGCTCACCTTGTACAACGTAAGCGCTTTGACTTGTTTACGCATCCTTGCTCTTGCCGACTATAGTGTGTTGACTAAAGCCTCACCAACACACATCTGACTCAGACAGACAGACACCTTCGATCGGTTATATAGAAAACAGTAGACAAGTATGGATTACAACTACTTGTGTTCAACTGATTCTACTATTCTTCTCCCCCCTATTACGTAGAACCTGATAATAATGAAACCCAAAGAACAACGGTCATATTTTGTCTTAACAGAAACCACTTTTCTTTCTATCCATAAACACGATAGTCTATTGCTGAGCCTATTCTTTTTTCTTTTACATTTCTTGTAGCGTTTCAAACACTTGGAGATATTGACAAAGTATATTTAAGGTTTCTTATTGTTTTCTTGTTTCAAAAGAGCTTAATAACCTTTTCTTGGTGACAAACAAAACAATAGACTAAAAAACGAATCAAACAAACTGTAATAGTCTATATTCTCTCTTTTCTTGATTTAACCTATTAGCCTAGTACTATTTTCTCTTTCTTTATGCACTTTGTTGTTGTTGTTGTTGTTTGTCTTACTAGATCTTGTTAAGCTATTTAGCACAACAAAATAAAAGAAATGACCATGTTTCATCCTTAAATAGATACATGTTACAGTCTAATTCGAATCCTTTATTGTTTGACTTCTGTTCCACAACATAACTTTCGAAATGTGAAGGGAAGAAGTCTGTGCATTTATATGTTGAATGTTTCAGCAGTATATTGTATATATATATAGACCAAGCATTCGCTCTCTCTCTCTCTCTCTTTTTACTCTGTCTCTCTTTTTGTTTTTTTATCATCATGTTTGGACCTGAAAGTCTTCGTGTGCCTAGCAACACGCATCCTCATCACATACAGTCAACAAACACAAATACATTGGATCAAGTGAATGAAGACGATCACTTTTATTCTGCATATGGAACGCCTGTCTCAAGAACTCAATCGATCCGAAGTACATTTGAAAACTTTGCTGGATCCTATTCAAGAGCATCTGTGCTGTATGTGGCAGATGTTATCTCCCACTCATCTTCCTTAGATCATGATCATCTTGAAGATGAAGAGCGATCCTTTTATAAGTCAAAAACAAAGTAAGTTGCCTCACTTGTTCCTATCATTGGTTTTCTCATATAATCTCAGCGATTCCATGAAAGATACCTATGATGGTACATATCGTACCATGTCACAGCCTCCTGGATTGGTTTATTTTGAACCTCTTTCTCGTCATACAACAGTGGGTTCTATCATCTCACAGCAATTTGTGTCGGCAGATAAACCAAGTTATGGTAAAAGTAGTTTTGTTCAATCTGTCTTCAATGCCGTCAATGTGCTGGTGGGTGTTGGTATTCTTGCTTTGCCTCTCTCTATGCGTCTGGCTGGCTGGGTTTATGGTTCATTGATCTTCCTGTTCTGTTCATTGGCTACAAACTATACAGCTAAAGTGATTGTGAAATGTCTTAGTGTACATGACCATGCTGTCACTTATGGCGATATGGGACAAGTGGCTTTTGGAGAAAAGGGACGAAAGTTAATTAACACGATATTTGTAATTGAATTGATCACAATAGGGTAAGTTGTTCATTGTGCTTAATTTGGATTTATTAAAATAACAAAAAAAAAATAGCGTGGCTCTTATTGTCTTGTTGGGTGATGGTCTACAATCGTTGTTTCCTCATTTAAGCCTTGTTCAGACAAGAATGATTTCACTTGTTGTCTTGTTGCCTACTGTCTTTTTGCCTATCAAGAAATTAGCCTATACAAGTTTAGTGGGTATTGTTGCTTGTATTTGTTTAGTGATGATTGTGCTCTATGATGGTCTTTCCAAATCAGAAAAACCAGGTAGTATTCTTGACCCCATGGTAAGTCTCTTATTTTCTTGTTTGTTTGTTTTGTTTGAAGTTAAACTTTGTCTTTTTAAGGAAACCGAATTCTTTCCTGCTCATCCATCGCCTTTGAGTTTTGGTTTGATTATGAGTGGGTTTGCAGGCCATGCGGTATTTCCTTCTATTTACCGCGATATGGACAATCCGAAACAATACAATCGAATGGTGAATGTTACTTATGTGATCACAATCGTCATTTATTTCTTAATGGCTGTTATAGGCTATCTTATGTTTGGTCCAACTACACTTCAAGAGGTAAATTAGATACTTGGTATTATACAACATTAACCTTGTATGTTAGATCACTCAAAATGTGGCTGCTATCCAAGAATACAGTCAGGCACTGAATCGATTTGCTATCTGGTTGCTTGTGTTGACGCCCATTGCGAAATATGGTTTGATGTTACAACCTTTGAATCTAAGTTGGGAAATTTGGTTATTAAATCAGCCGAGAATTGAAACCTTTCTCAAGTTACATCAACAATCAGATAATTGGCGAAAGGCAGCTTTGTTGGTCATAGGTCGTTCAGCTGTCACTCTTGGCTTGGTTTATATTGCACTTATCTTCCCAGGTTTCGATCAAGTGATGGTAATATAGATTTTTCTTTATTCTTTTAAAGGTTACTCATTTCTTCAATAGTCACTTTTAGGTGCTTTATTTAGTTTTACTATCTCTGTCATTTTCCCACTTGTCTGTCATTTGGCATTGTTTAAAGGTCAATTGTCTGTCTCTGAAACAGTCTTGAATTGGCTACTATTAGCAGCAGCAGCTTGTATGGCTATTTTAGGCACTATTTGGAGTCTATTTCCTTCCTTATAATTAAAAATGATTTAATGAAACTTATTTTTTTTTTAAGCATTTGATGTTGGAATGGCTGTAATTTCTTCTTTTTTGTAAATTGTTTCATCTTCTGTTACTGAAAATGGATCTAAATCCTTCTTTACCTTAACAACAAATCAATGAGCTCAGGTTATGTAAATTAGTCAATTCCACTTACTGAAACAGATTCAAAGGGTTGTATGCTATAAAAGTATATAAGTACATACGCACACTTTTGAAAATAAACACACTTACTTTGACCAACTGGCATCATAGATAACAACATCATCTTCTAGTTTCTCATCATGCGGTGTTTGAGCCTGTTGACCTAAAGGTATATTGTCTCTTGCTTTTGTCTCTTTAAGTTGGTGATCACAATAAGCGTACCATCGATCCAGATCAATAGTATCCTTAATGGCACCCAACACACTCTCGGGGTATCCTTCAAAAAGCCTGATAATCTCATCTGCAATACATGTCAAGTAACCCATATGGCCTAAACGAGTACCCTTAGGTTCAGCACTACCATGTTGATCTGTCAGTCAAACAAGCTAGATCCCCACCTTTTCTTACTTTACCACACACGGTCATTTTCTTCTTGTGTATCAACAATTCGATCTGTCAGTTTAGCCTGTTGAAATAATGAGAGAATGAGCTCTAGATTACATCCTTCGACAGGTCCATTCATGACTTGATGAAGCATGTCATAGACTGCATAATGCAGCATGTTATTCCAAGGAAAAGCAAAGAACAAATCCTATCCATATAGAACGTAAACAAGCAGTGATAGAGTACATGGGGGGTGCTTACTTTACAATCATGATAGAGACCACTTGATATTGATGACATGCTGACTTGAAATTATCACCTCTATTCTCTGACTGTAGACTGGACATGTTTGAGCAATGGAGTAGTTCAGCATAGAGTTCACATATCTTTAGTCTGTCTAATCCAACTGTCTTTCTATCCTTGTCCAGTAGAATCTGATTCAATGGTTCAATATGGGCAGTGATCACTTGAAGTAGATCAGAGAGTGACACAAAGAAATCAGGCTCATTCTGTGGTGTCTGTTGATCCAAGTCACTGTTGTTGTGTCGAATCATGTCTATCAAGAGTGAGACACAGTGCATTATGGTCGAGGTATAACCAGGTGCCTGTCTATCCAACATATAACGCATCATAGTCTCTATCATGTCTTTACTACATCATCTTGGGTAAGTGCTTCCCTTTCTCTGTCTGATCCCACTATTCTATCCTTACCTTGTCAACTGAATGATCAGTGGATTGACTCGAATGCTAGGTGAATCTACTAAACTTGTCTGTGAAACTTTGATAATCTCATTCAAACATTGGTAAGCTAGTTGATGTTCCTTATGTAAAGATATATCAGTCAACATTCTCCAAGATCATCTTCTTTTTATTTTACTTCACTATCCAGGTGAGGATCAAGGCGATGTACTAAATTGATCAACAATTCATGTTCATATAACCACTAAGAAGAAGCGTTTAGATAGGTACATATGAATGATTGGTGCTTACTTGAACAATGCCCTTTGCTTCAGGTAATTCCTCTAATCGAACTAGACTTAACAAGAGTTCCATGATAGATGCATCCTGTAGATGACTCAGTATTTTGTCTAGGTGATAAGGTGAAGATTTGACAAAGCACAGCATGTCATTTGTTCTTTTGGTAATAAAGACAGTGATGATCTTTAAGAAATAGGAAGATTGAAAGGCATAGGTAGGTTCAGGGGAATAAGGCACATTAAGGAAATTCCAAAATGCCTGTAGAACATCACGATGATCAATCACAATGGCGTCTATTATCTGGGGTATCTCTGAAGCTAAAATCTCGCAGGCAATCAAGGGTAATCTGATGAGAGAGAGTGAGCCTATTTTCATTTAAAATTAAACTTCAGCTGATACTTTACTTGTGTCGGTCTCCTTCTAATGAAAAGAATAAGGATACTAAATCCAACAAACTCTCTCTTTTTGATAAACTAAATTACAGAACATCATAAGCATGAATTGCAGATATCGCCTTCAATGTCTTACTATGTAATAAGCTTAGTGTTGTTTAATTTCAGTTCATGAAGGATGTCGGGATCAGCAAGGACTTCTTCAAGCTTGACATCTTTCTTTTCCAATAAGATAGTTATGGCAGAAGAATTCGAATTAAATCCGAATCTCCAGAACATTGGTGAAAATAACAAAGAAAATGTGTAAAAAGGAAAAGAAAAAAACAAGAGTAGCATCTTTTTTTTTTTCATAAATGAAAAAACGTGCTGTTTGTGTTGCCTTAATCTGATTGGCGTATGTCAATAAGGTACTGTCTATCATTTCTCGGTTGTTTTTTTGGTTATTGAGATACAGAAAGGTGTGTTTGATTGAAATGACCTAGATAGGTTTGTTCAATGGCTTAAGAAGCACTGCACATTTCTTTAATTTTCCAACCAATGGCTCTGTACAAATCTAGAGAAATGACTCTGCTTCACCAGAGATAGAATCAAATCAGATATAATTTCCTTGTGAATTTGAACTTTTTTTCGGCAAAGCAATTTTGTCTATTTTCCGGAATTCATAAAAAAAAATTTTTTTTTTAAACTTTTCTTTCTTTCTTATATCTATATATCATGACAGACCAAAATGAGTGTATTCAGCAAAATCAATTTGTGATTATTGAAATGCCCAGTGGAAATGCTAAAATGGTCAACTTGAAGCCCAACACGTAAACTAGAGGGGAATCGAATCAAAAGAGAGAAAAAGGGCTTAATTTTCTTTCTATAGTAACATCAGTTTGGGTAAATTTGGTACATTCAAATCAGATCAATTGATTGGAAAGCCTTGGGGTTTATCTTATGAGATTGTTGGCAAGAAGGGTGAAATTAGACCTGTGGAACATGTATCCAAGCATGAAACAGTGGGTAAGAAGAAAAAAAAAGGATAATGACAGTAGACTGACAGAGTCATCACAGAGGAAACAGCAGCCAACAATCAAATGATTGTAGATGATGGTTCAGTTCAAAAGTTATCTCAGGAAGAAGTACTGAAGTTAAAGGAAAGAGGATTAAAGGGTGAATTGGCAACAGAGGATATTATCAAGATGATGGTCGATTCTCACACAGAATTCGAAAAGAAGACAGAATACTCAAAGGCCAAATATATCGCTAGAAAGAAGAAAAAGTTCATGAAAGTCTTTACACCCATCCGCCCTACATTATGTTCAATCACCAACTATTTCTACAACAAGAACCCCGAGAAGATCAAGCATCTCCGTATCGATACTCTCTCTCAACTCTTAAGTCTGGGTAATGTCCATGCAAACTCCAAATTGCTTGTAGTAGACGATACACAGGGCTTGATTGTCTCTTCTCTTCTTGAACGTATGGGTGGTTTTGGTCAATTGGTGGCTCTTCATGAAGGCGAATTCCATAACTATGACATTTTGCGTTACATGAATTTCCCCAAATCAACTCAAAGCATTTTACATACCGTACCCTTTGGTTTAGTGGATCCTTCTGTGCCTGAAGGTAAGTGATATTCTCTGTCTAAAAATGGCACTGTATTGATGCCGCTTTCCTCTTAGAAACGTTTGAGTTATTATCTGCCGAAGAGATAGAAGGATTGGATGAAGATCAAACAAGAGCTTATAATAGACGCAAGACATCATGGGAGTACAAGGTCAAATCAAGAAAGTTGTTATATGAAGGCAATTTTGATGGTTTGATCCTCTCTTCTAGTTATCAACCAGAAACAGTCTTGAAGGAACTAAAGCAATACATCTCTGGATCTCGGCCTGTTGTGGTCTATAGTTTCAGTAAAGAAGTGTTGTTGACAGCAGCCTATTGGATGCGTAGAAGCAAAGACTTTTTGAATGCAGATATCACTGAAAGCAGTCTACGTGAATACCAAGTGTTGCCTGGACGTATGCATCCCCATATGATGACAAGTGCTGGTGGCGGCTATATTCTGTCTGGCCTTCGTGTCATCGATTGCCCTTATGATCCCTCCAAGAGATCAGAGGGGGATGATAGACGCAGTAAGAAGAGTAAGGTAGAAGCTGTTTAAATGAAGCACATGTTTATTTCATTTTCCGCATAAAAGAGTGACGCCTTTTTAAACTTTTTTTTTTGAAACGGGATGTCAAAACACTAAATAATAAAAATTTCAAAGTTTACCCCTCTTAATTTCCTTCACTCTCTTTCTTTTTTCTTAAATAACGATGGCACCTCCCATGATGGTAAATTGAATCTAATGACTCTATTCACAAAGAACAAGATGAGCTATAAGAAAAGACAAGTTAGAAGAAGGAAAGAGAGAAGGAATAGGAGATAAAAAAAATATTAAAAAAAAAAAGAGTGACGACGCGTTACTTCATCATCTCATCTCATCAACCAAAAAAAAAAACGTTGGGATCAGCTCGGTAGTCTGTTGCCTGGTTCATCTCTCATTTCTTCTTTTTTCTTTCTTTCTTATGCTTGGGTTGGAAACAGCTTTCGAGACAGATAGACTAACTTTGTTTCCATAGCAACCACAAATCATTCTTTTGAAAGAAGGTACTGACACTTCTCAAGGCAAAGGTCAACTTCTTTCCAACATCAATGCCTGTACTGCCGTCGTTGATACTGTAAGAACAACCTTGGGTCCAAGAGGTATGGATAAGTTAATGGTAGATAGCCGAGGTCAAGTCACTATTTCCAACGATGGTGCTACTATCATGAAATTACTCGATATCGTTCACCCTGCTGCAAAGACATTAGTTGACATTGCTCGTTCTCAAGATGCTGAAGTATGTAGATCGATTGATGAGCGATGAGATTTAACTAATCTGTTTAATGTAGGTGGGTGATGGTACCACAAGTGTCGTTTTGCTTGCTGGTGAATTATTAAAGGAAGTAAAGAGCTATATCGAAGAAGGTGTCAGTCCTCATGTCATCATCAAGGGATACAGAACTGCTGCTCGTTTGGCTATCAACAAAGTGAAAGAATTGGCTGTTCAGATTGACAAGAACAATGAAGTGTAAAGATGGCATTTTTTTTTCTTGGGGGAGAAAATCAATTTCACAGGCTAACTTATCTCTATAGTGAATTCCGTGATTTACTTTCCAAGTGTGCAGCCACTGCCATGAATTCCAAATTGATTTATTCTCAAAAGGACTTTTTCACAAAGATGGTTGTGGATGCTGTCATGTTACTTGATCAAGAAAGCTTAAATGAACGTTTGATTGGTATTAAGCGCGTTCCTGGTGGTGCCATGCAGGACTCTATGTTAGTCAAGGGTGTTGCCTTCAAAAAGACATTTGCCTATGCCGGTTTTGAACAACAACCCAAGTCCTTCAAGAACCCTAAAGTGTTGTGTCTCAATGTCGAGCTTGAATTGAAGGCAGAGAAGGACAATGCTGAAGTGCGTGTTGAACAGGTCTCTGAGTACCAAGCCATTGTCGATGCTGAATGGCAAATCATCTTCCAAAAGTTAGAGGCCATTGTTGCCAGTGGTGCCAAGGTTGTTTTGTCCAAGTTACCTATTGGTGATTTGGCCACACAATACTTTGCCGATCGCGATATTTTCTGTGCTGGTCGTGTAGCTAAGGATGATATGGATCGTGTTGTTCAAGCTGTCGGTGGTGCTGTTCAATCTACTACCTCTGACTTGCGCCCTGAGCATTTGGGTCAATGTGAATCATTTGAAGAAAGACAGGTGGGTGGTGAACGTTTCAATATCTTTGAAGGTTGCCCTCAAGCCAAGACCTGTACCTTGATCCTTCGTGGTGGTGCTGAACAGTTCATTGCTGAAGTAGAACGTTCTCTCCATGATGCTATCATGATTGTCAGACGTGCGATCAAGAACAACTTGGTTGTTGCTGGTGGTGGTGCTACTGAGATGGAACTCTCTAAATACCTTCGTGTTCACTCTCGCACCATTGAGGGTAAACAACAATTGATCATTGGTGCTTTTGCAAAGGCCTTTGAAGTGATCCCAAGACAATTATGTGACAACGCTGGTTTCGATGCTACTGATATCTTGAATAAGCTTAGAATGAAGCATGCTCAAGGCCATGTCTGGTATGGTGTCGATATCAACAATGAAACTATTGCCGATAACTTTGAAGCCTTTGTTTGGGAACCTGCTCTTGTCAAGACAAATGCTATTGCTGCTGCTACTGAAGCTGCTTGTTTAATTTTGTCTGTTGATGAAACCATCAAGAATGCTCAAAGTGAGAAGCCACAAGCTGGCTTACCTCGTGGTGGCCGTGGTAGAGGTGCTATGAGACGATAAAGAAATCATTATTATTACATATATATACACAGTCTAAAAGAAAAGGAGATTTATACATGCAACACAATACATTACACAACTTAGTTCATCTTTAACAATAAAAAAAATTGCTATCATTTTTTTTCTCTTCAAATAAATATGCATTACAACAATAAAATTCTTATTCTAAAAAGTAATTAGTAGATGATCCTTTTAAATTGGCTTAAATATTCTATTAAAAGAACTCTAAAGTCTATAAAAGCAAATGGGCTTTACACACATCTTTCTTTTCATCAAGACCTTTTTTCTCTAAACCTTCCATTCCTTTCTTATTTTTAATGATGTGTTCCAAAGTTGACAAGGATTCCAAGATTCCTCGCCCATTGAATAGCTTTATGATCTTTCGTCTCGAGAAACAACGCGAGATCACTCAGCTATGCCCCGGTGCCAACCATCGTGATATGTCCAAGATCATATCCAAATGGTGGCATGAATTGCCTGCAGAGGAGAAACAAGTCTATATTGACCAAGCTGCAAAAACCAAGAAGGAGCACATCATGAAATATCCCGGTTACAAATACAGACCAAAAAGGAACTCAAAGCCCAAGAGAGCATACAAGAAGCATCCCGAAAACGAATTGATCGCTCGAGATTCTGATAGTGCGCAAATACTACTTACATTATATAACCTTGGTAATTCATACACTCCCTTTGATCAGCCAAGCCAAAGAACCATCCTGCCGGAAAACCTGCCTGCTGAACAAATGTTTTCTACTGTCTTTGACGAAAAGCCATCCGGTCCTCTCAAGCCTGAGTGTATGCTGAAATTCCAACAAGAGTTTTTCTCTAGTTACTATTTGCCTATGCCATTGGATATGGTTCAGAGAGTGTCGACAAATTCGTTTGCTAGTTCAGGATATCCATTTCAAACTGTTCCAAGTACTATATTCACTACACCTGGATACATGCCTTTCAATCCTTATTTTTGAGATCTCCCTAGATCTGAGTGTCATCCAGAAAGTAGAAAAAGTATAAGTTATGGCCGAGGTGTGTATGTGTATTTAATTTTATTATGTTTATTCAATCCATGCAAATTTATTGCTCAAGAATAAAGAACAAAGAAATTTACAAATTCATATAATTCATATTGTTCCTCCCCTTTCATATATTTCATGCGATTTGCTATGATGAAATTATTATATTGTGGAGGGCTCTTTTAATTTCGACACTGCTGCAAATACAGTAATTCGGTGTTTTATGTACACTGGCTTTCTTCACTATTCAACACTACCCAGCTAATATCACAAAGCTCAAAATATAGTCTCATTCAAAGAGTGATTTTTGTTTGATCTTTACTATTACTTGTGTAATCCAAATGCTTTCTCTATGCAACCTTTTTCTTTCAATGCGCAATCGATTCCTGGGAATGGCTTGTAATGGGCAATGTCTGTGCTATTTAACGAAGATGCGAAAGGAGCGCGCAAAGATCCAAAAGATCCACTTGGTCCATTGTTTTTGTATTCGCCAAAGAGCACATGGTTGGTGCGAGGATCGGTTGCTTTCCAGATAGACCAGCCAGCAGGTTTAATATGGTTTTCAAAGTATGAGTGCATATAAACGACACGAGCATACTGACTCCAAGGTCGGCCAAGATAGGTTGAGTTGGCAAATTGAGTGTTGGAGGTGAAGGAGAGTGTAGTGTTGGCATTAGAGGCAATTGGACCAGAAGGAATGGTAGCTTTCAAATGACATTGGTTAAAATAAAATCCGCCAGTGACACTTTCCGAAGCTCTGTTTTGAGCAGTAACATAGCCTACAGCATTTGACCCAATTACACAACCTTGGAAGTAACCTATATAGTGTTTACTTTAGATGAATCTCTTGTGCCATATGTGTTCATCTCATTTGCCGTTACATACCAACACCATAACCGAAAATAAAATCAACCGAGCCTTCTACATAACAATCTTTGAAGTAAGCAGTTCCAGTTGCATTTATCAAAAGTGTATCTTGGAAGCCATAAATCTTGGTCTTGTAGAAGGACACCTGTTGACCTTGCACATTAAGAGCCACAGTGGCCATATCTCTTGTTTGCTTGAATGTATTTGTCAAAATCAAGTTGCGGAAGCTGACATTGTTACCATTGACTGTAACAACAGCCTTTTCCCATGCATGGCTGCTGGGGTCTTGGGTATTGTGAGCAATGCTATATTGAATATAGACTTTACCAGAGTCTGCTGCCTCAAGGTTCACATTAGATCGGTTAACCCAAACGCGCTCATTATAGATGCCAGCAGCAATAGAGACAGTGTACGATTGGTTGTCATTAGGCAGAGCATGCAATGCATCAGAAATAGTTTGATAGTCACATAAGGCACATACTTTGACCGATGCAGCCTCTGATAAACTTGCGAGCATGAAAATGGTAATAAATAGAGTTATAAGAAACATTTGCCTTTTTCTTGATGGTAGAGAAGCTTTCATTATTTGAAAAAAAAAATATAGACAATCAAATGCTTCGTGTATTTATAGTTCTTGATGTTAAATTGCAACCTCTTTTTTTTTTCTCAACAGAAATGGAGAAAATATCAGTGTAACTTTCGGCCATTTCTTTATTGTCCTCTGACATTATTATCCGATAATGAAGAAACCTATCTTACCTTTAGTTTTTTGTGGAGAAGGAACACGAAGTCAGACAAGGAACGAGGTACAGCATTAATTTGAGAAAATGGCCTTTTGTTTGATCGAATTATTCCTTATTAGGTCAAACTTTATTTCATTAAATTCTCATGCAACCCCACATTATTTTCGGAAATCGATTGCACCTCGAGAGAAACAGACTACACAAGGAAAGCGTCGATGAAGAGCAAATAGCGTATAGCACCGTAAAATCAATAGCATTACTTCGCAACTTGAGAGAGAGAGAGTTGCTCTCTGTTTAATTATATGTATAGTTTTGAGTCAAGTGTCAACGGCCCTCACAGAAATTTTCCAAATAGACTATTGTCCTGACAAAGTCATCTATTGACATGGTATCAGTACTTTTCCTTATCATTGCCGTCTTCTTTTACAATTTGGGCTATGCGGTTACTTACTGATATAATAGTCGTATGATTGATGTGTATAGATTGCATATGCAGCTACTATGGTCTTTCAACCCTATTTCTCCTAATTCTTTCAAGCACTGTGTGCCTTGCAAGCAAAAGAAAAAAAGAAGAAGAAAGAGCCAAATGAGCTTCATTACCAACTACATAGTTCTTTGAATATCTCTTGCTCCAGTTAATCAGGGTCCAAATGACTGTTTTGCCTAAACAAAGAACAAATTTGTATTTCAGTCTTTAGGTTTTTTTTTCCTAGCGATCAATTATTGCACATGAAAGCTAGAGTGAAAACTAAAACAAAGCGCACAAATGAGTCATCAGTCTCCCAACTTCCCATTTAGGGGATTATTCTGCAACAAAATCAAACAGCTGCTTTCATTGCCAACAAGTAGGTTTTATTAACATCAAAACGAATATTAATTTGTTTATCTTTCTTCATAAGAAAAAAGAAATTGACAGCTAAAGCCATAAAAGTACTTGAATCTACTTCTTGTTTCAGAGTGAATGATACTTACATGTGTTTACAATCTTCATTAGTGCCACTATCTTAACTTCTTCACTTTGTCTTTATGGAAAGCATCAAGACATATGATCATTAAAACGACATAAAGACAATGGTACAAGAAGATACTTTCAAATTGATATTAAAAGGACAAAACTTACCAAGAAAGCTATATAAAAGAAGAAAAAAGAGACAAAAGGCTTTGAATTTATTCACGACTACTGGCAAAGGCTTATCTTTTCCTAACACTTATAACATTCAAACGAGCTTATTTCATAGAAGTGTCGCTAAAAAGCGAGGAAAGCAAGAGAAAGACTGAAACCTAAATGCGAGCTCTTTCAAGTTTCAAATGCAGCAACTCAACTAGAGTTAAAAGCGAGTAACTATGTGAACGCGTCAGACACAGAATGTGAGGCAGCTTCCGAATTGATTCAAACAAATAGATATTGAACAAAGGAAGCAAAAGAAGCCTCGATCAATGCTCATGAACTGAAGATGGTCCTGTTTGCAGTGAAGTCACATGCGGAAAATACAAAAACTTAACTATCCACATTCACACCGACAACATAACAGCACTAAAACATGTCAAGAAATCAAGAGGGATAACATCAACTTTGTTACAAACATTAACTTTAGAAATTCAACAAATCGTGACAACATACTACATACAAGCACATTAATTTCACTGAAAGCAAAGAAAGACAAGGTCAAATCAATGTTGTTGATGATACCAACGTTGAACAATGACGATGAGCATGATCAGGTGGAAGCCCTCATAGTTTCAAGTCAATAGGAAGCTGAAGCTGACCTCCTGTAGATTATCAGGCTGCAAAACTCAGAAGAAGATATTTCGGAAGCAGCAAGCAGATACTTAGAAAATGCAAACAAGAAAAGCACCCACAAATACTATGGCATTTTGTGGAGGAGATGGGCTAAGTGGTGTACGGACAAGAATTCGAGAATGGATCCTCTAGGATATAGCCCAAATGCAGTACTGGAATACCTCGTAGGTCATAATCAGTTTTCTTCTCAACACTTGAATACCAATTGCGTCTGTTTACCGAGTAACTCATCCGAATAAACCACCTATAGCATCTAACGAGAGAATCATACTGTTCTTTAAGGCCAAACGGAGAAAGAATCCAAGATTAAGAAACAATAACAAGGAAGTTTACCCTTTAGAGCCCGTTTTGAAGATGATACGGGGTTGGGACGAGAATGGACAGCTACTGCTACAAAAACTACAACTAAAGACTCTAATGTTGCTGAAAACTGCTACTATCTGGAGACCTCACTGAGATATAGACGCATTACAATACCGAGATGTTAATATTCCTATGAATGACAATCATGAAATCAGGGGTGTGGCATTACTTGCAAGAAGCCTGAAGGAAACTGACTCTAATCAATCAAAACTAGATGTTATCGGCGAAGAAAGGGCGTGTTCCGTGAGAACGCCATGGATGTTTGTTGGCAACAAGAGGGAATTTCAAAAAATGTTAAAAGATGACCACACTTTGATCTACTTGTCTTCGAGTAACAAAGAGAAGGGACCTGTCTCTGCAAAGGCTATTTGAAGCTGGATGAAAGAAGCATTAAAAGAAGCAAGAATTGACGCTGAAATATACAAAGCACACTCATTGAGAGCGGCTCCAAGTGCTGAAGCAGTTTTGAAGGGCGCAACCCTCCAAGAGGTCAAGACTCATAGCAGTTGGAGCTAAAGCTCTAACAAGGTGGAAGACTACTATTTCTGATCACCTAACCAGCATGAGACAGGAAAGAAGATGGCTGAAGGATTTTTTCAATCTACGGAAAAGCAAACAACATCCGAATTTGGAGCGAGCCATGTGGCGATTGTGGTAAGCACGGACCACATTTAAATGGTGCTGGGTGGGAGCTTAAATTCGATTGCGCACATGATTTATTTTTCGCATTTCTTTTAATCCTTCTACATTCAAACTCAAAAATGACAACAACCGAAAGAACAAAATGTATGATTTGAATTGTCACTTAATGTCTGTTACTCATGTTATTTTTGTAGTATTCCGCACATATACTCATTCCAAAAAGCCAACGACTAAAATACATTTAAGTGACTTTTTGATTTAAAACAGAAGTCAAGTCAATAGATTGTCAGAAAAATCGAAGAGCTTCAGAGCTTTATGGATAGCAGATTTGAATCTCTATCTAAGGAAGAAGACATACAAGCAACAAGCTTTTCTAAATGCATAAGCTATAATTTTTTACTAAACTTGACTGCGATCTTAAACTCGATAGGATGTCAAGACAAATGTTGTATGAGAGGTAAGTAATTTTACTTTTATGTTTCATAGCATGTACAAATGTTATTTGATAGGACAAAGAGGAGACCTCAATTACAGCAAGCAAGAGAATTGGCTACTTCCACAGTCAAAATGTTGATTATGATGAAGGAGAGGCAAGCTCAAGATTGATTAATAGATTGACAAATCAATTCAATATTTATCTAGTGAAAAGTTGAAGAAGAAGACTATTATTCTTAAACCATCTTTTTCATTATACACTACTTGCCAAACGCTCAAGACCGTTACAGTCTCGTACTGGTAAACAAAAGGCTTTGGTCAATTGCTACATGCTTTAGAAAAAGGCATTTTGTTTTGGAATATGGGATAAACGCACTTGATTTGAGGTGCATAACAACTCTCACCGTGACAGAAGCTCAATACAAGCTTGCTCTCATTAGACATGTAATGAAATATGCCATCTGTCGTCAGCAAGTTTACTTTCAGCAGAAAAGAGTCGAATTTAGATTAGCAGAATTGTTCGCGACAATTAACAGAGAGCGCGCCTTCGTTGTCCCTGCAACAACACATAATACATTTATGGCGGCAATCGATGAGTCTAGTAATAAGCATGTGAACATCAAGTTGATGGAATCTCACCTTGAGAATATCAAGACACCCGAAGAAGTCAAAGTGAAGTTGGAGATGATCAAGAATGTTGAGAAAGCCAAATCCGCCGAGACAAATGGCTGTTATCATCTTTTCAAAAACAAAATGAATCATGTTATCCCTTCTTATGTCAGCTCATTCTTCAATCCTAATGACTTTCATTTGTATAAGGGTTCTCACGAGAACGAAAAAGCTGACACCGCCAGAAAAGTCGATGAGATGGTTAGATCTTCAACACAATTCCTTGAAGCCGTCATTCTAATGGAAAACCACTGGTTTTTCGTTACTAGCCTTTGTGTCTTAGTTCATGACAAGAACTTGGATGATTGTGCAGACATGTCGAAGATAGGCCCGCAAGATGAAGTCATAGCATTCATCCGTCGCAAAACTAGGACAGGAAGAGATAGCTTTGAGCTTACTCTACGCTTTTCAAACATAGAGTTGTTGTGTACGTCAGGATTTTTTTTTGTCATGTCAATAGCACTGATATTCAAACCTTCTTTGGACCAGCAATATCTACGCTACCTAAAGCAATGACTGAGAGCTATAAGACAGTATGCTCAAAACAAATTTTTGTGAAAAACGAGGTTCCTGTTGTGTCTGACATACAACATAACATAATTCATAATGACTTAATAATGTAACAAAGCTGGATTCTCATAACTGATGTAATACAATGTGACAAAGTTCAGGGTTTGGGATATGAACCAAAATGAAGAATCAACCAGATCCAAAGAAATAAACTGAGTTGAATCTCAATCTGTTAATGTGTATCCCAGCTATCAATGTAAACCCTTCATCTAATGTCTAAGATCTGACACAGGCACTTCTATAAATATCATGTACTTTTACACTCAATAAAAAGTAATTCTTTGACTAGTTTGATTTCTATTGTTTTAACTTTGTAACTGACAAGCCAGTTCGTTTCGTTGAGCTTCCTCACCTGCTGAATCAACATAAAGAAGCAAGCCAACGAAAAATGGATGCTCGCATGCAAAAAATACATGGAGCGAAACTTTGTGCCTTTCCATCCATTTCTTTTTACTAAAGGTAAACCGATACAACAAGCAGCGTCTCTAGTGCTAAGAGTTTTTGTTGAGGCAGTTGACTGCAAAAAGGCCAAGGCTTTCAAGGGTTGGTTAGCCTGAAAGAACCAAATAATCCCACACATCAACTACTCAATGATTATGTCGGTAGGTTGAGTAAACAAAGAGGACTTTCAGCAGAAGAATTTGACCTGTTTCTCAAAAAAAGTTGAATAAATGCCCAAATGATTTTTCCGTTTGATATTCCCAAGAAAGGAATACGTTACACACTTTAATGTAACTCAAGATTATTTCCATTCCGACCTTATGATGTCGTTCATTATGACCGGTTCTTGTTTAAACTAATTTTCAGGCACACATTGTCTTTTGTCTTCTTTCCTTCCTAAACCTGAATGATAATATGCTGAAGTATTGTCTTAAGCAACTCTAACTGTGTTGATTCAATTACATGTATTCTAGAAGATAGCTAGGAACAATAGGTACAAAGTGAAACCACTCGATTACTTTTTTGATGTCTTTAGCACAAATGCACCTAAACTCACTATGGAGTCATCTTGCAGCAGTAGTAATGATCATTTCACTTTTGTTGTCTCCGTTTGGTTCGACCATAGAGTACTTCTTGAAGAGCAAAAGTGTGTATTCCATAGCGCAGTCTTTGTGCTCTTTTATTTGCCAGTTCTGCGCAAATCTCTCTAATCATGTAAATTGGATTTTTCCCTTCTACCAGTGTGTAATCGAGCTTCAGAAGCAATGTATTACCTTCATAAGAGGAAGACTATGTATAGCTCTATCGCATTGCTTTTGAATAATGATGCAGCTATGTATTATTATATTGTTTTACCTTCTCAAAAGCTTCAACTTCTACCGTAATCTGTCTTCATTGGGCAGCCTAAAGATTGTATGTGATTTTTAGCCAACCAAGAAGAAGGACTATGATGAACATGATAGCATCCAACCAAGCACTAAAGCTTGTAGATAAAACAGAAACTCAAACAATGCACATCATTGTGACTTTGATTGGTGCCTCGTCGCTTGTTGCTTTTGAGCAATAGTGTTATATAACGATATTTTACTGGCTCTTATTTCAAGAAAAGAAAAATGACACTGGTACTGGCATGTTCTTGCTTTACCTTTCTTTTAGGTTTAGAGCATTGTGTTCGTGGCAATGCTTGAATTGAAGTACCTCTGTAGGAAGAGCATTGATAATAGTGTGGCAACTTCTGCCATGAAACCTTGTGGCTTTTACAAAGACCAAAGTTACTTTGTCCTTCAGCTAATAGTGTAGCCTCCCTATTAAAGTGGCTAGTTTCTATTATCCAAAAAAATAAACTATTCAGTAGTATCTTTAACATTGATTTCGGACATCTTAAAATAGATAATAAATTGAGCCTGTTCAATGAAAACTATCCTATCATCTTACTTTGTCTAAGGTAATCGTGATTAACTTAATCGGATACTTTGAAAACTCGTAGTAAAAAAAAAAAGTGCAAACAAACTAAGGTATAGGTCCAAAGCCTTGGGTAACAGGAAGAAACATTGACCAATTAAAAGGCATTTCCTCATTATTTCTCTCACATTCTACTACGAAGTTTGTTTTTCTTTTCTTTATAGAGATAGCAACCGTAGTCTAGGTACCGACTAAAATAGGAAATCTGTCGTCATTGGGTCATGATTAAATGCATGATTTTTACCTTCAAAAGAAAATTTCCATCTCCTTTATTTTTAATCTTTTTTCTTTCTTTCTTATACAATTCTTTAGAGAGAAATGCAAATAATTGATGACCGGCTAACTTTTTTATTGCCTCGTCCTGCTTGGGTAAACGACGTGGATGTTCAATGCTGTTCTTCCTGCAACAGTGCCTTTGGACCTTTGAAGAGAAGAGTAAGTATTCTTTCTGAAACAGATCTGTCCTGTAACTTATTTTTTTTTTGGTTATTTAGCACCACTGTAGAAACTGGTAAAAAAAAAAACTCCACTATTAAGACAGAGAAAAAGACGACTTAATACTATTGTTTTCTGATAAAGTGGGAATATCTTTTGTCATGAGTGCTCATCTCGCAACGTACCCCTTCCTCAACTTGGTTATGGTACAAAGCCAGTTCGAGTCTGCAACGGTTGTTTTGACGTAGCCTATTTAGTTACTTATGCAATTGATGAGGATCATGGATTATCAACACAAGTATGTTGTATGACTCATCTATTTTGGTCACGCGGATAACTGATACAACTGATTAGATGCATGGCGTAAGAGGATTATTAGAATTGACTGAGAAGGACGATGGTAAAAGAAATATACACACACACAAGAATACATAGACAGTCAATTAATAAGTTTATAGCTAGAGATCTACACAATATGGTAGCTTATGGTGGTGTGGATGCACTTATCTGGCTATGTCGCTCATCTAAAAGCATTCAGCTACATCACCTCACAACCACTATTTTGGCTATGTTGGCAGAAAAAGAATCTATACGCCCTGTCATTATCACCAAATGGGCATTGCCACCACTTCTGTTCCTTGTTCGCTTCTATACCATTCATCCTGACCTACCATCAAAAAAATCCCCGGCAAACTCAATTCATTCGAGCATGACACCCTCTTTAACTAACCACAGTGAGCACTCTTCTCTCTCCTCCTCTTCTTCCTCTTCTTCAGCATCTAACTTGGTAGAGTCAAGGCAGAGCATACAATTAGAAATCATCATCAATTGTACACATATCCTCTATCAACTTTCTAGAGCTGGCATTTTGAGTCAAAAGGAAGTGGTATCAGATGGAGTCTTTGATATGTTACTCTATCTAGCCAAATTTGATATCAACCAATTGAAGCTTGAAAAGGGAGTGATTGAGGCAACACCTTTGTCTAATCACGAAGATGAACAGCCCATGAAGGAGCGCGTGAATATTATTCAGAATTTAGCTGCCAAAGCTATTTCAGCTATCAGTTCATCTGTATCATTCCAGCCCACTGTAATTGGTATCATTCAAGGTACAGACAAGTTATCTTGTTTGCTGCGATCTCAAAACATGGATGTACGTAAATATACCGCAAAGACAATTGCTTATCTTTCGCTTCGAAACGGTAAGTTTAGTTATCTTTACCCTTTTTTTCCCTATCTTGACATTTGTTTGATAGATAAATATAAGCCTATCTTATTGAATGGTGATGGTGCAAAAGCATTGGTGTCTGTATTAGCTGACTTACCCCAGCAAGATAACTTAGGAGACAGAAATGTAGAGCATCAAGGCTCGAATTCAGCTGCTATCTCACATGCATGTTGTGCCTTGGTAAGTTCCAGATGCTTATCTCCTTCTTCCCCTTTTCCCTCATTCTCTCTTTCCCTGCTTTTTGTTTTTGATGGCATAATCTAATGTATGTTTATTAGGCTAATTTTGCAACCAACAGTAAAGATTGATTGTTTAACAAAAAGTAGGAAGGAAAGATACTAACTGGTTTATTCCTTTTTTTTTTAGATGAGTCTCAGGTTAATTTGATGTCACAAGCTCATCTATTGAAGTACATCTGCAACGTGCCTACTGTCTTTGCAACACACCCTGAAATTCATCGTCATGTTGCTCGCTGTCTTGCTAACCTTGCACTTTATGGTAAATGCATAGATAGATTATAGGGCTATGAAAAACAGGACTGATTTTAGTTAACTCTAGAGGAGAACAACGAGGCAATGTTGACAGAGAGTAATGAAAAGAGCCATCAAAAAGACTGTTACAACACATTACCTACTCTAGTACGACTAAGTAAAGTAAAAGGAAACCAAGTTCAGCGCCATGTCATAAGAGCCTTAGACAACCTTAGTTCAAACGGTAAGGCAAATCTGCCTGGTTTTATAGGTCAGTAAAGCTGACATGAATGTGTTCTCTTTCTCTAGCTCAGAAACTAAATCAACCAAAGTGGCAAGTGGTGTTCAGTGATGCATTTGCATACCTTCAATCACTTGTTGATCATACCAATGACAATGACAATGATACCACCGAAAGAGTCAAAAATATCCTATCAAGACAACATCATGCTTTAGATGCATCTCTGTCTGACTCGCCTTCTGTTACAGAGTCTGATGTATCAGGAGATGCTCAGCAGTCACTTCCTGCTGTCTCAGGTGAAGATGAAGAAGAAGAGGACGAGGAAGAGGAAAGAACTAAAGGTACAGAAGAGGATGAGGAAGAGGACGTTTCTCTCAAACAACATCAGCAACAACAGAAACAGTCCAAGAAGAAGAGAAGGTCTAGAAAGAACAAATGAGTTATTTCTGGCCTCTGTAAATAACAACACATAGTAAATAACAACATAAACATATACACGCATTTGCATTTATTCCTTTTTTCAAGACGGATAATATACTAAATAATAAAAAAAATAGCAGGTGGGGTCAAGGGGATAGTTTTTTTTTCTTTAACCAAAGAATACTTTATGGGTGTAAATGTTCATTATTTTCTCTTGCTTCTTGTTAATCCTTCATCATGGTCAAAATCAGCAAAATCTTCAAAATCATCATCAGTTTCTTCTCCATCAGTAAGTGTGAAATGTTGATTGTTGGGCTTGTTAAGCGCAGTTCTGTCTTCTTCTTCTTCATTATCAGATGCTTCAGCCTCAAACAGAGTAGGTGTCTCAACTACAAGCTCATCACTATAGAAACAGTCTGTCAGTTTATGCGCGCATTTTTTCTATTTATCTTACAGTTCATTCGTTTCATCATTATCCAAACGGAACTTCCGTGTCTTTTGTCTTTCAAACAACTTTTGTATCCACCCAATAAACATATTAGGACGCTTGAGATCCTCACGTTGACGCTGAGGTGCACCACCAAATTCATCTGCAGCTGAAGCAGACATCTTCCGGCCTGATCTGAACCAACAACAACAACAGGCACTAACGGCAATCAAGAAAACCACCATTGTTGTTGTTACTCCCCAACTGGAATAGCCATGGAATGTGCCTTGCTCTCCCTCTTGGTCATTAGAAGAAGGCGTAGGTGTGCTACGTTGTGTGGTATCAGGTGTTTTGTCAATAAAACTCATAGTGGTAGTGGTGGCAAGAGATGAAGAAGGTGTAACAGGGTCGCCTATCACTTGACTTTGTTTGCCCTTGACCTCGTTGTTGCCTACATGCATAAATCGATTGATCATGTCAAGGCATTCGATGGGTCGATCATAAGGCACCATGTGACTTCCATCTTTGATCAAGACATATGTCAGATTGCGTTCCTGCATATAATAACCAGCCAATTTGTTGTCAATCTTCCACTGCTGCTTTTTAGTACTTTTGCTAAAACCTCGACTACCATTCCAAGTCATATTGCCAATCAAGTACTCTGTGCCAACATTGTTACATATCAAGTCGTATTCTCCACTGAACAACAAGACAGGCACCTCCTTCAGAATGTCAGGTAAAAGCTATCATAGACAAAAGAGATGAGCGATACACTAATAGGAGAAAGAGTATATGTTTGTCTTGGAAAAAATGGTTTACATAATAAGCTGGCTTGCTGTTATCGTCTTTCAATTCAAGAGACACAAGTGAGGTACATTCCTTCCAACCTAATATCTGTTTATCTGCATGAACTGCCCTCTTGACATCCACTTGCTATATAAACAACAGTCAATCAACTAGCCATGTTACAAAAATCAAACTATAATGGCTTACGCACTCTCAAATATCGAGTAACATCCTCCAATTCATAAGGCCAACTCAAACCACACTCGGGATGACGCTCTTCTTTCATCCGGATATCATACATATTCATACATCTCATGTCTCCATTCTTATCCCTAGAAAAATAAATGGTCAACACTATAACACAGTTAGTTTTTCTAGTTTCTTGCTTACTCATGTGTACTAGCATCTACAATATCGGATAGAATCTTCTCACATGAAGGAACATGAATCGTTTCTTTCCTTTTAATATCATCTAGACATGTCTTTAAATGAGATGATATATAAGCCTAATCCATCCCAAGAAAAGATAACGATGTGTCAGTAGCGATGGAAGTGTAGTTTGCCAATGTCAACTTACCACACGATCCTGAGGGATCAAATTATGTTGCATACTGAAATCAAAGTAAGCGTTGTATTGATGTACTGAAGAAACCCAGCCATTGCCGATAGCAATACCCTTCAAGCGATACTAAAGACTACCCCTTCAGTCACTTGTCTTCCCCTTGGCTCTATAAGCTTACCTTGTCTTTTTGTTGAATAAGCCGAGATGCAAAATAAGGTATATAGGTTCCTGCAAAACTCTCGCCTGCTATATACATATCTTGCTGACTTAAATGAGGAAACACAGTGAATAACCGATCAATAAACAGCATAAAGTTGTCTGCCACTTCATTCAGATCATGTGTATAGCTATCCGTATTGGCGAAACTAAATCCAGTACCAACAGGCTGATCCACTAAACAAACACATTGAGTGATGCTTTCTTATGATATTGGAGGTAAAATACATACAAAAGATGTTGGTAGCATAATTTTGCCATCCTCCCTCATTTACACTTAGAGAGAGGTTTTTGTTGACACGGAAAGGACCATTCTCTAAAAACAAACCGTCCATACTATTAAGAAATGAGTATCACTACTGTTTTTAAAGAAAAAGGAGTTCAGTACCTAGAACAACCAGGACCACCATTTAACCAAATAAGCTTTTTTTTTAAAAGAAAAAAAAATTAGACAACTAGAAGCCGATGAGAGTTCAGTCTCTTACTAGTTTCTCTGGTTCTGTTTTTATCTCTCTCTCAATCATCCAAAAGAACAAGTTGGCATCGGCCTTACTGTTGATCTCAATGTGTCTATCATCTTGTCAATCTTTCTTTTCCTCTTTCTTTTTCTTTTTGCTCACTCACCCTGCATATTGGTCAAAGTTTAATGTATTGATGTCAATACCAGGCAAAGAAGTGATTTTATAATCGTTGGCTTAAAAAGGTATATTAGCTTCAAGATGCACAAATAAAGGTTGGCATGTCAAATACCAGTTTGTGCTGAGACATAGACAAGTGACCCAGTCAACGCAACTATCTTGAGCAAAGTGGTTCTCATATCTTTTTCGTATGTGTGTGTGCGTCTCTGAACTCTTGCTTGCTCACACTCTTTTCTTTGGGTCCAGACAGAGAAGGCTTTTTGTCGCTTAGAAAAGAAAAAGATGAAACTAATTTTAAGGTCAGAAAAGATGTGTGCATGTGTGCGTGTGTGTGAATATCGTACTGAAGCTAAGAATCGCACTGAGAAAGAGTTTCTTTCTCTTTGTGTTTGTTTCTTCTATAGGATATGTATCTTCTATTTTTTGGCTTTTCTCACATTAGACAGGGTGATTGAGTAGGTCGTGTTGGCTGAGGTTTTATACATACGCCCCTCAGGCTCAACCAAAGTCTATTTTAGCCAATGAGATTCGAAAATTCTTTACGCCCGAAATTAAATTTATGCAAACTGCTCTTGTTAAATCAGCTCAAGAAACCAAATACAAGTTGGTCATTTATCATTGCTGTGACTCTATTGATTTACTTTTCTTACATAAAAATGCTTGTAGGTCAAATGCATAAGGTTCAGAATGACTTCGTAAAAGACACACTCGCAAGAAGAAAGAAAGTCTGTAACTACTGAAGATAAGTTTGCAGGTTATATTTCTTTTGTTCTTTTTGAACGTCTGTCAAGGACACAACTTTTGTTACGCTTTCAAACCTTAAAGAAAGAAAGAAAGAGAAAGAAGAAGGTTTTTTTTGAAGGAAGTTTCAAGACAACTAGTATTAATTCTAGCTACATTCTTTAATTAATTCTTTAGTTTGCTCTCTACCTAAAGTAGAAAGATACTAATTTCAACTTCCTTGTACGAGCAATAGCATCTCATCGAATGAGCTCAAAGAAAACAATGCTGCCACGATATCATTCTTTAAATCCACTGTCAAGTTCCTAAGGGACAACTTTGTCTTTTGGTTATCCAGTATTGTTTTCTGAAGTGCACGATAAAATGGCAGAAAGAAGAGCAATGATTTAATATAGAGTGCCAGCAATAGTTATAAAAGAAACAAAGCATTTGATCTTGCTTTCTTTCACTATAATTCTATATAGATCAAGTAACAATCCAACATTATCTAATTGAGTACCTTGGATCATAATCGAATATCTCTTGTAAATTAACATTGTTGTCTTTGAATTATTGAGCCTAATTGCTCCGATATCACTAAACTTTGTTTAGACCAGGTCAGCTATTGGCAATGATATAAGACTTGTTGAAGAAAAGAGAAATGTTCAGACAAAATAAAGACAGTTAAGCGCATTGTCTAATATAAGCATGGATCAAACCTGCTTTTAGAACCATACTCCCTTCTTTGCTTTCTTATAAGAACAATGCCAGAAGAATGAATCAGCTTTGAATAAAGGGCACAAAGGTGCATGTATCAAAACCATCCATATAAACATATGCATCAAACCATCCCTTGTTCTGACTACAACTTTATTATAAACTATTTCGAATGCTATAGGAACCACATTCATGACACCATTGAACTATTCTCCCCAACCCAATTCACTTGAGGCTTCGTTGTGAAAAGATACAAGGGACCACCTAGAGCAACAAAACGAGGTTTAACAGCAAACGCTTTGAACTGTTATGGTCCTTCAAGTAAATAATGGAATTTCAGTAGCTGAGTAAACTGTAATTTGGTTAAAACAAACTCAACTTGTTGAAACTATTGTACACACTTTAAAAAGAAATAGCAACGGAAAATAACAAAGTATGACCTCGCTTGAATATGATAGAAAGGTGTCACTAAAGTCTATTGTAATGACCCATTATGGCGTATACATGGAGGTACAAGAACAAACAATGGGAAATAGTGTTTGATGTGATGAAAAAAAAAAAGAAGAAAGCAACTTTTTTTTTATTGTTTTATGATTGTGGAAATCAAATGGTATCAAGCTAAACGACGCGGATATTTTACAGAAGAAGGAGGACCTTCTTTTAGGCTCAAGAAGACAGCAATAGTCATGATAAGTGTAAAGCGAAACCATCTCCATGTGAAGTAAAGTATTCGTTTCATCATACGCTGTAGTGTACCAACTAAGCCTGGTGAAGGGGGACAAGTAGATGGCGAATGGGTCACATTGGCTAATTGTTTATCGCTCTTGATCAACATGGTATGTGCCTTTTCAGTCTCCAAAAATGATTCTTCTTTGTTTATATGTCCATTCTCTTTCAGGTATCGTTGGTGATCATATTCATTTTCTAGTCGGCCTATCAGACTGAGAGCATCATCAATCGCATCTCTCTCTACCACACCTGCCTTAAGTAAGATGGACGCTAACAGCTTATCATTCTCTTCCTCATCGTCATCGTCATCTTGGTCTTTTCTAGACCAGGCATGGTGCAATTCAGACAATAGGTTTTGGTTCTGCTGTTCCTCTTTATACATAATTTCGTGATCCCTTAGTTGACTAAGTAACTGTCTATGCTCCTCCAAGCTTGATTTCAGCTGTTGAATATGCAATTGCTGTGCCTCAAATGATTTCTGGAGTTGCTCATGATCATGTAAAGTGAATTGGAATTGGTCGACTTTTTGTTTCAGAAGTCTTAAATCATGCAACGTTTTCATCAGTTTTTCCTCCACAGCCAATTTAGAGTGATACACCTGATCATTTTCTAGCTTTAGTTCCTTGATTTTTTCGTGTAGCAGTTCATTGTCTTCAGGTAGTACTGACTGCTTGGGATTGCCTTCTTTGGACAATGTTTTCTCTTTCATCTGTTGAAGCTGAATGGTAGCATGATCAAGGCTGGCTTTCAACAGATAGATCTCTGTTTCCATCTCATGCTCTTTTCGCTTGTGCAATTTTTCTTTCTTTTGTTGGTGTTGCACTGTCAGTTCAAGTTGGGCAGAGAGGTCTGTGTTGGCTTTTTCGAGAATTTCAATCTTGGCTTCTCGGGTAGTATGGGTAGGTAGGAATATAATATCCTCTCTGTCAGAGAGTGTATAGGAACTTGAAGGTGTAGGATAGACAGATTGTGACAAGAGATCATCGTAATTTGATTTTAGTACAATGTTGTTTTCCAAAAGGGATTTTCCGATTTCCGCTGCTAGTCTCAAGTCTAGAAAAAGAAAGGTTGTTCAGCTTGATTTCATCATGCAATGACTCGTCTGTGTTACCTTTATCTTTATCTCTAATTGTGGTATATGCATTTTTTAACATTGGTATCAGTTCACTAGGCGATTTTTGAAACCATGAAGAAATAGACGAGGTCGCTGAAAGAGTAGGTGAAGGAGGTGGCTGTAGACATTCTTTAGTTGAGATCATTTTGCTATGTATTTTTTTAAGAAAAAAAAAGTAAGAAGAGAAAAAAAAAAGAGAGAAAGAATGATAAGTTTTCCGTTTTTTTTTTTTATTATTATTGGAATTTCCATATTTCATCTGATTGAAAGCCTAATTCAGACAGCAATCCAGTCACTGGGCCTTGAGAATAATCTCTTGCCCTTTCACCACAAACAGCTGCAAGCATTCTATTTGGACCACACACATATATCTTTCGCTTCTCCTTATTCAACATCATGTCTCTGATCATGTTCTCTGTCACATAACCTCTTTCATAAGCATCTGAAGGTGGATTCTCTAACACATATTTCACTCTAAATCTATCATTGTACTTGGCTTGAAGTTGGTCTAGTTCTTGTCTTAACAGAATATCCTTTTCTGTCTTGTTACCGTAGATAAGCCAAACAGAGGTTGTCTGATCATCAGGATTCTCTAGAATTCGGCAGATTAATTGGTACATGGGAGATATACCTGTACCACCTGCAATCTATAAGGATGTCATTAGCCATTCAATTTCGTCCTCAAACACATTTAGTTACCATGCCAACTTCATCCACACTCTTGGGCTCATATAAGCATTCAGGTTCAACCATAGGTCCTCTCACATGAACCTTATGTTGGTGAGGTGTGAAGCTTGTCAAGGTACGGGAGACTGAACCGTCCTGATACTTTTTGATGACTAAATCCATGTAACCATCCGAGTAAGGATTTTGATTGATAGGCGTATAAGGTCTCATGACCTGAATGGCATCGTCCTTGATATACACACACGAAGGAACAGGATATTCCTTGTTCTGCTCTTTTTTCACTTCAAGCCTTAAAAGGTAGGAATCGGGTGATATCTGTTGCTTCTTTATCAGTCCGAGTGGTGTGTATTGATCTTGACTGAGCTTGTTATTGTTTGTATATGCATCATACTTTTCCCAACCAAAATAAGAAGCTGTCAAACAGGCTGTACCAAGTAATAGAGTTTGAAGTTTTTTGCTCTTTTTAGTATGGGTCGCTGTACTAAACAAGCGTCTTGAACTGGTTAGGATGGAGCGATGAGCAAACATATGTCTATGTCTAGGTTTTGCTTTATAAAAAAAACAAATAAGAGAGAAAGAAAAAAGCAGAAAAAAAAAGCACAGTCTTCCCCAGGGAGCCTATTCTAGAATCTTGCAGTTGCTCCAAAGGCAAGAGGTTAGAAGCGGGGATCTAAAAGAAAAAAAGAGAAGACTCTTGACACTGAAAAATGACTAACAAGATGTTGGTTGTAGGCTTTAAGCCAGAACAATTGAGTACAAATAGTTGACTTTCCTATAGCTAGATAGCTTCATGCTGTCTGTCTGAAGATCAGAGTCAACATAACAAAGCCAAATTCGCCTTTATGCATATTTTATTTACCAAAGCGATAGAAAAAAGTCATCATAGGGCTTATCATTAATATATACTGAACGAACTGATTGACATTCAAGATCAACATAGCCTTTCTCTATCATTTTACATAGGTCCCAATTACCAAACACACTTGGTGGTGATGTTGCATAACGGCCCGATTGATAATCAGGCTCTAGCCAGACAGTACGAAGCTGAGATAAAGTGGTATCGAACTCCTTCATATCAGTCTCATTCAGTTGCTGTCGCGAGAGTGTTTGTCCTGTTTCTTCATCATATTGTTTAATCAAGTGCCAGTAGGATGTATCGTTTTGCTTTATGTGAAAGAGTTGAATGAATGAGTCGAAATTATCTGGTTCAATACGAATGTACTGAATGTCAACCTCGATGAGTTGTTGGTATGGTAAATGGATCTTCACCATGTATTCTTGGTCTCGGTAGACTATGTTTTCTAAAACGAGGTATTGTAGATTGAGACAACAGGGAGAGAGATAATCAAACACATGAGTGGATAGATAACAGTTTTGAAGGTGAAGCTTGTTGAGTGGATGTGTCTGTCGAATGGCTTCTGTTTGTTTGACATCAAGTGCAACTCTACGAAGACAAACAGTGGTGAGGCATGGAAAAAGGTCCAATAAGTAATTAAGGTAGAGTGGTTCTTTGTCGTGAGTGCTAGGCTGGTACATTTCCAACTGCTTTAATCGTGGACATGTCTTTCCGAGAATAGCAAGCAATACGTTACACTCCATCTCGCTTGGTACTTCAATTTCTAGATTCAGTATGTTGGACAGATAGGTATAAGGTGGTAGAGCGCCTATAATATATCGTTCAATGAGATACTCATCTGTCAGACGAAATTGCTGCAGCTGACGTTGTTGTTCACTTAGGCTTTCAATAAACACATCGTCAGGGAATACGTTGTGCCATTCAAAATATCGAAGGGAAGGACATTGAGAATGAAGCCAACTGTAAAAAGATGCCGTGTGAGGTTCATCCTTCCTTACGCTATGGGCTTCAAATGTCAAAGACTCAAGGCTTGAAAACCGATTGGCGACATACTGAAGCCAGAGATGAACAGGACTGAAGCCTATGTAGGACCTATTAAAGAGTTCGTGATGGCTTGGGCCGGATGTCAATCGAAGTGCAAGGGACTTGAGCTTATCAAATGACTGAGAACTAGACAGTTGAGCTTCTTTAGGTACTTTAGCAACATGAGCAGCTATATCTAAGTATTCCAAATGAGGACAAGTCTGAAGGATGCTGTCCAATAGACCGACCGAGATATCAAACTCATCCATAGTCTCAACAGTCAGATGTGTGAGATTTGGCATATGAATTACAATGTCTACAACTGTAGGATAATCCCCACAATCTGTCAGTGTCAAAGTTTTAAGGTCTCGAAAGGGAAGAAGCGGAGAAGTAGAATAGAATGGCTTTCCTTCGTATCCACGAGACACCCAGATAGGGAATGCTGTTTCAAAGTTGGGTATGCTGGCTTTACTTATGTACCTGATTCGTAACTTGAGGTCCTGTATATATTGATGGTATTTGGACACCTGAAGGAATTCACCAAGCTGGTATTCATCGTCAAACTCGATTTGTTTATGCAAAGGTATGATGAATCGATTGTAGCATGCACGGTTGACAAGAATAAGCTGAGCGTATTCAGACTGTGTCAGGAACTGACTGATGTGGTCAATAATTTCAGAAGGAAAAAGGAGTAACATGAGAGTATGTTGAGAGAGAGAAGGTGCAACTCTTTATATTGTTATATGCTCTGAAGGCGCAGTTGATTTTGATGGCAGTTAAACTCTAATCGTGTTTTGTGTAACTTTGAATATGATCTCATTTCTTGTAAATGTAGCTTGCATCTGCCCTGAATTTGTTACTTATTTAGGAGTATTCTACCTTGCCACTTAATCCCAAAAAAAGTTTAGTACACTATTGTGCTTTAAATCTATGCAAGTCTAAGGATGTCAGCACAGACATTTTCTCCAAGGAAAAGAAAGAAGGGATGTTGAAGGATGGTCATTACTTTCTGTACGAGTGTAACTCAATTTATATATGATTTACTGGATTAAGACAGACAAAAAAAAAAGAGCTTTTTGATACAAGTGCAATTTTTTTCTCAGCTGCATAATACACAAGGTACTGATTGCTTGATGATTGCAAAGCCATTATGAACTATTAGGCAGTTTAACAAAGAAACAGGGTGAATATCTACCAAAAACAATTACATTTTTTGGACCTGATTACAAGAAGAACCAGACTGAAGAAAAAACTTGAGAAGTTTAATACAATTTAATTGGCGTATGTTGTGGCATTCAATATTGCAAATAGAAACCCCCTATTGTGTTTATCAACTTTTTCATTTAATAATAATAAGCCCAATATTTATCTTGTTCAGTCACACTTTTCCTTCACAATAAACAAAAGCACTACCTATGTCATGGTGTGATTTCTGAGCCAACCAGTAGAAAGCTAATTGCTTGGTAAACGAAAGAAGGATACTGATGCCTGCTCAAAGAACAAATTCTGGATAAACTGTATCTGTTTAGTAGGCGGTATGTAGTGATTTATTGTAAAGGGGAATGGAATATAGGGGAAGAGACGGCAGAGGAAGGGGTTTTACTTTTTGCCTTGTTGTTTAAGGCAACAACATGTTTCTGAAGAAAGTATTAGTAAAATCTTTTTCGCAAGCGTGTGGACATCTTACCTTCCACTTGAAGAGAGCTATAAGTGTTTCCTCAAGCTTAGACAGCGCATCAAAGTCTTCTGGCAATTCGAGCTCGTCTACAGCATTTGCCACCAGAACACCTTCTCTCTTTGTCAGGCTATAGGTGTAGCCTTTTGGCCCTATTATTGCACTGGAGTTACTATTCGTCATGCAAATTTTTGTAAAGTTTTTAACTTACCACACCAATCCATACACACGAGCTCTTCTTCTTCTTCTTTCTCTTCTTCTTTCTTTTCTTCTCTTCGGTCAACGAAGACGTCATGCTGCTTCAGAGCATGCATGACACACTTATTGAGTCTTAAAGACTTTGCTTGGTTCTTAATCATGTCTTGCTCGTTAATCTTGAATTCGATGCAAGACAGCTCCAGCCCAAATACCTTGTCCTTTAAGACTCGGATGTCTATTTTGCGTGCTTTTAGATTCTTGATGTAAGGCTTCTTGTTGAAATAAATTTCAACATGGCCTTCTTCATTTTCAGCAATAGCAACGCCAACAGGAAGAGGGGTTGAGGAGGATGAGGGAGTGGAGCTGGTAACTGTCTCCAGCGACGAGTCTCTCAGGAAACGAGAACCAAATTTGCCTTCAAGATAGTGGCGGAAGACTTTGGTGTAATCCGCACCAGTTTCTCCACTATTTCGGAAAGGAGAAAGTCAATGGTGTAATTCCTCAATTCTATTTTTGAGATACTTACGAGGCAAATACTATACTTGTGTCATAGAAAACAAGATTCAGGACTTCCTTCACTCTCGAAACATACTCATCTTCTTGAGCAACATTCTTTTTCCAAAGAGGAATATGAAGCACGCTATTTTTAGAAATTAATGCTCCGTATTATGTGTGATTGCAGATATCACTTACAAGTATTTGTAAATTTCAAGAATTGTATGTCTAGTTTGATTAAACTGACATTCTTCGAACAAGAGCAGAGTCTCTTTTGACATTTGTTTAAATAAAGCCATTGTTGTTGACTTTAGGTCAAAAAGGACGCCGCCAGAGCTCATACTCTTGTGTTGGCTCAACACCTATCCATCGTTAGATAACGCTGTAACAGCTTCAGTCATTATTTTTGCTCACCTTATTGATAGCAGAGGCTACGTATCTTATTTCGACTTCATCTTGCTTGTCAATTGTCAGCCTTTTCTTTTTGCTCAATCTTTGCCACTCTTCATCAGTGCACATACTTCTTGCGGCATGGCTTAAGGTTTGCAAAGGAAAGATCTTTAATTCGATACAATTTAATATGCCTGACACGAGTAACCTAATACCAGAAATAAATATAACTGTCATAGTCGTTATCTGACCCACTCACTTCAATGTAGCCTTTTCGTTCGAACTGATATCATCAAACTTTTCCAACAGTTCAACTGCTTTCCTCTCCATTCTTTCTTTAATCGAGCCATCGTTTCTTTTCATTTCTTTGATTGTTTTTTTCCTGCTATTTTCGTTTGGCTGATCGTGACATTGGAATCACCAAACTGCATTGCCTGCGTTAGTTCCGTAACTTCTAATTTGCTCTGCTATTATTCATGTAACTCATGCAAGCATAACACCATAAAAACAAGATGTTGTGTGGTATTAGATCAAGTGGCACTACAGCGTTGTTTGCCAGAAACAGATCTCGCCAGAATCCTCTTTTGCAACGACACAATTGGCTGATCTTTTGAGTGCTAATGTTGGGCCATCTTTCTTTCAAGAGCTTTGTATGGCGCGAGCGCCAAGTGTCTTGTAGGTCTTCGTAAGATAGAAATACATGGTTTTTAAACATATCTTTTTTGTCTGCAAGGAACTGCTCAAATATCGGCTTTTCTTTTGAGGATACAAAAACTTTGTGTTCTTTTTGATATTTTGTTAGTGGCATGCTCATTTTGATATATAAAGGAATCTTACCGTTATATAAAACATAAGGCATTGTAACAATGTAATTCAAAGAAGTAATAGGTGTGATATTTGACGTATGAATCGATGAGTTTTGAGTAAGTCGGCTAAGCGAAATGAGTCTCCTTTAATCCTTTATTAAAAGTCAGGAAAGATTCGTAAATTGGCTTATAATAAAAATCAATCTCTTGTAATTTAAGTTCAGTACCAATAAAATACATAGAATCATTTGGACTCTTTAGAAAGTTAAAAAAAAAAAGACTGCTTACACCATAACCAAGTTTGTATTTACTGTACATTCAATTGACCTGTTGATGTCATTGCCTAGAATCTAATTGATTAGGGGTCATGGTTAATCTAGATAGACGTTCATTTGACAGCTGTGTGGAAGGGTAAAAAGAAACGAGACTCGAGAATTGACGAAAATCAAATATCCGATTTGCTTAACAAATGATTTATTTGTAACTCTGTCATGACTCATCGCAATAGGTCCATTGCAAGATATCTACAGTATGCAGAGAAATGCACATCCGTCAAGATGTGTGTCCGACTTCATGTCTACAATCATTAATAAAAAAAAGAAAGACTTGGTAAAGTTCTTTATGATAGATCTAAAAGCGTCCAGCGCCTATACTTGTTCTACTTTGTAAGTATGAATTCACTAATGTGTACCTACATAAACAGAAACGCTTGATTCTGTTCTGCTTATCTAAAAAAGGACATAACTGACTCTTTAATGGCTTCTACTGCTTCAAGAGGTACATGCACAGTCAAGCGTATTCTCATTCAATATCTGAATAAGTGCACTCAGCAAAGTGTGGCTTTCTCTAGAGCATATTCTCATTGGATTATTTGCTATACTCCCAGATCAAGAGAAAAAAAGAAAAAGGCTTATTTAAAAGCCAACGTTGTGCGAACCAAAAAGTCAAAAGAATATAAAGTCCGGCTAATAAAAATTGCAAAAATGACGTAATAATTATTTAAATTGATTTGAGCACCCGATGTTGATTTCTTTCCTTGGTTCATTGCTCTTTTTTCTCTTACTTTCTATTTTCTTACAGCAAGAAAATAATAAAGAAGGTTTTCTCTTTTAAATCGGATAAAAAGAGATTGTTCTGTTCGAGAAAGTAAAAGTCATTATTCAGTAGTTTCTTTCCAGGTAACAGAATGACACTAGACCATAAAAGTCATTCAAGAGTTTAATCCTTGTTCTTTCTTAGACTGTATTTGTAAGCCAAAGAAAAGAAGACACTTCTTTAAAATATCCCATTCTTTAGAAACTATGTCAGGTAGATAAGAAGCCATATCTCTTTATGCCAAAGTCTAAAACATTCTCTAGACGAAGCACCAATGGCCGTTTTACCTCTTAATTCAAGCAGTAAGCTGGATCAAGAACCTAACCCATTTGAACAAAGCTTTTCGGGTATCACTCCCACTACAACTCAACCCAATGATAATGTAGCTGCCATGGATGAGAAGGCAAAAGACAAACTTAAGCTTCCTCCTGTAGCTTCTATCACAAGTCCCGCACCTATCATTAATAACTCTGTGATTGGTGGTGGTATCCTACCAAAGGAAGTCTCAAACCAATTTACCTGGGATACATTGCGTACAGGCCCACTATCTCCCTCTATGCTTGCGGGTCCTGCTAAACCTGATGAATACTATTCCACCGCAATACCATCTAAGCTGGGCAATACCAGTTATACTTCAAAATATTCTAATGAAACATATGTTCCTGTTAAACAAGAACCATCACAAGATGTCTATGTTAATAAAGCACCTGCATTACCTACCAGACAGAGTACGCGCACACGACAGACAGCCTCCAGAAAGAGATCTACATCTAGTCAACGTGATAGTACAGAAGAGACACAAGCACCACCACCTCGAAAGAACTCAAGAAGAAGATCTTCTGCATTGACTGCCACATCTTCAGAATTTGATGACGAGTTTGATGAAAAACCAGCCCCAGCCAAGAAGAAAAAGACAGCAAGCAAGGATGAAGATGATGAGAAACGCAAGAACTTTTTGGAACGAAACAGAATTGGTAAGCTTACTTTCTATTCATTTCTCTCTTATAGTATCTCATCTGTTGATTAGCTGCTTTGAAATGTCGTCAAAGAAAGAAGCAATGGTTAAACAACTTGCAGGCCAAAGTTGAGTTTCTTACAAATGATAATGAAAGACTTCAACTTCAATCTGAGTCTCTGAAAGAAGAAATTGTGAATCTAAAGACACTACTGCTAGCACATAAAGAATGCCCTGTTGCCCAGGCTAATGGCTTCCACCCAAATGCTATTCAAAAGGCACCTATGCCATCTATGCTATCTGCACCTATCATCCGACAAAACCCTTCACCTATGATGATGGCCAGTACTACAAGCAGTAATAATAGTAATAACAGTAATACTTCTCAACCCTTCCTAAGCCGAAACAGTACTACTGCCGCCTCTTTACAACCTCAAACTTCACCTACTAATTCCTCTTCAGCTCCTGTCGTTCCTCAATATCAACGTGTAGGCATGTCTGTTCAAGCACCACCACCAAGCCAACAGAGTATGGTTGCTGGTGGTTCTTCAAGTGTTTTACGGTTTTAAGTTTCTTTTTGTGGTCCTCTTTAGACTAACCTCTCTTTCTTTCCTAAGTTCCTTTTTCTTTTTTTTTTGCACATATTAAAATAAATATCGTATAATCTCAATATAAAATTAGAGGTTTTTGCAGGCACTAGCTTCATCAAAACTCAACAATAGGCAATTTCTTTTCATTGTGACATCATTAATGTAGACCTGAAATCTTGTAAAGTTCAAAGCTTTTTAAAAGCTCCGACAAGCAAGACATTGTTTCTTTTTTCTTTATTTGACAAGAGATAGATTAAGGTTTTCAGGACAGAGCAAAATGAGATTCGAACCGAAAAGATGTACTTCTTTACAACAAACAATCTCTTTTTTCTTGGTTTGTTTGTAACATAGAAAGTTTGATAGCGCCTTGAAGCTACAGTATTGTGTTGATGGCTTCATAACCAATCAATGCATAATTTAAGATCCAAAAGGAAATTATAGTACTACCTTATGACTTGACTGCGTAACCAATCTTATGACATTAGGGAAAGGAAGAATCTGCCTTCCATATAAATACAAGTGATGGCGTGAATTTGTCCCCAGAAAGATAAGCCTGCTTCTATTTGATGTTCAAGACAAACACAATTGACTTGAGATATACTTTTTGTGCACTGATATCATTTAAACTTGTTAGAGACTCATTGTTTATGACTGCTTGAATGAGCACGAAGAGTACCCTCGGGCATGATGATAAACCATAAAAAGAAATATTCAATATTTTGCAAAGCAATGAGAGACTATCAAAGAAAACAGCTTCGTTTGTCTTGTGCTTGTGGATGAATTGCCGCCATAGAGAGTTCTGAAGACTTGCCGAAATCTACAGGAGAGAAGCCACATGAAAGAGGGATAATGTGGAAACACGACTGTCACCTGTATGGACATCATATAAAAAGAACCCCTCCCCTTTTGAAGTCAGGAGCTTACGTAAGTGAGTCCAATTCACGACTGTAATACAAGATCAAAGCCGATTTGAAATTAACCATTGAAAACTGGATCAGTTCAGCGTCTCTATTCATTAAAATTAGCCTGATCTGTATAACATGTAAAGTTTTAAAAAGAAAAAGCAATCAAGCTTATTTGATGACCAAAAAAAAAGAGGTATCTATACCAATACGCTCACATAAGCAAAGACTTAGTAACGAAGAGCCGCTTGTAACAGATTTACAAAAAGGACAAAGAAGAAACACGGCAACCATCTTTTTTTTTTTTGCATGACTTGATTTGATACAACAATGCATAACCACATCTCTATCGTGGTATTAAACAAGATGAAGGTCAGCAAGAAACAAAATGTGGATCTCTTAAAGTTAAAAAAAAAGGCAACTTGTCAAATAAAGAGAGACTGCCTACTAGAACCGTGGCTGATACTGTGCATATTGCAAGTGTGATGAGGAATTTCATGGACAACAGTACCAAGAAGCTAACCTATCAGTCTTTGGAAAGACTTTTTGAATAAGCATTTTGACATGATTTCTGAAACCTCAAAGGCAAAAGTGCTTTCTCAGGTAAAAGAAAAACTTCCCCCGCTGGCTCCAAGCATTCTAAAGCTGAAGAGCAATGTAGAACATTTTCTGTAGTGTTGAAAAAGGCTTTGTGAAAGAAGGAAACCAAAAACACAGAAGCTTGGACAATCTGGTAGACAGCGAAAGAAGAGCAATAGTCTCTGGAAAAGGCAACATATGTATCTACTACTATGCATCATATAATGCTGAATCACATTATCTTAATAGACTGAGAGCAGTTAGTACAATTTGTTAGGGATAGAGAAACTGTTGTGGGCAATAGAGTGAAAGGACGCAATTAAGGAATAGTTCGGTAAGCTTTGATACTCAAATTTCTAACTCTGTGACTGGCTTAATTGGTTCATCGTTGAGATTCATTCCCTTTTTCAGCATACCCTTTTCAAGACATACGCAGTTTGTATTTTTTTTTCTTTTTCACTCTTTGATTCATTTTTTTTATTATGGCAAAGCATCATCCCGATTTAATTTTTTGCCGTAAACAACCTGGTATAGCTATTGGCCGTCTATGCGAGAAATGCGATGGTCGTTGTGTTCTTTGCGATAGGTAAGAAAAGAAAAAAGCAAACTGTCTGTTTTATTGACGCATATTTCCATCAAGTTATGTCCGTCCAGCAACACTGGTTAGAATCTGTGATGAATGTAATTTCGGTAAGTAGATTGCCTTTTGATGTTTCAGAGTAGTAGCTAATGCTTCAATACTAGGTTCCTTTCAAGGACGATGTGTAGTATGTGGTGGGCCTGGTGTATCAGATGCTTATTATTGTGTCGGATGTACACGACTAGAAAAAGACCGTGAAGGGTGTCCAAAGATCATCAATCTTGGTTCCTCAAAGACAGACTTGTTTTATGAGCGGAAAAAATTTGGGTTTAAGAAAAGATAGACCTTTTTTTTTACTTTGTAATATATCCAACTGTATATAAAAAGACGGCTGAAGAACTTGCATTTTTCTTTAAAGAAGAGACATTATACTATTCCAATACTCAATTACACAAATGACACAGAAAAAAAAGGCTTTTCTTTTATTGCATAAAAGAGAACTGTTTCTCCACAAAAATAAAGGTTTTAGATTTGCAAGCATTTGTTCCTGTTTATGACAGCTATTGAAAGAAAAAGAGCAAGCAACTGGTGACAGTCAAACACGAGACTGTCTTTTGGTCTCATCGGACATCAACATTATCAGCCTTGTATGTAGTCAAAGCAGCTTTGTGGCCCTATATGATGGGCATTCAAAGCTCGGCTTAACTGTTCTTCCATGTCTATAGAAGTAGCTATGTTAAGGGTAAAAAAACAAGAGCCAAGATTGTGTCGTCGCATGTTCCTGAAGATACTATGGCATCTGTCTTGTACTCGAGAGTGAGGTGTGTCTAACTCGTCATAGGTTGGAGATACAACCAAACTTAATTATCAGTAGTAGCTGATAGTTGTAGTTGATACAAGTGCTTCCAGATCAAAGAGTCAATATCTGTAGCATTTTTATACATGCTTAGGACACGCGTCTTTTCATATAACTCTAAGCGGTTTCTCTTTGTTATTGCATGAGTACAGGTGTTATTTCGTTTACTTGTAGAAAATGTCAGTGTTGACACGAGTGAAGTCTTGTATGTAGCACAAGAGTTAGGACTGCAAGTCTCTCTTCCAAGAAGTTCACTTGTGCTTTCATAGGATATCATGTTTCTTCTTCCTTCTTTTCGGCATATTTATTAGCTGGCCTTGTAATTGGTATGTCAGTGCAGTATTTGACAATGAAATATAATGACAACCATGTCTTTAGTTAACCCTTCCTTTTAAAGGGTAGATCTACAGAATGAATTCTGTAACAGCAGATTAAATTACCGCAGAGAGCTGATTTGCTTAACCGAGTTTTTTTTTCTGTAGACCCTTACCCCCAGTTGATAATCCATTACTTTCTTTTTAACTTCTTGTTCAAACCCTTTACCACCCCTCTCTTAACTACCTCTAATCCCTCTCTCTCTCCCCTCTCCTTCTTTTCTCCCTCCCTATTATCTGTTTACTATGTCCGAAACACTTGATAAAGCTGAGACGAATAAGATAGAGGAATCAGCTATTAAGCAAGAGACTGATTCCGATATTGTCATGACCTGTCAGACCAAAGACGATCAGACAACAGACTCTCAAGGAGATATTTCAGTTAAATTAGAGGATGCAAACAATAAAAAGCAGTTATCAGATTCAAATGGAGATCGTAGTTCGCCTATAGAGCCCTCTGTTGACGAACACATTATGACAGAGGCAACTAGGGTAGATGGATCAGATACGCCTGCTTTATCGATAGAACAAGAAGTAACGTCTACCTCAGTAGTATCACCGACAACAGTTGAAGTAGTCATACCAGAATCAGAAACATCAAAAGCAACAACTATACCAATGTCAGTCTCAGAAACATCTACTTCAGACACACCTGTTGCTATGCCTGTTCAAGACGATAAGCCTACTTCTACTTCGCCTGTCCCTCCTAATAACTCAACCACTTCCACTATAGCACCAACAGAGCCCTCCAGTCCATCTGCCACTGATGTGCCTACTATCGATACAACGACAGCTGTAACAACATCTATAGACAGCACATCACCTAGCGCTGTAACACCCACTATAGATGTTACTACACCTGCTGATACAACACCTATAGTTACCACTGCTGATGCTGTTGATACTCCTATTGATGTCACTACTGTTGATGTCACTACTGCAGATGTTGCTACGATTAATACTACAGATGCTGACACTGCAAACACTACTACTACTACTACTACTGCAGATATCAATTCAACTACTACTCCAACTACAATTAATACTACTACTATTACTACTACCGACATGCCCATAACTGCTGCAGCTATGGATACTTCAGAATCTCTTACCGTTGAGCCAGTTGCAGTAGCTTCATCAACAGCATCATTAACGCCTGTTGCAGGAACATCAGGCACATCATCTCCTGTTAATAATACAATCAATCCATTACAAAGCACCTTGAGTGAACCTTCAGAAGCTCTGTCTACAGTCAACTCATCAACTGAACTAACCCCCTCTGCTGATCCTGCCATGCTCACAGCATCTGATGCCATCCCAACACCCATTACTACTTTTGAAGAAATCCAGAGACAACTCAAGAGTACATTAGATCATATTGAACAGAAGAATATGGTGAGTGGATTTCAAACGTTGAGTAAGGCAACAAGTGCGGTGGTGGATCATTGTGAGCAACTTGGTAAGTTTTGTGTCTCCAAGCTTGTAGAAGAGACATTGACCATCTTTTTGTATTCTAGGCTTGACATCAGACGATCACCCATACAATGCAATTGATCGAGAACAGTTCTGGGCTGGTTTGAATAACTGCTGGCTTTATGCATTAGCACAGCGACATGAACCCAGCAGTGATTCTGAACGAATGACAGATCAACACCTCTATAGCATAAGAGAGATGGTGGTCAAATGGGCGGACAAATTAGAACGTTATGGTCTTGTTGATTATGAAATGGGATGGTGGGAAGCTGATATTTTGGCTGCAATTGATGGTATCTTGGCTATGAACTATGCAGCTGCCCAGGCTGCTGCTCAAGCTGTTGTTGCCCAAGCTGCTGCTGCTTTGTTTGGAGACGATGTGAATATGCAATAATATAGACTTTTTTTTTAGATGATAGACCTTCTCCCTTTCTCTCTTTTCATATGTATATCTACATATGATTTATCAGAGCTCTCTCCTCCCATTCCATATTTCTTTTTTTTAGCTGTAAATATATCTATAAACATAAAGAAAAACAATAAACAATGTACACACGTATATATAATATTCTATCATAATCTTTAATCATCTTCTAATTCATCAATGTCTGGTATAGGATATGTCAAAATAGCAGCAACACCTGTCAATTGATTTAATTCTATACAGGAAACAAACTGCTCAGTAACTAAATAGCTAACACACAAGGCAAAAGAACACTTACGTTCACCTGATGGATGCATACTTGAAAACACATAGACTTGACCATTCTGTGCTCTAACTTGTTCTACTAATGCCACATATTTCTTACGTGTTGCTATATCCGCAGATCTAAATAGTTCATCTGTCACAAGCAGTGTTCCAACAGCACCTCTTTCATTTGCCTTGTAGACATGATCAAAACCATAAAATGCCCTATCAGGATCCTGATTCATCATTTCGTAAAATCGATCTAAGGCTTGTACTTCACGAGCAGCCTTTGTGTCTGCTAACTTGGCTTGTACAGAAGGATCTTGCATGACTTCAGTAAGTGCATGCTTGTGTCCACTTGAACAATGAATCAACACAAACTTGTTCTTGTTTTCCAATACCAACTTATTGCCTGTTTTCTAGAAACAAAGTGAATCCCTTGCTTTTCTTTTCTGCGCTAGTTTCTTTTCTCTTCTGACTTACCACTGCTTGATCAAAAACATAAGCATATACCTGATCCTTAACAAATCCTGGACTGGCAATCAAGATGGCCTTGGCAATGTCAAAATTGATATGACGTAAAATACCTTGATAAATCTGCTCATAAAATCTTTCCAATCCCTTATCATGGTTTGCTGTTGATCCTTTACGTTTTCTAGGAATAGGGCTTTCGATACGCTGGCGTACGATTGTCATATGTTGAGTCAGGAAACAAATATTAGCAAGACCTTCTTGGCATACAATGGCTGCCACATCTGCTTGTTTGGTAATATCACACGCATCTTCTACTCGTTCCAGAGCAATTGTATCCCATTCTGTCTTGAAGATAGTGAAATTTCTATTCAATTCAAGGTCGATAGTATGATAACTACCCATCTAACATGAAATTAAGCGACTTGCTCTATCGATTCCTTCGTTGTCTAATTTTACCTTGACATATTGATTTTCGCTTGACACTCTTCCATTAATACGCAATAAGCCCACATTAGGATCAAAATCAACACTCTCTACTGTGATTGTCAAATTTAAACGGATACGTTGACTAGTGACTGATCCTGTTGTACTCTCTGACTGTAGACGACTAAAAGAAAATTATACATTTGTCAGTTGATATCGAATCTAGTAGCCGCAGTCTATTCTGATTTTTATTTTACCGAATAGTGACAGCTCGAATCATATCGTCTTTCGAGATCAAATTGTAGACATGCCACATGTCTTCAAGTTCTTCGGGAAGAAGCGTGACAGATCCAGAAGCGTCTTTCTCCAATGACTTGCTAATCAACTAATAACACTTTAACACTGCTGCTTACGGTAACACAACAAACTTACTTTCATTTTTCAGAAAAAAAATAATAGTAGGGAAAGAGAAAGTAAACTCCATTCTCGAAAGAAAAAAAATACGAGACACTTTGAAATCGATTGTCCAATCAAATGTATTCATTTTTAGTTTACATGAAGTCATCGTTGATGTGAAGCCAAAAAAGAAGGTTGAAACAGTAATGCTTACTCCTCATTCAGTAGTTGATAATACATATCGTTTCGAAACAACTACTTTCTTTTTTATCCCTCTAAATGCTTCACAAGCTGTGCCTTATTTCGGACTCCCTTACATGCTTCTTTTTGATTCTAATTGGACACTTTGCACCCCCAGGCTACAATAATGAGAAAGAAATCTTCTTTTCCTTTTGTTAGGTCTTTGTACACTTATTTTGTAACAAAAAAAATCTGACCATAAAATTGAAGAAAACAGAAAGGGGAGTTTGGTGACAAAAGCAACAATAGAGCCCAACACAAGTTGTTAGGATCATAGAAAGAAAGTCGCATTACCATGAGGTAGCTTGTTAGCTTCTTTAATATCTAATGCACATATGTAATGCATCTAATTTGCATAAAAGTATGCTTGAGGAGATTCAAGTCTTAGCAGAAACATTTAAAATAGCCAGTTCAAATGAAATTAATAAGTTCAGCCAATTGGACTCCAGAGCTTGTAACATAATTGACTAGACTCATGATCCAAATATATTTAGTAACATTTGTTGCAAAAAAGAAACATACACTACTTTCTTTTCGTTGATACTCTGACATCCCATGCTGTCTCCCTTTCGCCCAGAATCTCTTTGGCATACTCTTTTATGCCATAGAGAGAGATAGACAGGGAGAATTCTATTGTGGCATCTCTTTTACCATTTGAATAACCGCAAATTAAACTCTGAACAATGGATAAATGCACCCCAGTTGCCCTTCATAAATAGAAAATGCCTCTCTTATCATCTTTTGAGTTCTTCTTTCTTCTTTTTTTCTTTTCCTGTTTCCCAACAAAATGTCCGAAAGCGAAATTCGAGAGACAGAAAGTGTAAGTAACTCAAGTTAAAATCACCCCAAAATGATTTTCACTTGATCTCATTTTATCACTTCTCTTTCTTTCATAAGGTACCAAATATAATCACTCATCAGGAACAAGGACAAAACCAAGGTAAAGACAAAAAAAGGAATTCTTAATTACAAATCAACTTTTTGTCTGATTGGTGTACAATGGGCTTATTTTAGATGAAGTGAACACTTTGGATAAAGCAGTAAGGATCTATTTGTTGTTATTACACCGTGTTATGTTTATAACAAGTATTATTATCTTGACAAACAGCAGCCAACAAGAACCTTAGCTTTAATTAAACCTGATGCAATGCAAGCAAACCATAAGAATGCTATTATTGAAAAGATTAAGGAGCATGGCTTTACAGTTGTTCAGGAGCGCGAAATTCATCTTACAAAAGAAAAAGCCGGTTTGTTCTACCAAGAACACGAGAATAAGCCATTTTATGATGAGCTTACAAGTTGGATGAGCAGGTAAGAAAAGAAAAAAAAAATAATAGCGAAAAACTTTTTCTTCCCTTCTTTGGACGTGTGTTACAAATGGTCTAGAAAGAAAGAAGAGAGGAAAAAAAAAGTGACACTTCAATTTTGTGATATGCAACTCACATATATTTACAAAGCGAACCCATCTATGCGCTCGTTTTGGAAAAACAAGATGCCGTTCAAGCATGGAGAGATTTGATGGGTCCCACAAACGCCGTCAAGGCAAAAGAAACACATCCTACAAGGTAAGAGGTGAAATGGTTTAAAGTTCTTTTTTTGTTTATTTATTTTATTAGTATGAGAGCATTGTTTGGAACAGATGGTTCTCATAATGCTACCCATGGAAGTGATTCCCTTGAAAGTGCAAAACGCGAAATTGACTTGATTTTCGACCAACAGGAACCTGAACCAGCCGCCAGTTCAGAAAAAGATGTAAAGTCGAAAGAAACTGTGAAGGATTTGTCTGAAGATGAATCTGTGACATCAGCCGTACCTGAAAAAGTGACGAATGACATAACCAATGATAGCCGCTTGGTAGACACAGACCAGGTGGCTGTCCAACCTTCCGTCTCTGCTGTCGAAACCAGTTCTTCTGAACCCGGCACACAAGAGCACAACGTCGGAACTGAACTTCCTGTTACCGACAAGGATAATGCAGCTGAAAAGCAAAATGCTGTAAACAAAGACCAATCTGAATACACTCACGTCCAGTTAGAAGAAAGCAAGAGTTTGACAAGCAAAAATCATGCTGAGCCCATTTCGTTGGATCAACAGGAAAAACAAAACGAACGTACGGCTGAGATTGAAACATCTCTGCAGCACAATGACGAGCTAGAAGATAATGAATCAACAAACAGCTCTCAAGAACATGCAGAAGATTCGGATGCTATTGCAACTGATATGAGTAGCCAAACTCAAGAAGAAGATGCATATTTAGCTCATGATGAAGTAGAACCCGAAACAAAGAAGCTTGAAGAGAAACGTTTTGAAAAAGATAATGAACCTGTTACTGAAGAGGTTCAGCAATTAGAAAAAGAAAGCACTGGAACTGCTCAAGAAGATACTAATGAAATCTTGAAGGAGCAGTCTTCTCAAGAGAACAAGCCAACTCAGCTTGAGGAAACTACCGAACAAACTGCTCATGATAAGAACGAAGCCCAGATGCCTGAGGACAAAGAGACACAAGCTTTCAAGAGTGATAATGAACCTGAAAAGCAACATCAGGAGACTCATGAACAAGAAAACCACGAAGTTCATGAACAAGAAAGTCATGAAGTCCACAAACAAGAGAACCATGAAGTTCATGAACAAAAGCAAGAAAAAGAGAACCATGAAGTTCGTGAACAAGAGAACCATGAAGTTCATGAACAAGAAGACCACGAAGAAAAGCAAGAACAGACCCAAGATAAAGAGCCCATAGAAAGTGCCGAAGAAACAGTGACATCTAGATCTGCTGATAACGGATCGTCTACATCCAATGTTAGTGCAACCAAGGTATACGTTGTGTTAGTATGTCATTGACTTGTTATCTCATATGTTTATTTGTGTTTTAGGATCAGCAGCAATCATCAGATAATCCTAGTGACACTATTGCCGATGATGTAGGTACCCATTCTTCTTCTAAGGAGGCTGAAAGAAAAGTGAAGAAGGTAGTCAAAAAGACGTCACCTACCACTGCTACTGCTACGACTGCTGGTATCAAAAAACCATTATCTAAGCCCAAAACAACAATGGCCTCCAATGGTATCCGATCAGCCACAGAGAAGAAAACACCAGCAAAAGCAACAGCTGCTACTACCACAACAAAGAAACTATCTCCTCCAATCCATAAAAAGAAAGAAGGAGAAAATGATAACAAAAATAGTGCTACCAAAGCAACTACTAAGGTGGCTCGTGTACCACGCGTTGCACTGCTTGCTGCCCAGAAAAAGAAGGCACCTGAAGAAACAGAAGGAGACAAACCTGTCAAGAAGACGGCTGCCTCTACCACAGTAAGAAAACCAATGTCTTCTAGACCAACTACTGGTGGTGCTTCTACTGCTGCTGGTGTTGCTTCACGTAAGAAGCTCAGCACTACTGAAACGAAAAAGCCTGTTACTACAACAACAACTGCTGACAAAAAGACAACGTCACCTCCTACTTCTACACTCAGAAAACCTACAGGATCTCGAGACCTTACCACTTCACCAGGTGTTTCAAAGCTCACTACCAACAGCACTGAATCAAAACTGAAAGCTCCCAAAGTAACAAGAAGCTCAACTGAATCAAAGACAACAGACGCCAAGTCAAAGACGGTTTCTAGGTTGACTTCAGGTATACGTCGAGTCTCTCCACCCAATTCCACTGCAACTGCAAACAAAAAGGTATGCAATCAAGTGGAAATAATTGATTGATTTGTCTGTTTCTCACCCCCTTGATTTTAGTCTGCTACGACAACTCCAGTTACACCAGTCAAACGCTCCAGCAAGACACTAAAAACAGAGACCCGTGCCACAAACCCTAATGCTAAGACTAGAAAGGAAACCTCGTCAACAACTACTAAAAAGATACCTCAGATCAAAAAGAAGCCATTGGAAAAAGAATTAGAGCCTGTCAAAGAACCTCAAGCATCACATTCACTTGAAAAAGCTCAAGAAGCAGAACAGCACTCAATTGAAAAAGCTCAAGAAGAGGAAAAGCCTCAAGAAGAGGAAAAGCCTCAAGAAGAGGAAAAGCCTCAAGAAGAGGAACCTCAAGAAGAAGAGAAGCATTTTGTTGATGAAGTTCAAGAAGAACCTATTGAAGATAAAGAAGAACATGAAGAGGTGAACAATACCGCTGAAAACCCAATTCAGCCTAATGAAGAACATGAAAATGTTGATGAAGAGCCCGTTCACAAAGAAGAATTGGAAGAAGTCAAGTTGGAGGACCCTTCAATTGTGATTGAAAAAGATGTTGATGTATCTTCTCAACAAGAAGATGTTCAACAAAACATTCAAAGTTCTGATGCAGAAATTGCTGCTATCACATCTCATAAGCCTCAAATGGCTTCACTTCTTAGTAAATTTGAGAACCTTAACAATGACAATACCAATGGTATTCAATCTAATCAACAACTCAACACTACCTTATCAAAGGAGATCCGTGCTAAGTCTCCTAACCGTATTTCTGACATGATTAATCGCTTTAGCTAAATTTAATAATAAAATTAATAATCTCCTAGTTTAAAAAAAAATTATGCTTCAATTCACTGATATTTTATTCGGATACTGAATTATTTGGAAGTCGCCTTGACTAGGGGCTTTTTTTATAGACATTTCATCACCAATTTAAACCTTTTTTTTTTATTATTATTTTCGTATCATCAAGGAGTCAATGAACACAAGAAATTGGTGTCAATTATTAAGAGCAACAACAACAACTTTAACAAGAACGAGGGTAGCACTCAATATTCAGAAAATCCGTGCTGCACCAGTAAGTCGACAGTTTTCAACCAGTCTATCATGGCGCAGTTCTATGGTTCAAGAGAAGAAGTGTTGGCAGTGTCAAGCACCAAACAAGCCCTCCTCTCTGTTTTGTGAGAACAAATCATGCAGTGTTATTCAGCCTATTCCTTCTTCATTAAACTTTTTTAATTTGCTTCAAGTGGGTGAAGGACAAGAAAAGTAAGTAAGAAAGAAGAAAAGCTTGTTTTACAGTTTGTCAAGCATGTTATGTAACCATACCTTTGATAGAGAAAAGCCAAGTTTCAATATTGATTTGAAAGCTTTGAAAAAGAGATTTTTGATCTTACAGCAAAAGGCTCATCCTGATAGTTATTCTCAAGCAGCAAAGGTAATACAGACAAACAAACAAAACAATTTTAATGCATGCGTGCTCATGACATGATAGCAAGAACTAGATTACGCTCAGCTTCAATCTTCCATTATTAACAAAGCATACAACACCCTGAAAAATCCCTTGAGTCGTGCTCAGTATATTCTTAAGCAACAAGGTATAGAAGTGGACGAATCAGAATCTTTGAATGATCCAGAACTGTTGATGGAGGTCATGGAATTTAGAGAAGAACTGGAGGAAGTGAGCTCAGAGGAAGAATTGAAGCCTCTGAAGCAGAGAAATGATGGTGAGAGCAAGTGATTTGTGCTTCTGCATATATATTTATATTGATATTTGATATAGAAAGGTATCAAGAGACAGTCAACAGACTACAGGATGCATTTGAAAAGCAGGATTATGACAAGGCAAAAGAATTGGCCATTGAATTACAGTATTGGACCAGCATTCAAAATGCCATTCATGAATGGCACCCATAGAAATAAAGTATTGTACATGTGAAAGATGTATGTGTTTCTCTGTATGTGCGTGAATACGTTGTTGATAAACTGCCCATCAGGAACAATGTACTTTTTTCACTATTTTTAGGTTTTTTTTTATCAAACACCACTAGTATTCAAGTTGCTTCCTATCTGATCATTAAAAAAAAGTTCCACGAGAGTCTGGTTCTCCCTCTTTTTTTTTGGGTATTTAAAAGATTTTCTTTCTTTCCATTTCCCCCCCTTCTTCCTCTCTCTCCTTCCTAATTTTCTTTCTTTCTTACCTATTATTTATTTTGATACCTCTTATCAAATAATGGCAGTTAACCGAAGAAATCCTTCGGCCATGCCAGATTTAGCACCACCCTCGCCTTCACCGCTCAGACCAGTCAACACTGCGGTTCCTGCTATGAATACTTCACCTGCCTTGACAGCTGCAAACACAACCGGTACAAACTCTCTGTACCATACTTGTTTATCCGTATTGAACAGATTGACCTGTGTTGAAGGCATGTCCGACTACATACATTCGGAAACATCAACCGACCCATTATCAAAATTGACATCTATCTGTCGACAAGGTTACCCTTTGTGTACCTTATACAATGCTCTGAACCCTTTAGAGCCATTGAAATCTAAAGCTGATCCCACATTAAATGCTGTCAATTCTTGCAAAGCTAACGTCTATCATTTCATTGTTGCTTGTAAACATGTCTTATTGTTTGAAGAAGATGACATGTTTACTATTTCTGATCTATATCAAGATGACACCAATGGCTTTGTTAAAGTAGGGATCTTATATAATTTATCTAATTTTATAAATTCATTGATTGGTCCCTTTATTCTTTTGTAAAAAAAAATTAATAGGTCGTTAATACAGTGAATAAGCTGTTGAAACTCTTGGAAGAACGTGGCATTATTTCTGTTCAGTCATCAAGAAGAAACTCAGACAATGATCATCAGAAAATGGACCTTTCCAACAATGTTCCAAAAAATACGCGAGATAAAGTTGTTATGGAGTTGTTGGAAACAGAACGTAAATATGTACAAGATATGGAAATTCTTCAGGTAAGGACTCAATGGGATAAATATTTGCTATGACTAACAAGAAAAATATATAGAACTATATGCGTGAATTGCAACATAAGAAAATAGTTTCCCCTGATACGATACACTACTTGTTTGGCAATTTGAATGCTCTAGTTGATTTCCAACGTCGTTTCTTAATTCAAATGGAAGAAATTGCTGAGAAACAACCGGAAGAGCAAAGGATTGGTTACCTGTTTCTACAAATGGAAGAATATTTCTGCGTGTACGAACCTTATTGCGCTAATTATTATTCGGCCCAAGATTTGGTGGTTCAGGAAACTCCTCGTTTGCAACAGTTGAATCACATTTTAAACCCAATTTACGAATTGCCTTCTTTATTAATTAAGCCCGTTCAACGTATTTGTAAATACCCCCTTTTATTACAGGAGCTTGTCAGAAGCACCGATTCGTCTTGGTTGTATTATCATGAACTTCAGCAAAGTCTTGAATCCATGAAACGTGTCACAGAAAGAATTAATGAAACTCAACGACAATGCGAAAACATGCAATCTGTCCAAGAATTGAAAGATCGCCTCAACCAATGGCGCAGGCAAATAGTCGACGGCTGTGGTAACCTCTTATTACAAGACAAATTGATCGCTACTTGTCAGGCTATTGACAACAGTGAACGAGAGCGAGAAGTCCATGTGTTCTGCTTTGACAAGGCACTTTTGATCTTCAAGGAAAAGGCAAACAACCTCTCTATCAAAAAGAAGCGTCAAGGCAGTCTTGTACCCAAGTTGATCATTCAGACCTCTTCTATAGCCGATGTAGAAGATCAATTCAAGAACAACAGTTGGTGGCTCCAAATTCATTTGCAAGATAGCGAATCAGATCATTTATCAATCAAGTTCAGAAATGAGGAACAAGTCAAACTTTGGTCAACTACCTTGATAAAGGCATCCAAAAAAGCTCAAGCTGCATCAGACTACATGTTGTCTACTCACTTTGAAAGCTCTTACTCTGATGAATTCGGTGATGAAGAAGATGACTTCTTTGATGATGATGAAGAAGAATGTATCTCCTATCGTTCTAGAAGTAATTCCTTCAGCCAGCAACAATCAATTCGTGGCAAGCTTGGTCCAATCCAAAGTCACGACATGTCTCAAAAACACAGTAGTACAGGCCGTCCCTACAATAACGTGCCTGGCATGAACTTGTCTCCCTTGCCTCGCTCAAACTCTAACTTAAATTACCAATATTATCCTGTTTCACCACCACCTTCTTATCCTTCTTCTCCTACAAGCTCTTCACGTACTTCTAGCAATTCTAGCTGGGCTCGTACTGATGGTATCTATGCTGACATGGCACCTAGTCTATTTGATTATCAATCAACGGAATTTTCACAGCGCACACTCTTGTCAACTGGACGTTCTCAATCTCAATCTGCACCCTGTGGTAGCACAAGACCAGCTTTACCTGTCAATCAAACCCGTCTTCGATCACAAAGCAGCCCTAACATCATGAAGAATGGTGTGACAGTACCAGTATTGAGTACCTCTAGCTCAACTGCCACAAGTCAGCAAAATGAACTTAAAGTGCCACAAGTCCCTATGGTTCGTCAATACAACCATAAGCCTGCTCCACTCGATTTGTCACGCCAGAAGTCTCAAGTCATTCGCTCAGCCAATACAACTCCTCGCTTAGCTGATGGTACCATTTTGCCTCCTTCACCAGGCACTGTTAGAATCAAACTCAACTTCAATGATGGCATCTATGTAATTGTAGCCAATCACGAAGCCACATTCTATGAAATAATGGAACGAGTTGACAGAAAGATACGCTTGGTAGCCAACCTCAAGCAAAACGATGTGCTCAGACTCAAATATCAAGACGAAGATGGTGATTATATCACTATCAATTCTGATGACGATGTTCAAATGGCTTTTGAAAGTCAACTTGCCCATAACACTGTCAACATGTTTGTCAGTCTTTAGGTCTTTACCATCTTTTCTACTACCACCCCTCTCCTTCAACAACCCTTCCACTCTTTTCATATACACCGCATTTCCAGTATTCCCCCTCACATTCATCAACAACTTTATATATAGCCTTTGTATGTTATCTTATGTTTTATACAGATATACCAATTGTACATATTCCTTTCATATTTCTTTCATTTTCAATATTCCCCTTCACTTCCTGTGCTATTACTTTCCTTTTATATACACACACACATCCATTCATTTCATATTACTTTTCTCTTTAGTTGAGAAATTTCACATTTGTGATTTTTAGACGAACAAAATAAAAAACCATTAAAAATCTCTTTTTTTTGCAAATTTAAATACGGCGAAAAATAAACCCTTTTCTTCTTCTGGGATATCTTTTTTCCTTACCGAGATCTCTTTTTTTTTACTTTGCTTGAACATTCCTATCGTATTATCTTTCATTCTCTGTCTCCAAGAAGTGTTCCTCTTTGCTATGATCATTGAACATTTCATATAGGAGATTCTTGAGGTAAATGAAGACTCGGTCTTCTTTTCTTCTGATCTACACTAAACAAGATGCAATAAAGCTGTATTTTGGAACCCGACAAGTGAGATTTCAAAACACTGTAAGATTTCCTACAAAGCCCGACAATTGCAAATTTAAAATGCTTCAAAGTTTATGATGTAAGAGAATGTGTTTTTCTTTTCAATTGATTTCATGGAACCAGCTAGACGAGTGTTGTCAAACACATCGACAAAGAGTTATCTAGAAAGAGAGCTTATTGTTTCCTTAGACAAAGAGGGGCCTATGATCGGGCCAAATTTAGAAACAATGGAGTCTACACGACATTCTGAAGAAACATATAGAGAAGCTACCAACATGACAACTGAAAAGCGATCTTCATGGTGGAAAAGAAGGCACGAAAAAGACAAAACTGCTGATCCAAAACTGTACTCGCCAATAAAGAAGAATTCTATTTTATTTGTAGTTGCAATTGCTGGTATGATGTAAGTACTTCTACATGTCAAACTCTTTGTATGTTAAGCACACATCATTGATCTAAATACTTTGATCTTTAGATCACCTATCTCTTCAACTCTTTATGTAGGTAGCTTGTCAGATCAGAATTCATTTTATTTCTATGCTGATGTGACTATATGTAATAGTACCCTGCATTAGTTGATATGCAATATGCTTTAAATACATCTGCTACCGCTATGAATGCTTCATGTAAGACACTTCGGCAAAACAGCATGTAGATCCATCATACAAACATATGACTTATACACTAAAATCTGTAGTGTCCATTTTCACCTTCTTCACCGCATTCTTTGTAAGACAACACTATCTAAAGATTTTCTTATTTGCTGATCACAATCTATATTTCGTTTTTTTGACTTTCAATAGCCGCTTGTATGGGCAACATTTGGTGATAGATATGGTGAGTAATTCTTTTTTAAAAACACTTAAACATTTTCTAATCGAGTTATTTAGGAAGAAGATGGATCTACATAATCTCATTTTTCATTTCACTCATTGGCACAATCTGTTGTGCGTTATCTGTAAACGCAGAAATGTTCATCGTCTTTCGTGCCTTTAGTGCAATCGGCTCTTCATCGGTAAAGAAACAAAATTGTAGTTATCAGATTAGTGTTGTAACCGTTACATAGGCCATGTCTATGGGAGCAGGTACAATTGCGGATATTTTTGAGCCTCATGAGAGAGGAAGAGCATTCGCTTATTATACATGTGGTCCCCTGTTAGGCCCTGCTATTGGGTAGATAACATGCATGCTCCTGATTCAATCTTTTCCTAACACCCCTTTTTCTTTTCACTAAGGCCAATTGTAGGTGGTTATCTAAACCAAGGCTTGGGATGGCGAAGCATTTTTTGGTTTCTGTCAATAGTCATTTTGTTTCTTTGGCTTGCTATCGTTTTGGTGTTACCAGAAACATGGCGTGCTTCTGTTGATAAGAATGCCAATCAGGATCTAGAAAACCAGGATCCAGAAAAGAAGAAGCGCGCATTTGTAAATCCTATTGGCGCACTCAAGCTGTTCATGTTCCCAAATATTGCATTGACTGTTTCATTTACTGGCATGTTGTAAGTAGCCTTCAGGAAAATTAGGTTTGGGTTTGCTTAAGCATTTTTTCTTTTTCGCTTTAGGTTTTTCGTACTTTACCTGAACAATACTACATTCACTCGAGCATACACCTTACAGTATGGATTCAATTCTGGTATTGTAGGTCTTTGTTATCTTCCCAATGCAGCGGGCTCTATGTTGGGTGGTATCCTCGGGGGACGCTTGTCAGATAAAACGTACAATAGAAACATTGAAAGAGCAAAGGCTAATAACCAGCCTGTTGTTGCCGAAATGCGTCTAGGTGGCTTACTATTCTATAGCATGGTTTTACTTCAATTGCTGTCCTTTGTAGCTTACGGATGGTGTATCCAGAAAAATGTGCATTTTGCCTTTGGTCTTGTGTGCCAATTTTTCAGTAAGATTTATCGATTAACGTGAGAAACATAGCTTATGTCAATTGATTTTTTTTCAAGTCGGTTTTTCCCTTATGTACCCTAATGTGGCACTGAATGCCTATATGGTGGATTGCTTCCGTAAGCAAGGCGCTTCAGTCACTGCCTGTAATAACTTTGCTAGATATATTTTAGCAGGGATAGGCTCCTTGATTTCGACTCCCATCAACAATGCACTGGGTCCAGGCCCTCTATTTACATTATGTGGAGGTCTAATGGTTCTTTTTTCAATTAATTTAATTATCGTTAGAAAATATACCAAAAAATGGGCAGCTTACAGGGAAAGTCGAGCTGTATAATTCAATAAATACTGTATATACATACATACGTAAAAATTCAGACTTCAGATAATGGTTTTTATTTTAACCATAGTTAGGGAGTATAGTCTAAACATGTCAAGAGCTTCTTTTCTATAGTAATCCAACCCATGTCTTGAAAGCGATTGTCTTCTGGCTGAATGAAATATGCTCAAGGGTTTCTTCTATTTCTATCTACAAAGAATGTCGATTGTTGCGAATATCATAGTTACTGAGTTAGTAAGTCCAATTTGCGAATGCAAGAAGTAAGTTTTTGGCTGAGAACTTGCTGTATCTGATATACTTTGATTGTTGAAAAAAAATCATGTTTTAGCTAGAATTGGCAGTTGATATGGACTCAATATGAAGTGTCTTCAAATGGCCAGAGTCGGCCCAGGCAAGTCAAAAGAAGATAGTGTGCCCTATTAAATCAATTCGTAATCAACACAAAACCAGAGGTAGCCTTATAAATGACTTGGTTTTTTAGTAACAATTAGAGAAGGATGTTGTCTGCTCTCCTAAAAAATGCCCCTTACTGTTACCTGCAACTCTATTTCCTCTTAATAACTCATTAGCTTAGAACGCTATGACAGTTTTGCACGGTAGCGTCTTAATAAATATTCAGTCCGTTTCAAGAAAACACGTCATCATCGACTATTTCATACAGACTGTTGTTCGTTTTTTTTAGAAAAGATTTGAGTCTTAAGAGATGCTACAGATTGAAAGGCAAAGGCAACTTCAGATATGGGATTGTACGCGAAGGTATGACACATATTTCTTGTTACAAATGGCTATAAAAACCATGGATTTTCCTAGGTACTAAAGCGCCTGAACTTATGAGAAGGTTCATCAATCAAATTGAAACAAGACAAAGTAACTCCATTTTGTGTCTTGAACAAAAGATGGTTAAAGGCATTAAAAAGAGTGTTGCTTGTTGACAGCTAGAACAAAGCCAATGTTTCCTTGTTCTTTATAGTTAGCTAAAAGAAAGAAGATTTAAGGATGATGTATTTACTTTAAGGGTCAACTGAATATCAGACTACAAAACTCAAAAACATAAGCACCACTAATACAGCGACTGACATAAAATGATTATACGTAGACTCCAAGCATAGTCTTTCTTGAATCGAAAAACGCGCTTATCAATTACATTTCACAAAATGTTCTTCTTTTCTGTTACTCATACAAAACAAAAGCTTAAATCATTATTTGACGCGGCACAAAAAAATACAAGCAGTTGCCAAACATAGGCTAGTTTCGTCCTAACACTCTTGTTTGCAAAACTTTATTACAGAGAGGTTGCAGTTAGAAATGTGAACTTGATTGTCTAAGGCAAACGTTTATAGAAGATCTAAAATAACCATCTTGTTGAAACTACTATAACTTAGGAAAGAAATCGAGATTATAAGCATATTTAACGGACTGCTTGTATCCTCATGGTTTGACTCAGGTCGCTGGAAAGGGTAGTGATACGATAAAGAAATTGCTAAGCTTTTTGAGTGAGGCATTCACCTTATAACAACTGTACTCGACATAGTGTTTTAAATGTTCGATCGATGGACTGAAACTGTAATTGGCTTCTTGCAGCAAATGAAATAACACCTGTACTCATGCAATAACAAAGAGAAACCGCTTAGAGTTATATGAAAAGACGCGTGTCCTAAGCATGTATAAAAATGCTACAGATATTGACTCTTTGATCTGGAAGCACTTGTATCAACTACAACTATCAGCTACTACTGATAATTAAGTTTGGTTGTATCTCCAACCTATGACGAGTTAGACACACCTCACTCTCGAGTACAAGACAGATGCCATAGTATCTTCAGGAACATGCGACGACACAATCTTGGCTCTTGTTTTTTTACCCTTAACATAGCTACTTCTATAGACATGGAAGAACAGTTAAGCCGAGCTTTGAATGCCCATCATATAGGGCCACAAAGCTGCTTTGACTATACAAGGCTGATAATGTTGATGTCCGTTGAGACCAAAAGAAAGACACAATCTCATGTTTGAATGAAATTAGCCACCAGTTTTTACTTTGATTAGTGGCTATCGACTCAGAAAGATAGAAGAAAATTCAAAAGTCTTTGCAATCAATCAAGCCATCAAGCAAATAAGCTGTTAAGCCATATTGTTGCTTAGTAGGAAAGAGGTATGGAAAACCATTTCCTGCCATACCGCTGGTTACAAAGAGTATCATTGTTTATTTCCTTCATCTACAGTATATTTTAGAATGTGCTTTCTATCTATAAGAATAGAAACAGACAAATATAAAAATAAAGTCTAGAGTACACTTAAACAAAGTAAGACAAAAAAAGAGAACAAGGGTGAAACTAAAGGTATTACCAGGTAAGTCATCAGCATACGAAGCCTTTTTTTTTTCGAGCACAGCACCCTACAATAGTGCCAAGGAACATCAATCTTGGCTCTCAAGGCTTGACCAGATTTATTCTTGCTTTATTTATTAGGAAGAAAATAAATGCCTTTCAGCTCTTTATCATTTCGAAATATAAAAGAAGATGTGCAAGGCTCTTCTTCAATCGACAAAAAAAGAGTTGTAAAACAATAATTTTACACAAATAGGATGTGTGCTACCTATCTGTTTTGGCTTGATTATTTCTCCATCTTTCTGAAATGTGCAAGCAATCCATTTTTTACTTCATCTGGATGAGAAATAAATTATTGCTCATGCTTTGTAATATACTCTATCCTTTTATAATTTACTTTTTTTTTTCTATAGTGATGATTTAGATTTGAGAAAGAAAAAAGAAGTCGCATAAACTTCTTTTTGAAAATAAACATCTTTTCAGAAATTGAAATGGGAAAGTGATGGGAGAATGTTAAATCGGTTTGTGTAAAGCAAAAAAGCTAGCATATTATGACAATAGAAGCATGAAGGTTTCACTACAGGATGCATGTGAATCCAACTCTTTTTTTTTAAAGTTATATGATACAGTTATATCATCGAGCAAACTAGAACAAAAAGCCATGTTGCTTCTTGCTTCGAGCTGAGCCATTATGCTCTAAAGTACATGTTTAGGATATCCTTGATGACGGAAGAAGTACACATTCTGTTTTAATTTAAACTAACAACTGCGAAGAGAAAGGGTCGAGAAATCCTTCTCAGGGTAACGATGTATCATTGTAAGAGAAAGAAGAGAAGTTGTCTTCTTCTTTGCAAAGTAAGGCTTAACCGAGTCTTATAATTGTTGTCGACATTGCTTTAGTTATAGTAAAGCCTATTCTTGGCGCTGGTAATAATGCCCAAGTTAGCTGAGTTGTTTCATACACTTTCTATACATATAAAGTTATATTAGGCTTTATGCTATACGTTTTGCACATTGCTTCAGTTGTCATTTTGAGACATTAACGTATAGGTCTCAAGACGGTTTTTTATTTGTACATCAAGAAATATAATCTACTTTTATAGATCTCAATTTCTTCCAAAAATAGATAGACATGCTGACAAAGTTAGATCGATTGAATTAAGTATTAAAGGATAAGATTATACACAAGTAAAAAGAATGTCTGCTAATAATTAATTGTAGACAATATTTTAGAGGATGAAGGCGTTTTTTTTTCCTCTTAAAGTCTAAGATGAAATGACTTCTTGAGAAAATGATGAGCCGTCCATAACTGTTTTCTGAGAAGTTATTGCTTTTGGTTTATCGTACAGGTGACACTAGTTTGAAAAAATAATGGCAAAACTTAGATGTATGCATCGTGACATTAAATCAGAAAGACCGCAAACCTTATGAGCATGCCGATACCACAGCATGTAGTTATTCTTTTTCTTTCCATTGCAAGCAGGAACAAAACGATGGCATTGATGACATAGTCCCTCAATCATATCACCTTTTCCCATGCGCTGTTCAATTGGTTTCATGAAAGGCTTGCCAGATACAGATGATATACCATGATAAAACTGCTTGTGATACCTGTTGTATTTGTTTATACTTAGTTCACTGCAAAAGGAAACTACCTAATTGCTTGTTTCTTTTTCTTACCAATAAGCGCTATTCTTTAATTGGAGCCATTTGCCGGGATGACAACTATCGCAATATCCTTCCTTTAAGTGGCCGGTGAATCGAACCCATTTGGGTGTATAATAATCACCTTCATATCGTAGTTTTTGTCTACGAGGCATGGCTAGGAGACAAACTATATTAGTATCAACATGCATCATGTTTCTTTTGCGAATCTGTTGTTTACCGTCAGACAAAAAATGGCTGCTGGGAAGCATGTATTGACTAGCAGGCGTGACATTCAATGAGGCTGAATTCTCTGCTTCTGGTGTTGGTGTTGGTGAAATGCGATGAGCTGCTGGTTTATTTCGGCGTTTAGTATGACTTTCTATCAAGCTATCGGCACACAGAGAAGTACTATTAGACGTTGTGGTATAGGCGTGGATGCTTGAATGAGTGGTATAGTTGCAAGAATTGTTCGGCGTAGTAACAAGAGCTGGGCTTTTTGCGCAAGAAAAACTGTTTGAGTTGCGGGATGACTTGGTTCGCTTGCGAGGCGAGCTAAGGGAGGATTGAATCCTTTGCGGTTGCATCCAATACTGAGCTGTAGCTAATGCAGGAATAGGCTCACTAAAGCTAGATGAAATGGAGGACATGCAGACAGTATCTTGAAGCATTTCATCGACAACGGAGCGCTTCTTTGAGCTTTTTTCAGCATATGAAGCTAAAGCAGATTCGTTTGGAAGCTTTGTAGGAACAAAAGGGACATTACAGTGAACTGACTGGTTACAACCATTAAAACTAGAGGGATTCTGGGTTGATTCGTTGGTATGTTGCCAGGCAAACAAATAGTCAGAGGTGTAATGTGTTGGCAAAGAAGTATTGGTGTTGGGCGCTAAAAAACTGCTCGAGTCTGACATACATGTGTTCTGTTCATCAATAAAAAATGTCTTTTGTGTGTTCTCATGTTCATTGTGGGGGGACAATGGACGAACATATTTTTGGGAAAAGCGACTAATGCCTATCTGATCAAGTGCTTCAATATCTGAATCCACAAAAGAGAAGCAGCGAGCTGAATTTGTCTGCTGATGATTGTAGAAAACCAGATTGTCATCAGTTGCTGTAGATGATGACGGAGATGAAGCTGAGTCTGGTCCTAGTGCAATAGAGTTTTTGTTGTCGAGGATTCCTGTATTGATGGTGCTTATGCTTGCAGTGCTTTCGTTATTATTACTGACACTTGTCAGATCGCTATAGTCAAACAGAACTTTTTTTTGTAAAGGAAGCATAGAAATAGAAGCACAATGAATAGCATCAGGAAAGAAATTGATTAGGTCACTAAAACATGCATGATTCAAAATAAACTTACAATTAATATCTTGATTGCATTCATTGAACTCTTGCTTTGCCCAATGTGATGACATGTTCTCGCTTGTAATAGTTCTTTGAGGAGAAGATGTGCCTGTACGCTGTACATAACTAAACTCGGTCTTGGATTGAGGTAATACTTTCAAATCTGTATACAGTTTCTGTCCTTGATTAAAGCAAACTTCGGCTGGTATAAAAGAATTGTTGAAAACATCTGATGTCTGGTATTTATCGTAGCTGCTTTGAATAGGTAGTGTTGTAAGAGAAGACATAGTTGCGAGATATTCTAAGAAAACATATATAAGTCAGTTAGTCAGCCTGAACTCTGATTTTTTTTATGTTTGATTGAGTTGGACAGAAACTTTACAATTTTTCTTCTATCACTTGTCGTTTTTTAATGGTGAACTGGTTCAAAAAGTCCTTTTTTAAGGTACAAAAGAAACAAAAGCAAGAAAATAGAGAAGCAAAATGAAAAGAAAGTTTACAACAAAGTTTAATTGATAAAGCAATGGTTATAAAACCCGGCTAGTGTGACTATAGCATGTTAGTTTTTTTTGTTAGGAGACACGAGAAAAGAGTAGATTCAAATCGTGCTATCCTCGTTATCCTCAGTTGAATTGTACTAGGGTCAGCTGGTTTACAATGAAGAGACATAGTTCAAATGAACTTTAATTTTCAACGAATAAGGCACCTATACAGGCGACATGAAAGTGTATTTTTATGTGACTTATTGGAGTCCATTGTCATCTAGCCGAAAGCGGCTGTTATATTGCCGAAATAAGCTGTTAGTACCTTTCGCATATAAGGATTTGTATTCTATACACAAAGGTACTTTTCGCACTCTCCCTCCTTGATAGCAATTATTTTTTTTTGATGGCTGATAAAAAAAAAGGGTTTGTTTTTTCCAACAAAGTCAGTACGACAACTATCGTCAGTAAAATAGTCATTTTCGTTCCATCAAACGGTCCCGGTAACCTAGTCGGCTAATGCGATATATATTTTCTAAAAAGAAAAAAAAAACGACAAACGTCACTCAGGGAGAAAGAAAAAAGTTTCATGGTCAACCATGTTGTTGTTTGTGAATAACTTACTTCTGGTAATCACTAACAGTACAGCAGAAGGGGTACAGACATCTAATACTTGTATGATGCATGGAAGTTACACATATACTTTCTTATATGTAAATTACTCACAAAACGAGATAAAACAATTATTTTTGTCTTCTCATCGTTTTAGACTCTTTCAATTTATTGCGGTGTTTCTGACGGACCAGAAGACGAACATTAAAAATAAGGGACAAGGAACGGAACAAAACTAGTAGAAAGCCAGAAACGTGCGAATCGCATGCATAGGCTCAACATAAGATCCTTGATATTCTACGAGCAGTCAAGTATGTCAAAGACTAAGGTCTAGTCTTGTGTAAAATGAATAAGACAGTATGTTTTATTTAAAGTCAACTTTGTCATCTCTCAGCCTATTTTGTAAAGTGATGCGAAAAGACAATCAAATGTATTGTTTAAAATTAAAAACTTTAATGGTTCCTTTTGTTGATCTGCGCAGACATTTTTTGACACCTTTTATGCCAAAAAAGATATAAACAGTGAAAAGATTTGATTCACAGTTATTTACTAAACTGTGGACTATACTGAGTGCAGGGGGGAGGGAGGACATTTAGAGTAAATATTGAGGTTACCTAAGAATACCTTGGTGTTGTACAAAAGCACAGACAAAAAAATGAATCTATTCAATCTGTAGAACCTTGACATGCGTCTTTCAAGTGGGCTGATGATGAAGTTTTGTCTGCATTAAGAAGGAGACGCTGGTGACAAACGTCTCAAGCTTGCTTCGGCTCCATCCGTACTATATCTATTGGTCAGAGAAATCCTCTATTAAACAAAGAATAGCTTTATTTCATCGCATTATCAAACACTATCTTCATTCCTAGCTAATAAGAAGTAGCGAGAAACCGATATATTGAACTCTGGAAGCACAAAAAGAAATAGGGGATTAAAAGAGGTTGATCTAGTCTAGTATTTCAAAACCAATACAATTAGCTCTAAAAAAAGTCTCCACTCTATTTTATGCTGATGCAATAGCATAAGCTAGTATTTCAGTCAATGTTGCATAAGAGAAATTGATAGAGTTACCTTTCGCGACAATCTCTATCAGACTTAACAGCTGTAAGCTAGCTTGAATGCTTCTCCCAAAAAAAAAGATGAATATATATCTGTTTTCTATTTCTCAACAACTGCCAAGTCATGCAGTCAAAGACAGGAAGATGATTGAAAGTAAAACAGATGATTCCTTGGCCGTTTTTCTTTCTGGCCAACAATTGCAGATAATTGTTGAATAACTTTCTGCTTTTGTCTTTATTCTTTTCCTGATCTCAAAATAAGGTTTGGGTAGCTAAAAAAGAACATTGCGTGATGAGCTCATTTTCGGGTCTAGACGAATTAATTACTATAATTTCTTAATTGATAAGTTGACAAAGAGAAAGAGAGTCGACCAAGAAGTCTCTCCTTGTAATAGTTTGGTGATCAACACAAGATAGTTGGTTATTATATTTAGCAAGTATTGTAGAGAATTATGTAAGAGATGTTTCATCCAGTAGAGGTTGATTTTGTCCTATACCAATTAGGCAGATAGTCTAAAAAGATAAAGTTGACCGAAGAAAACCAAAAAGAAAGAGCATTATCAAGCCCTTATGGGATTGAATGCAAGAACAAAAAAGGATAGCGAAATGCATAAGATAGGTACCACGATAGTTATGCGTTTATTGTCTTTATCAAGATTAGTCTAGAAAATGTGTTTTGGATAATTACACTGATTTGCAGCCACAATAATTTTTGGCCCCATGATTGCCAAAGCCAGAAATATGCTTGTACTCGCTGTGCCTCGTAGTCTCGATTTCAAATGTGTTGTCGAATCACAAAGAGTTCTAAAAATATTTCTGGTGAACTAATCGAGAGATGGAGATACTCCTGGACCATGACCTGATAAAAGAAAAATGTCTATATATTGCTGAAAATCCACGTAACTTTATTGGGGGATGTCGAAACGTCCAGTCAAATACCAACGGTACATCCCTTTGTAGCACACAAAAATGACCCATGAAATATCTTGATTAAGCACTGGCCATGTTACTTTTGCTCCTTAGCTTTTCTTACAACAACATCCTTCCAGTGATTTAACTTTTTTGAGTTTGAGTACTTCAACTACATATGTCTGATTTTATCTTTCTCCTCGATAATGCAAGTTCTACAGCAGTCGCTTGATTTGAGAGTATCTATGTTCCTAAAAAATGCGATTGTAAATTGATCGCACTCTTACATCAGGCATTCTCAAATCGGGAGGCTACTACAATTGCTATCATCATCACATTTGTCGATAAATAGGCCTTATGCAGTCGACAGATACCAAAACCAAGTCCTCGAAAGCAGACAGCCAAGCAATGAACTATAGCTACAATAAAAAAAGTGCTCAGCCGACTATCTTCTTTCTGCTGTAGGTAAACAGTTACTACTAATGTCTTCTGACAATAATTTTGTCATAGGTGAAATGATTGTTTAAAAGTTTTTTTTTAATAGTTCTTCAGCTGAAGCTGAAGTTCTCGTTTGAACTCCCATGATCTCTTGCGATAGACTCTTGCTATGACCTGAAAGAGCAAGAAAGAAACCAAGATTCAAGGAATGTATTCTGGTAAAAGGCTATTGATTATTCTTCGAATCACATCCTTTTTCTTTGAACATTGGGTTCTTTTATAGAGTTAGCTTGCTTGATTTTTTATAAATGGCTAGCTTCGAGAAGTTGGATAAAATTACCTTATGGAAATAAATGTTCTGAACGTCAGATAATGTCTTCAAAGGTTATGAAAATAAGAGCCGTTTTTTCGAAATTTGAAAAAGAGAACTCGGTTCAATAAGTTAGGTAATTATAATGAAATCAGGATATGCTTTTGGCTTCTTGAGTTTAGATCCAATCCAACAGAAAGTGACAGACTGTTTACAGAAATGAGCAAGAGCTGCTTATTTACACCTCAAATTAAATGTATCATGTAAGATACATCCGATGTCCGCAACTAATTCTAGAGAACTTGTTTCGACAGCAATAACAATCTTTTATTCATGATCACTGGCAGGTAGAGTGGTCTTCAAAAGGGCTGCGTTGTTTAGGCTAGCTCTTTATTTCTTTTAGTGCAGCCTCAAAAATGAACGGGAGATCTGCTAAAATGAGAGTGAAATCATTAAAAGGTCTAACTTATAAAGCAAAAGCATCCTCTTAGTTTTGGCTCTCATTGGTCAGTATTTTTCATGCTTCGTAACACAGTTATCATCCTAAAAAATTCGCCTTTTTCCCGCATTAAAATACCTTTTTTCTCCTTTATCTTTTTTCTTCCTCTTTCTTTCTTTCTCGTTTTATCTTTGTATATTATGACTGATTCGCCCAAAAGAGAATTTATTGGTGCTATTGATCAAGGCACTACTTCATCCCGATTTTTGTTGTTTGATCAGAAGGGAAAGTTAATCACTTTTCACCAAGTAGAATTACCACAATCGCAACCCCAACAAGGGTAAGAAAACACACTAAAAAACACGTCATCGTACTATCAGCTTATTGTATTCATAGTTGGCTGGAGCACGATCCGCTTGATATACTTGCTACAGTAACAGAATGTATCGATAAGACACTAAAGCGATTTGAGTTGATGGGTTATGAGATTCGAGACATCAAAGCTATTGGTGTCACAAATCAACGTGAATCAGCTGTTGCTTGGAACAAAAAAACTGGAGAACCACTTCGTAATACAATTGTTTGGAGTGATGTCCGAACTGATGATATTGTGCGCGAATATAAGCAAAAGGAAAATGCATCTATTGTTCAACAAAAGACTGGTCTTGACATTACTTCTTACTTTACTGCTGTCAAATATCGTTGGATGTTGGACAATGATGAGAATGTGAAGAAAGCCTTGGAAGAAGACAACGTCTGCTTTGGTACAGTTGATAGTTGGTTGATCTATAAGTTGAGTGGAGGCAAGGCTCATGTGACAGATGTCACAAATGCTAGCCGAACGCTTTTGATGAATTTGGACACATTGAAATGGGATCCAGAGTTGTTGTCTTTCTTTGATATACCAGAGCATCTTTTACCCAAACTATGCTCATCCTCTCAGATCTATGGCCATGTTGATTTGAATGACTGTGAACTGAATGGAATCCCCATCGCTGGCTGTTTGGGTGATCAGCAAGCTGCTTTGTTAGGTCAAAAATGTTTTGAGAAAGGTGAAGCTAAGTGTACTTTTGGTACAGGTGCTTTCATGTTATTTAACACTGGAGATAAACCTGTGGTCTCTTCACATGGTCTGATTACTACCGTGGCTTTTCAGCTAGGCGAAAAAGCTAAAGCTACTTATGCTCTTGAGGGTTCTATGGCTGTTGCTGGTTCTTCATTAAGATGGCTTAGAGACAATTTACGCTTGATTAACACGATGGAAGAAGTGAGCGAATTAGGTAATGTATTACGAAACTCTTTGATCCTTTTACTGGTACTTTAAACTGATTTGATGTATGATATTAGCGGAGCATGTTCCTAATACAGGAGGTGTCGTTTTTGTTACTGCTTTTGGTGGCCTCTATGCACCCTATTGGCGTGAAGATGCTCGTGGTACCATGGTAGGTCTTACAAGCTACAGTACCAAATATCACCTAGCCCGCGCTACTTTAGAGTCTATGTCTTTCCAAGCCCGTGCAATCTTGCAGTCTATGAACCAAGATGCAGGCGTGCCATTGAAGAAGCTAAAGGTGGATGGCGGTGTTTCCAACTCTAACATTGCTATGCAAATCCAAGCAGACTTATTGGGTATTGAAGTAGACCGACCTTCTATGCGCGAAACTACTGCATTTGGTACAGCCATTGCTGCTGGTCTTGCTGTTGGCTTGTGGAAAGATGTGCATGACTTGGACAATGTAAATAGCGAAGATATCACTACTTTTACTCCCAGTTTGTTAGAATCGGAAAGAGAAGAGAAATATGGCGTATGGAAAAAGGCTGTCGAGGCTTCACTCAATTGGACTGAAGACGTAGAGGATGTAAGCGATGAAGATGAATAGATCAAAAGAACAAGATTGAGTCTTTAAACAATAGAACCACGTATATGTATATTTAGAAAATAAATACTGTCTTTTCGCCTTTACAAAAAAATACTTTATACATAAAATGGCGAGAGAGAAAAAAAGGATGTATTCAAAAGACGTTTAAAGAGCCAAAATAGCGTTGACAAACTTGTCCACTTTGTTTTCATCTTGTCTTGCCATTTCAATAATCATCAGTAACTTCTTAACACCGATAGTCAGTTTATGATCCATGTTGGCTTGACTAAGAAGAGAAAGAGCTCTTTCTCTTTCAGCATCTTCAAATAACTCCAATTGTTGCAATACAATATCAACACTCTCTAGAGAAGTAATGGTAGGCACATAGATCTCTGCAGAAAATTCACTTATCATGTCCATTTGATCCAAAATCTGGCGCTGTGTAGTTGTGGCAAGGATCAAAAGACGACGATCCTTTGGTGGCTTCTTCTTGAGGAGTACCATCAAAGCTTGCAAGACGCTGTTAGAGAAACGAGGACCAATAGGTACATAATCTACATAGAATATAGACTCAGTATAATCCCCCAACACCATTCTTAATCATCTTACCTAATAAACGTTCAATAGCATCGATCACAATGACACTGACAGGTGATTTGTAAGAATCATTGAAGATCTTGTTGATTTCGTTGACTTTAGCACTTTCGCTCATACCGACCATGCTTTCGGGTGAAATGAGTTTGATGAAGGGGAAATCACTCTTCATAGCAATAGTGGCAGCTAAAGCGGTCTTACCACTACCAGCTGCACCTGTCAACAAAACACTGACTAAGGGTGTACGGCTAGATTGACGGACTTGGTCTACATAAAGGCGACCATCTTCTAAAATCTGGTCTATTGAGGGACTGAAGGGAATGATATGATTCTGAACACACTGTTGTAATTCGGCTTCAGATACACCAAAAGCGGGTTGAACTTCCTTTAGAGCATTCAAGAAATCGTCCATGCAGACCTTCATGTTCTCTACATCTGCAGAGATACCTGCCATTGTACCAACTTTGATGTGACGACTAAAAGCATAAGATGAAGCAGCTTTCACTACACCGGAAATCTCAGCACCACTGTAATTCTTTGTTAGTTCGGCCAAATCATCCAAATTGACATCGTCATCTAAAACATCATTTGTTCTCATTTTGCCAGTGTGAATTTTGAGAATCTGATGACGACCCTTCTCGTCAGGCAGACCGATTTCCATGTGAACTTCAAGACGACCAGGACGCAAAAGAGCTTCATCGATCATATCCTTTCTGTTTGTCATACCAATAATCAAAATGTTGTTCAATTGTTCAACACCATCCATCTAACAGAATAAAATTAACAAAAGACTTCAAGGATCTACATAATCAATAAACTTACCTTGGCCAACAACTGATTAACGACTGAATCACCTACACCTGTGTTATCACTACGACTACCACGAGACTTACAAATGGCATCCAATTCATCAAAAATGATAATATGCAATCCAGATTCTTCACCCTTGGAACGATATTCTTCTTCTGCATCGGCAAATAATTTACGGACATTTTCCTCAGATTGGCCCACGAACTTGGACAATACTTCAGGGCCACTAACCACCTTGGGTTCCTTGGCATTCAACATCTTACCAATTTGACGGGCCATTAAGGTTTTACCTGTACCAGGAGGACCATACAACAAGATACCTTTGACATGCTGAACACCCAGCTTTTCAACTAGGGCAGGGGGAAAGATACGAGAAGCAAAAGCACGACGGAAAATAGCATTGAATTCATCATCTAAACCACCAATACCAAGATCTTCAAACTGGAAGTCAGGTTTGATCAATGCCTTTGCAGCCATACTATCTTGCCGAGTTAGAACTCTTTTTCTACCTTGTTTTGTAGAGTTTCATTCTGAACTTACGCCTTCTTTTTAGATTGCTTCAAGTTCAGGAACGAGCCTTCTACCTTTGTAAATTCGATATTAGTTTCACGCATTAGAATACCACGAATGGCATCTCTAGGCTTTTCTTGACGAGCATCTACTTCGCCGCGCTTCAGGACATTTAAGTCGACAACATCAAGTTCTCTAACAGTAGCTCTGAACTTGACACCGTGATATTCAAATACAAAGAATTGACCCTTAGTGAACATTTGGCTATGAAAGTTCTGATAAAACATACACTTTTAGTAGACAAAGAACAATCTTAAAGTCGTATGCATATATTTACCACAGAGAATGCTTGAGCGAGGTCTTCTTCCTTAAACTCATCAGGCAAACGGTTGCTTCTCTGAAAGAAGTCGAGATCCATTTTCAAGCTACCCAAATAAATGTCCATACCTTCTGAATGAATATCAAAAGGATCCACTGTAACACGTTGTCCGATAGAAAATGACGCCCAACGACGATGAGTACCGTTAATACCTATTTGATTCTTTTGTATACTTCTGTCAACTCTGTATGCATAGAAGATGGGTCAGATGAAGCATTAGGAAAGAGATGTTAGTCTTGCTTACCTAACAGAGAATACGAACTCGCGAGCGACAATCACATAATGAACTTTAGGATCAATCAGGCCTGGGGCAATATAAGCATAGTTGCTTAAAGCAGCTGAGTCACTTGGACACTGAACTACTTCGAAAAGCCCTTGGTCAAGCTCATCAGAACGAGGATAGTTCATCATATTAATTTACAGAACTAGAAAAAGGAGCATTGAAATTTGGTAATGCGCTAACTCAGAACATCAAGGTCCTCATCTGATGTTGAAACCCGTCAGGACTGACGACATTTTGGGTGACACAAACAGGAAGCATAAAAAGAAAAGAAGACCCTTTGTTTTCCTTCGCTTTTTTCCTTTTTTTAGGTTTACTTGCTTATGACACACAGTTCAGGCCCAAAGAGAGGACGTCTAATCAATCTCACTCACCAACTACCTTATGAAGTTACTTTAGATGACAATAATAAATGGTCTTTTATACCAAGAAGAGGACATGGGGCTATGTATGGTGGAATACATTCATTGCAGACTGACTGGGATACATTTTTTATCGGATGGACAGGACGTATACATCGATCAGATATACACGAGATAACTGAGTCAGAGAAAAATGAACTCAGGTTTGAATTGAGAGAAAATTACCGGTGTATCCCCTTGTTTTTAGAAGACAAGGCGATTGAAGGGCATTATGATGGTTACTGTAAATCAGGTATTTCTCTCATTTAGTTTCACCAGCAGAAACTTTTTTCTTCTTCTTTTTCTCAATTTTTGTCCAGTATTATGGCCGCTATTTCATTATATTATTTGGAGTAATGTGACTGATGGAAGACTTGAAGAAAAACAATGGGATGAATACGTTGCTGTCAATCAAAAGTACGCCGATTTTGTTTGTGATATTTACAGAGATGAGGACATAAGTAAATGAAAGAAAATCAAAGAAAAAGAACTGATGGAAGTACTAAATAGAAGTATTTAGTCTGGGTGCATGATTATCATTTGTTATTGGTTCCGTCTATGGTTAGAGTTAGACATCCCAGAGCAAAAATTGGCATGTTCATACATTCTCCTTTTCCAACCTCTGAAATATTTCGGTGCTTACCAAGCAAGTACAGCTGTCAGAAAAATTGTTCAATTAGGCTGCAAGACATATTGTATTGACAGTTTTTTTTTAGAGAGAAAAGAGATATTAAAGGGTATGATTGGCGCTAATCTGATTGGATTTCAGGTACAGAAATTATGTCTAGTAAGTTATAAATATACCTAGTTAACGTGTTTGTGAATTAGACATATGCCTATGCTCGTCATTTCATTTCAACATGTACTCGGATCTTGGGTAACAAATCCACGCCAGAAGGTCTTTCTTGTGCAGATGGCCATTTTTGCCATGTAAACACATTTCCTATAGGCATTAATCCGGATGAAATTGAAGCTCGTTGCCAGAATTTAAATGTACAAGCTAAAGTGAACGCAATTCAAGAAATGTATAAAGACAAGTTGATTCTCATAGGAAGAGATAAAATTGATCTAGTCAAAGGCGTTTTTCAGAAGCTAGCAGCATTTGAACGATTTTTCGTTGATTTTCCTGAATGGAAAGATAAAGTAGTTATGATTCAATTGACAGAAGGAACAACAAGTGAATCGACAAAGCTGGAGCATAAAGTGTCAGAGGTTGTGGCACGTATCAACAAAGAATATGGATCACTTGCTTTCTTTCCAGTTCACCATTATCATCGCCAGATCGATGTAGACGAATACTATGCATTGCTTATTGCAGCAGATGTAGCTGTAATTACTGCTAACCGTGACGGAATGAATACTACCAGCTTAGAGTATGTCATCTGTCAAAGAAAGAAGCACGGTCCTCTTATACTATCTGAGCTAACTGGAACAGCTGGTTCCTTGAGCTCTGCTATTATGGTAAATCCTTGGGACTATACAGGTGTTGCCAGAGCAATCAATGATGCTTTGCTAATGACTAACGAAGAAAAGATGTCTAGACATATGGTAAGCAGAATATGAATGACAAATTTGATTCGAGTACAAACTTGCATAGTTTACAAATTGATTTTGTTTCGATTATTAGCAAATGCTAGCACATGTAAAGACACATACATCTTCTTACTGGGCGCAATCTTTTGTTCATGTATTGGAAGACTCAATAACTGCATTTGAACAATCTAGCTATACACCTATCTTAGATATTCGCTTAGTATCAAAGGCCTACCAATCATCCAAGAAGCGTTTGTTCTGTTTTGATTATGATGTATTATTTCTAAGAGAAAAAAAAAGCAACACACTCTTATGCCTTCTCTTTTTTGTTTAACGATGTCTAGGGAGCACTATCTATGATTCGAAAGGTGCCTGGACAACGCCTCCCTACACCTGATATAGAAGAAGGAATTCAAATGTTGTGTAATGACCCACAGAACGAAGTGTGGGTTATCTCGAGCAGGGATGAGGCTATTCTAGATAGATGGTTTGGCCATATATCAGGCGTAGGTCTCGCTGCTGAGCATGGTAGCTTTCTAAGAAATCGCTTCAGTAGCCGGTGGATTAACTTATTGGAGCATTTTGATATGAATTGGAAGCACGATGTAGTAGATATATTCACATATTATGCTGAGAGAACAACTGGCAGCTTCATCGAGCACAAAAGGTGCTCAGTTACTTGGCATTATCAGTTGGCAGATCCTGAATATGGAGAGTTCCAATCAAGAGAATGCCAGAATTATCTGGACAATGCAATTCTATCAAAAATGCCTGTAGAGATGATCATTGGCAGAAAGAGTTTGGAAGTGCGACCTGCGATCACAAGCAAAGGCGAAATTCTCAAGCGAATCCTGTCAACCAGTTCTGAAGTCGATTTTGTTATGTGTTTTGGCAATGACAAAACGGATGACAATATGTTTAAAATATTGAAAAAAATAGCAGAGCCTCGCTCTTCTACTTTCTCTGTTGTTTCAAGCGTGAAAGATAAAAAGACTATGGCAGATTGGCGAGTTCAAACAGTTGAGGATGTTCTGCATGCTATAAAAAGATTAGTGTCATACTCAAAGGAGTACCAAGAGAATACCACTAAGTTAAAAGTTGAATTTAAATAGTGCTTGATTCTAATTAAAAGAGGGAATTGTTGTGAAGAACAGCTTTTATAGATAGAACCAATCCAGTAAATGTGACATTCATCACTAAACGTTCCATATGTAGAATAAGCAACTGCTCAATATCAGAAAGCAAATGGTATGTAGATATGGCACCAACAGGCAGTATACCTTCTTTCTTTTTTATAAATGCGTGCATCATAATGCAAACCCTGCTTTTTATTATTGTTATTTTTCCTGACATTCCATACAATAGAGAAAGGGCAGGCAAGAGAGCTTTTTTGCAAAAACGAAGGCCAAGTGAGTTGATTTTTTAGTTGGCTTTTCCAAGTATCTTGGTAGTTTCTGAATAGCTTGGATAGTTCGCTTAGTGGTGTAATTATCTGATCTTGATAAAGATTTTGCCTCTGCCTTCATGTACAAGCTGTTTTTCATATAATACTTATCTATTTCAAAAACGTAAAGAGCTCAAGTATAGTATGTTCATTGGATTTTATCTACTACCGGGAAAGGATGTAAACGAGAACAAGTCGAAGAAAGTCAACTTCTTTGAAAACCCAGTTAGAATCCTTAGATTAATACAATATTCCAATCACTTTTGGACTAATTCCCATGTTCCTTCTCATCATCTATGTTCTAATATTGATGCGAGCTATTTTTAAGCAAATGAAAACAAGAAAAAGGAACAAAAACCTTCAATTATTTCGTTTTAAGATTCATGTTCTAGCATTCAGGTTACATGCATCAGAAATCTAACTTGTGATGTGTTTCAAACTTTATCAAAGTTCATCTTTTCCTGTAAATCATAACGGATCGGCGACCAGATCGCATCATTACGTCTTTTCCTTCTCAGTCTAGTATACTTAAAAGAGCTTTACGGGTTGCAGAAACTTGCATCTTTCATTCCAAACAGAAACGTTTTGTTTCTTTCTTTTTCTTCAACTAATGATTTGACTTATCTACATGAATAGTAGAATTAAAAGTAAGATTATAGTTAAAGTGGAGATGTCGAAAAGATATACATATATATATATATATATGCATTTTGTTTTTCTCGATTAACTTTGCTTCCTTGACCCTTCTAGTTGTTTTTTTTCCGATTCTATCAAACACAATGACCCAAAAACAAAAATTTCAAATGGGACCTAATCCAAGAATGCCTAACGCCGACAGGCTGTCAAAATCGCCTTTTCTTTAGGACAAGAAAAAGAGACAGCCTTTTCCTTTATCTGTTCTGCTTTTTCATCTTTCTTTACTTCATTCATACTTTTTTTCATACTAATAGCTGTTTCCTACTTAACCACAAAAACATTTCTTTTTGTCATAAATACCTTTTTGACCAGAGGAAATGGGCCAGTTTGAGGACAACAACCATGGAGACGAACAGAATGGTAGAGAAAAGAACAAAACCAATCTAAGAGTTGACACTTCAGATGCTTCGCAACAGCAAAAACCGCAAAGACAAAGATCATCTGGAATTCCAATATCGGGACACTCTGCAAAACCTTCTTTTTCTAAAACATATACCAATCATCAAAGGAGCAGTTCACTTCAATCTAGCAAGCCAGCTCATTTACCTAGTGATACTCGACCTGAGCGAAAGCAGAGACCAGAAGACTTAAGAAGAGCTCAGTATTTAATAGCTACAACTGATCAGCAAAACAAAGAAAAACTAAATGAAAATGATGAAGAAGTAAATCAGAAAGATAAATGGACACCACCCACTTGCTGGACAATGACTAGTTGGATTTTGACTTGGTGGGCTCCCTCGTTTTTACTTTCAGCTTTTGGTAAACTGCACCTTCTTGTTTCTTTTTATTCAATTTGTTTTCTTCCCCTCTGACTCATCTCTTTCAAAAAATAATAGGTATAAAAGATAAGCAAATACAACAAGCTTGGAGAGAAAAAGTATCTCTAGTTCAGATTATTATATTTTTGTGTGGTTTTGTGGGTTTCCTCACTTTTGGCTTCAACACAACAGTATGTGGTAGACAGGCAAATCGTATTCTACCCACTGGTGTAGAGTACAACCATATTGTAATTTCCGGTAGAGCATTCGATCTCAAATCCTTTCGCCATCCTACACCTGTGCTAGGCATGCCTGGTAGTGGCGATCTTCAAGAACTAGGTGTTGGTGGTCGTGATTTGTCTTTTATGTTTCAAACAGTCAACTATAACTGTAAAGGCGTTTTACATCCTATTCATGCAGACGACGACAAAGGAAATGTTGTCAATTATTTCCCATGTGTTACCATCGACAGAAAGAATCCATCCATCAATGCTACAGACAATTCTCAACGTCATGGCTGTCATGTCAGTACAAAATCTCGTCTTGCTTTGCGTCGTCTTGATGTGGTTGGTGATGTATATTACAATTGGACTGACATTCAAAAACCTGGTACCAGTTTGGTTGCTTTCAACGGGTAAGCAAATAACTTTTTTTTCTAAAAAGCAAACAAAAAGTTTAACTTTGTTTGTTACAAAAAACAGAAACGTTCTAGATTTATCACGCTTGAGATACTTGACACCCAACATTCCTCTGCCTGTTTCAGTAGCACAGATTGTAGGTCCTGGTAGCGCTTTCATTGGTAGAGATGCTACTTACTGGCTCAGTACTACTGCAGATCGTCTTCAGATCGGTAAATGTTTGACTGATATTCTCAAGGTTGGTGTGGTAGATACTCGATCAACAGGATGTATTATTTCCGATATTGTTCTATGGGTTTCGCTAGCTGTCATTTTGGGAGTCGTCTTGATTCGATTCTTTTTGGCTCTGGTGTTTGGTTGGTTCTTATCTTGGAAACTAGGCAGTATTCGAGAAGAGACGGACGAAGATAGGCGGAAGCGGCAAGAAAAAGTGCTTGAATGGGAAACGAACAATGCTGAACAGATGCATTATCGATCACAAAGTATTTCATCTATACCTGCTGCCTCTATCGTGAATAACACGGCGCCTGCTATGTCCTCACCCTTGAGCGCATCTGAGATACGCAGAGGATATACTGATGACTTTTCCGTAGCACCTTTTGCTCAAAAGACAAAGCCCCGATTCCTTCCCAAAACTTCTCGCTTTACACAATCTCATTCATCACGATCGTTTAGTGGCTCAATTCCCATGTCTTCTGCATCCAGTGCTTTAGATGGCATTCATGGTAATATTGACTCGCCTACTACCAACCAAGGCTCTTTTGGGTTATCACAAAAGCACGACGATACTATATCATCCAGTTACAATTTCAATTTCGATTTGATTCATACCTTTATGGTTGTTACTTGCTATTCCGAAGGAGAAGAAGGTCTGCGTACTACTTTAGACTCTCTTGCCTCGACAGACTATCCACAATCGCACAAGATGTTACTAGTCGTTTGTGATGGTATCATTACTGGCTCTGGTAACAACAGTTCAACACCAGATATTGTCTTATCCATGATGAAAGATGACCTCATTCCAAGAGATCAAGTTCAACCAGCTTCCTATGTAGCCATTGCTGATGGCACAAAGCGTCATAACATGGCCAAAGTATATGCTGGTTTTTACAAATACAACGAGGACGAGAGCAGTCATTTAGGTGTTATTCCTGAGGAACAGCGTCAACGTGTGCCAATGATCGTCGTTGTTAAATGTGGTACAGAAGCAGAAGCTAAAGACAAGAAGCCAGGCAACAGAGGAAAGCGTGATAGTCAGGTCATTTTGATGAACACAATGCAAAGAGTATATTATGGTGAAAGAATGTGTGAATTAGAATATCAGTTCTGTAAAGCAATAGTCAAGCTAACCGGAAACCATCCATCTATCTATGAGACTTGTTTGATGGTAAGCAAAAAAAAACATCTCGTTATGTATTTAAATCAGTATTAATTTCTTTTCTCTTCTGGTGGCTAAACGATAGGTTGATGCTGATACAAAAGTATATCCAGACTCTTTGGCTAGATTGATTGCATGTATGTCAAGAGATCCTTATATTATGGGGCTCTGTGGTGAAACAAAAATTGCAAACAAAACAGATAGTTGGGTTACAGCCATTCAAGGTAAACAAAGAATGTAATTAACTATACTTACAAATCAAGGTTGACACTGCTTTGCATAGTATTTGAGTACTATATATCTCATCATATGAGTAAAGCTTTCGAATCTATTTTTGGTGGTGTTACATGTTTGCCAGGTTGTTTCTGTATGTACCGTATCATAGCTCCTAAAGGTGATCGTTATGTTCCAATTTTCTGTTCTTCCGATATTGTTGAACAGTATTGTGAAAACGTTGTTGATACTCTCCACAAAAAGAACTTGTTATTATTGGGTGAGGACCGATATCTAACAACACTCATGCTGAAGGCGTTTCCTAAGCGAAAGATGGTGTTTGTGCCACAAGCAGTAAAGTTTGACTTCTTAAAAAAAATAATCTTATAGTTATACTGATCCTTTTTTTTTTGTAATAGATTTGTAAAACTGTTGTACCTGATACTTTCCCTGTCTTGCTGTCCCAAAGAAGAAGATGGATCAATTCGACGGTACATAACTTGCTTGAGCTTGTTCTAATTCGTGATTTGTGTGGTACCTTCTGTTTCTCTATGCAATTTGTTGTATTCATGGAACTTGTGGGTACAGTGGTTCTTCCTGCTGCTATCTCGTTCACTCTCTATCTGGTTGTCATTTCGTTCTTTGTAACACCTATACCTGTCGTTCCACTTTTATTGTTGGCTGCCATTCTGGGTTTACCGGCCATTTTGATTGCATTTACTACTCGCAAAATGGTGTACATTGGTTGGATGGGTGTCTATCTTCTTTCTTTACCTATCTGGAACTTTGTTCTTCCTGCATATGCTTATTGGCACTTTGATGATTTCTCATGGGGTCAAACGCGTATGGTAGAAGGAGAAGCCAAGGAGGATCATAGTCGTCGTGAGGGTGAATTCGATAGCACAGGCATCACTATGCGTCGCTTCGACGAATGGGCAAGGTACGAACGTAAGATCAACTCTGAAGAAAAAATGTCGTCTACTGTAGCTCGAAATTACCCAAAAGTCTATTATGGACATTAAAATTAAATAATGTAGACTCTAAACGATAAAGAAGTTCTTTTATACATGTGTGTTTATTTTGGAAATGAATATAGATTCTAAGCAGTACTCAGACTGCTCCTGCTTTCCGTCTTAATAGCCCTTTTGTCTCACAAAGGCAGCTCATCCTCTTCCTTATTGTCATCTAGCCATTCTTGGTTTAACAAATCCATTCTTATGTACATTTTATTTGCAGTCATCACAATTTACAAGTCAGCACTAGTTAACATCTCTTCCCGAAGTGCTTCAGAAGTCTAGAAAAATTGCAAAAAAAAAAAGTGAATATCGTCAGAATGTTGTCATGCTCATTCTTTAGCTCACCTTAGCATCAACAAGTTGTTCAACAATCGTGAGAGCAAACAAAAATGTAGTACCAGGTCCACGGCTAGTGATAACATTATCGTCTACCACTACTCTATCATCTGAGTAGTTGTATACTGCATATCCAATTAGTCTTTTTCTTGATCTTTTTTTTTTTTCAATCACAATTTGACTTACAACTAACTAATTGCTCTTTGACAGCTCCAGGATAAGAAGTGACCTTATGCTTATAAGGGATGCCAGCAGCTTTAGCGACAAGTGTTCCTGCACATACAAATGCGACAAACTTCTTTTTGTTGTAAAAGTCGAAAATCAATTTTTGAATGCCTTCATGAGCAGCTAATGTTTTAGCCCCACCAGCACCACCAGGGATCAAGACAAGATCATATTGGTTCTATTTGCATCGATTAGTTCGTATGCTCTAGCCTGTTTCTCGTCCCTTGTGTTTCTTACAGCATCAATGTTCATATCTTCAAACTTGGCATCAGGCAGAACCTTAACACCACGACTGCAGACTGCATATTCCTTGTCAAGTTGGACACCAACAACAGTTACGTCAACCTTAGCACGTCGTAATACATCCACTACTTTATGTTAAAAAGGTCGTATCTAACAAGCAGATAGAGTAGCCAGATTACCTGATATAGTGAATTCCATTTCTTCAGTTCCATCTGCTAGAAATACAATAGCTTTCTTTTGCTCACTCATATTGATCGAATTCTTTAAAGAAGAAAGAAAAAAAAAAGAGAGATAAAAATCTAAAAAAGACCTTTTTATTGTAACGCAGCCCCAAATCTGTTCGGCATTGTTCCGAACACTCAAGAGGTAAAACGACATACTATGCTGGTACTATAGCTGCATTTATTCACTTTGTAGAAAATCCTCGAAGTGATTTGAATTTAATTTTTTAAAAATGAAGCAGTTTTCCTTATTTTTAATGCAGCTTGATTTTTCTCACTCTTTTACTTTAAATAATGGCTTGGCATTGTTCTGGTAAACAAGTGGTCATCAACTACTCCAGTGATACCTGAAGAGACTCATGTTTCGCTTTTTTTTTCTTCTGATTATTGAGGTTTAACGAATGAAGCTTTGATCGAGAATCTTGCGAATGCAAGCATCTTAAAAAACCCTCGTGTCATCTCAGCTATGAAAAAAGTGGACAGGTTAGAAAGGCAACAAAAAAAAAAGAAAAGAAAAGCATACATCCTAACCCTTTACAGAAAGGATTTCTGTCCTCGAGATCCATATGAAGACTCTCCTCAAGCAATTGGATACGCCGCTACGATTTCAGCACCGTAAGCAAGAAACTTGCGCATCATGTCTTGTACTGATCAATTGAACGTTTCAGACATATGCATGCGTATGCTTTAGACCAATTGGAACCTTTTCTTCGACCTGGTATGAGAGGTAAATAAGGAAAACGATGATTATGCCTTCTTTTCTTCTGATCATTTTTTCTTAAAATTCAAAAAAAAAAGCGCTGGATATAGGATCTGGTTCTGGTTATCTTTGTGCTTGTATGGCTGAAATGGTAAATGATATACTTTGGATTGACAAAAAAAAAGATGGTTTATAACAACGACTCACAGGTAGGACCGACAGGCAAAGTTGTTGGTGTTGAGCACATTCCAGAACTTGTTACATCCTCTACACGCAATTTGAATAAGAACCATCGAGATCAAATGGAAAGCAAGCAAATTGAAATTATTGAAGGCGATGGGCGTGAAGGATACGAAAAAGAGGCTCCCTACGATTGTATGTAAAGTATCTTTTAAATGTCCAATAGATGAATTTACATAGAAAGAATTAAAAATGAAACTCTCTGTTCTTCAAGTCATGTCGGTGCTGCTGCTCCTACAACGCCAGAATCTTTGATTCAACAGTTAAAATCGCCGGGAAGGTAAATACTTGGAAGCTGCTTTGTTATGCAAATACTTAGGAAATACACAAGGTTGTTTGTTCCGGTAGGTACTGATAGTCAGCATATCATGTTGTACGATAAAGATGAGCATGGAAACGTGTCTGAAAAAAAGTGGTTAGGTGTTATGGTAAGTCCACTATCCAGTTTTGCACAAGAATCGAAAGGAAAGGCTTAGTGTTTTTGTTCCATCATAAAATAGTATATTCCTTTGACAGATGCTAAGAAACAACGCAGAAGCATCTACGAGTAATACTTATTATTTCTGTGAAAATCACAATTACACATCATCATTTTAGCACAATAAATCATCAAAATGAGTGACATAGTGCTCACAAACATAAGTGAAATGGTACGTCAAGTCTCTGATATCAAGTTCAGTCTTATACTTTTTTTTTCCTGCTGCCAGAAGAAATTGGTAACTAGTGGAAATATGAACTGTTAATAAGAATGATTCGCATCATTAAATTTATATGTATATATTGAACGCAAATATAACTCTCTTGACATATTAAAAAAAAGACAAAAGATGTGTGTTCATTGTTCTTTTCAAGGAAAAGAAAAAAAAAGGATGACTGAAGCAAAGCAATGACGACTGGATACAGTACTACCCCACAATAACGTAATTTGGTATGGATGCAGAGTTGCTCATTGTTGCGGGAATTCTGTCGTCTTCTATCACTGCATAAATCGAGAAAGAACCAATGATACAATGTGAAAAGTATATATCCAAAGTAAGTGTAATCTGACGTTTCTACAGCACCAAAACCATGCAATATTGATTCCATTATTGCGGGGTAGTACTGTAAGCTCGTCTGACTGTAAAACCGATGCTATTGAAAGTTAAAGAGGAGTTTGGCTGTCAAAATAAAATAAAGCAGTAATTTAGTGTTAGCATGAAAAAATATTTATCTGCTTTGTCTGATTCTTATCTTATCTCACTATGTAATACTTGGGAAATGAACAACATACTTCCATTGACTGGTTATCTCAAAAAAGAAAGAGATGCTTTCTAAATAACATCAATTCCTACATGAGCATATCATGCCATATCTCACACTATCTAAAAATGACTCTTCTCCATCATCCCTCCTTACTCTTTGAAATACAATTGTTACAAGTCAAAATCATAGATTTATTAAGATAAGGGTGTATTTGTCAAGAAGAGGTATCTGGACCAACTTATTGAGCAGCATCGAAAGCAGCCTTGGCTTCCTTAACCTTGTTGACACGTTGCTTCTTGTTAAGAGCAGTAGCTCTGCGGTAAGGCTTGGCAGGCTTACCCTTCTTTTCAGTAGGCTTGGGAGAAGGATCGGCACGGATAGCTTCGTGAGCTTCAGTGTACATGTCTTCAACCATGTCAGAGGTAATACCGTTCTTGATGAAGGTAGAGAATTGCTTCTTGTAACGTTCTTCATCTTCTTCTTCGAGGTATTCCATGTATTCAGCAACGTGAACACCGTAGATGTAGTTACGGAGGAGTTCATCATCGTTGGTCTTGGATTCGATATCGAAACCAGGGAAACGGTTACCGCTGTGGGGAACGAAGATACCACCGTCGGAAGCACCCTTCATGGCACCGAAGACACGGGCACCAGTGGAGGTACGGGCAAGACCGACATCAAGGAAAGCCTTGAAAGGACGAGGAGCATCTTCAGCAGCTTCGATCAATTGGACAGTACCATCGGGCTCGGCGAAGCCTTCGTACTTGTCAGCAAGACCGAGCTTGGTGAGGGTACGACGAGCAAGGAGGAGACCGGTGGCGTAGGCAGAAGCCCAGTTGGTCAAACCACCCTTGACACCGTAACGGGGGAGTTCATGAGCGTAAGCAGCAGAGAGAACGTGATCACCTTGGAGCTTGGCGTAGATGATTTGACAGATGATGTCCTTGTTGGTGAAACGGACAACCAATCTGTACTTGGGAGAGTTGTACTTGTTCTTGGCTTGAACGACCAATCTCTTACGAGCATAGTAGTCGGTCTTACCCTCTAATTTTTTTCTCTCTAGTCAGTCATCTGTTCCTTACATCAGATGATCTCTATTTACCTCTTCTTCTACGGTACTTGACTTGGTAACGCTTGAAGTAAGCCTTGTTCTTTTGTTGCTTAACGAAAGGCTGTTTTATATGGGAGACGATTAGCCATAGTCATGCAATTTAATTTCATAAATAAAATAGATCCATCCATGTTGTTTCAGAAAATAAAATTATAAGCTCAATCGACACACACAAGAATTGCATCCGATTTTTATAGTGTTGCATCCATCAAATACAATCGTATATGGCGCATATTATCTCGTTTTCTGAGGTTGAAGCTTCTCTTTTCTTTTTTTTTTGTTTCTGTCAAAACGAATGGATGGATCTTTTATGCATCCTTACCATGGCGACTTGCTGAACTGGTTAAAGGAAAGATTGCCAATGGTCCTTGAATTAAGGTCCTTTTGAGCGCCCCCGCCTCTCTCCCACCCATTCCATGCCGGCAAAATTAAAAGCCAGTTATTTTTGACAAGCAGAGACAACGTTACACAACAATTGTAGGTTGTCCAAATCAAAAGTGGACAACATTAATACTACATCTTCACGGAAAAATAAGACATACATCTTCTTGTTTTGGAATAGATAACGCCCTTATTGTTAACAAAGAAAGTAGCTGTAATCTGGCTATTGTTTTGATATAAAATGGCTACCAGTATTTTACTCAAAAATAAAAACGATGGCAACTATGTCACTTATGACTATTAAGCAAATAATAGTTTTGAGAGTAAGCATGTTTGTGGCTCAGGATAAATCAAATCAAACTCATATGCTTCTGTCTTGGATTGACGTGTTGCTTGATCGAATAGAATCTTCGTTTCTATCAAGAGAGAGAGTAAATCATAAAGAAGACCATTGATATTTAACCACTTACTTTGATCCTTGTAGCGTTGTTTTCTATCACTATCAATCTCAATTAACTTGTCCAAGATATCAACTATCTCAGCATCCATTGTATCTTCATGTTGAGAGCGTAGCTGAAGTTGACTCAGAAAATGAACCAATGTCTGTAGTGCCCCTATAATAATATGGCAAGTCAGTTACACAAGAGACACGAGATTTATCGTCTCTTATTTCTTTACATGCACTCTCAGGCTCAATTTCCAGTAATTCGCGTACAACTGCTATCTCGTCCTTTAGGAGTTGTACCTTATCTAAACTAAACCAAGAAGATTGATCTTGAAGTGTAGGGTCATCATACATTCTACTAGAAGTAGGCTTCCATTCATCTTGAAATGGCTGTAATTGAGCAATACGCTTCTGAAGTGCTATAAAAAAAACAAGAAGGGATAAGCAAGGCATTATCACATATATATATATAAGCATACCTGATGGTTGTGCTATTCTTTTGATATCCACTTCCCAAACCATATCTTGAGGCACTGATTTGGCACTTGTACTAGGTAGAACAGTATTGGACTGAATGGTGAGTTTTTGTGGATAATCAGCTGTGGTTGAATCCATCACAAGTGCCCATGTAGATGCGCTTTCTTTGTCTCTACTACAGAGTGGATACAGTTTAGTTGACACATGTGCTAATGAAGGGGCAGCTAGCCACTTGACGCTGTCATTCAATCCAACATAGATAATGGAAGGATCGTCCTGAAGCGCATATGCACCTATGCATTCTACATGATCAGGGGCTCTTCCTAATAGCCACCAATAATACAACCATGCACTTTGATCTTCAGGATCTGTATAAATAGCGTTCTTTACTAAATCCAATTCTACATAAAAAAGAGAGTTATAACGAAAGGAGAAAAAAAAAGCATGTAGGTGTTTATCCCCCCCCTTTTTTATTTACCATGAATGGCTACTTGATTTCTTTCTTCTTCTGTCATATCCATGACAATTTCAGGCAATAGTTTTGAACGTTGATGCCAAGCAGAATAATTGCTGAAACTTTGATTGATTTTACGCGTAGTGAATTCATATTCATTCTTGATAATAGCAGTCAATTCATGCTCATCTTTCGCTTGTTTTCTAAGATGACTGACAACATAACGTCGATAATTCCAACCATGAACTAAATAGATCAAATTAGATTGATATTCTAAACCCTTTCTTACATCTTTCCTTACAGTTTCGAGCATCGTATGTCAACATTTTCTCCACTAAAGCCAATTCAGCCTGCCAATCAGGTGTAGGCATATGCTGCAAACACCAAAATCGATGATTCCATAGCCAATAGGACTTTGGATTACTCTGGATCAGTTGCATAAACAACAAAAGTTCTTTCTGATATGTCTTCTGTTGTTGTTCTAGATCAAGTTGTTTAAGAACATGTTCAAGTAAGATGACTCTTCGGTAATTCCAGATGGTATAGTGATCTGAATTCCATTGCACAATCTGGGTTGTTAAACTGAATGCCTCATCATCGTATGCTTTATCGTTCATCTAAGACAGATGGAGTTGATACATCTTTTTTCTTTTTTACATTCCATGGTTATTTTACTTTGGTTCGTATCTTTTCTACAAGCTGATTGTATTCTTTAATCTTCACAGCTTCTTTCTGTCTTCTTGCTCGAATGACTTCTTCAGTTGTCTTTTCACGTTTTTTGCCATGCTATGATTGAAATAAGCATTTTATTCTGATAAGAAAATAAAGGGGGGGGGAGGGTATTTTACCACATCACTCATACTTGTCAAGTTTCTTCTATTAAAAAAAACAAAATAAAATTAAAGGGGGGGATGTACATTGAAATGGTAAACGGCTAAAAATATCAGAATGGAAATTATTTTTCTTTAGTTGACATATGCATCAACAATGATAGTTTTACTCAATAAAAAAAAAAGGGAATATAGCAAGATAAGCAAAATGCATACATTTACTCTCTCTCTCTTTTTTTTTTGAGAAAAAAAAATAAGGTAACTCTATCTTTCTTCATACTTTATCATGCATTTCATCCAAAAAAGGGATTTTAGGAAGTTACTTTCTGAGGCTAAAATAAAGAGGGCAAGAGTGAGAAAACAAGGAGAAGGAAAGAAAGAGAGAGAGAGAGAAAAAAAAAGAGGCGATCTTTTTTTTTTGCTGTTTAAATAAAACTATTCTTTTCTTTTTGTACCTATCAGTATGATACAAACAGGTTTCTCTTCCTGGCATTATTTTATAAAAGAAGGAATAAGTTATCTAATGATTTCTTATACGCTTTTTTTTTTGCTTCTACTTTTGACTCCTTTTCTATTCTATAAGCTTTTTTTTTTTAGAGTTTTGGCGGCAGATCATTACCATTTTTACACTAGTAAAAATAAAGAGAGAGAGAGAGAGAGAGAAAAAGAGGTGCATATACCAAATCTAGCGCAAGAGTTAAGAAACCCCTATTGCACATTTATACGCTCAACTTGCATTTTCCCCTTTTTTCTTATATTTAGTGATTATTTAAAGAAAGTAAGAATCTTGACCCAAGAACCTTTCTTTTTTCTTCTTTTTCCTTTTTTTTTTCTTTGCTTTGTTTCTTGTTCTGTACTATATTTATATATTATTCTTATTTGACAGTTCAGCATAATGCCTAGTAAGATATCTATGCAATTAATTAAGTATGAAAAATCTAATGGTCAATCAATAGGTGTTATGGATATCAGCCATTTATTATGTCAACCTTGTGATCCTTATATGTCAACTAAGATGACACAATACAATACTTCCTTCTATGACTCACCACCAATCACACCTCCCGAGACAACAAGCTCTTCACCTCTCTACATTCATCGGCCTGTACCTGTTGTGTTCAATGAGGTTGATTTCTGGAAGCACCATTCGCTTACAACAGACACTAAGCCCAAGTCAAGATACCGTAAGCGAGTCAACAGTGATCTCACAAACCATGCTTTTCAACAGACCAAGAATAATCGTCGTAGTCGATCCAATTCGACACCTATGATCCAGACAAGAGTTCCCTGGACTCCTGAAGAGGATGATTTGTTGCAAAAGGGATATGAACAAGGTCTATCATGGGCTATGATTTCCTGTAATTTCTTGCCTCACCGTTCTCGTGGTTGCTGCTGGGGTCGTTTCAAGACACTTCAAAACAAGAATGCCATTGAAGTCTATCAACAACGTATCTGTCAAAGACCTTGGAGAATCAATCGACCTCACCAGACAAAGAAGTAAACATTCTGCCCCCCTTGTTTTCCTTCTATATACAACACACCCTTTATCTATATTTATGACCTCCTTATGAAGAAACTATTTTTATGCCCTCTTTTCATGTACCATATTGTTATTATTACTGCCGATTTATGCTTTTTCATTCCTTCTTATTTTATTGTTATTATTTATGCTTAATCATTTCAAGCCACGTTACAACTACTATAATTTATTGCAATAAAGATATCCAATATTACATTATTATTTTACTGTTGTTTAAACAGAGTATGAACAGTTTATTAAATTGAAGGAGACACGTATATAAATAAGGAGACTGTGGGGGAGAAGTCAATGGTTCTTTTTTAGGTTATATTAGAAGCTTAAAAATGGTAAAAGAAAGACTTTCCTTAATATGAGGTTTCTACCAACAGAAAAATGTCAAGATGTGTTTCAAATTAGTCGATTCCGAAATCTAGTTTTCCCGGTCTTAGAATTTTATTGTAGCCAACTTTTTCTGATCTTAAGCCATCCTGTACTCTAGACGGGTTAGAGGCAAACGAGTTAGATGGTCAATGAACAAGTAAAGAGAGCTCACAGTCGACATGAGAGGCTTATCAGCTAGTCGCTTTTTTCTCAATGGAAGGAGAGCCACTTTAGCTGAGTTGACGTCCTCTTTGCCTGTCAAGGTCCACAGGGACTCCGTTCGTCATGCATTGCTTAGAATGTGTTACATAAGCCGAGTAGCACAGAAGAAGCCATTCTTGAATGCTTTCCATCGAAGAAGAAGGCACGACTTTGCTAGAAAGTACAAGCACTGAATAGCGAAAGACTAAAAAAAGGTGATTTGGATTTTGCGAAAATTTAAAAATCTGTCTTATTTTTTGCAACCCCACTGTACAGAGACAGCCCATTCTTAAATCAATGTCTCGACAGTTGAAGATGATTGACTCGCACAATGACGAAAAAGGTCAATACAAGACTGACGGCTTGATACAAGTCTCTGACATAAAAAAAACTTAGAACTTTTGCTCATTGAGACTTCTGGTTGCTTCGGCAACACTGATAAGACCAAGTTGAACTTTGACCATCACAAAGGAATGTATGGTGCTCTTTCTGTGCTGAAGTGCACTTCTGATGACTTTAGCTTTGCTTCAGTTGAGGACCTTATAAAAGTCAAAGTTTTTTTTTTCCTGAACGCAGCAGGTATTATCCTTAGCAAAAGACAAATGTTTTGATGCCAATATTTTTTTTTTCGTAAATTGAAGATACACATCTGTATCTTTGGAGCCTGTCATACACCAAAGAAGGGTTGTTCGATCTGTTTTTGGGGGCGTCTTTGTTAGTTCGACAAGGTTATGAATCCAGGCAAGACTATCTACCTGAGCTAGTAAAGTTCTGTCTTATAGTCAAGGTAGTTTTAAAACAGATGATTTTTTTTATAGTACCACTGACTTCTATGTATGCAATAGAAAGACCTCGAAAACAGCATCAAGAGTGTTCTTCTCTTAAGACACAATGAAGCCAGTTATAGATACACAGACAAGCAAGGCAGTAGTTTAGCTGACTTAGTCAACCCAGTCATCTTGAAACTGACAAAGGAAGAAGATAGCAATGGCTGACCTTGGGCCTATGTACTCTCTCCAACATTCTTTTATTTAATTTAATAATACTTAACATTTAATACAAACGCCTATAGCTTACCATTACAATTGCTTTTCTTTTATTCGTTACAATTGGAAACTCGATCTTCAGTTAATAAGCGAACAAGGCCTTTTTGACTATCAGAATAGTTGGTACGTTTGCTTGAAGTGCTGTTTTCAATATTTGACTTTGAGATGAATCAACAGTTGTAAGACAAGCTGTCAAACGAAATAGGTTTCCTTGTTTCTTCCTTAAGAAGATCCATCAGTCAAAATCAATCTTTTTTTACACTTTATTCGAAAATCATGCAAAACAAAACAGGATAGTCCATAAATTAAATCAGAATATTAAACCTTTTTCTCACTACAGTTACTTGCAACGAATAATGGGATAAAATGAATAAGAGATAGAAAGAGAAGAACTTACATAGATAAACATTGAATGGTGCATACAGAGCTTACCTGTGTGGCTGCTACTCCCCCCCTAACACATGTTATTGGTGAGATTTGTATAGGCTACAGAGCAGCTACGACTGGAGAACAGAAATGTGCTGAACAAGCCAGACCAACCAGACAAAACCGAGTAGGAGCAAAGACAGGCAAAACAACAAGAAGACCTGTTTCAAAACAGTGAATGTTCTTTATGGATAAACAACGACGTATCATCCTCAAGTAAGTAGCTATCTAGTAACAAAAAAGCAGAGCCACAGAATTCTCAAACATTCGACTGAAAATCCATCATCTTCAAAGGTAGGAAGGGAACTTTACCAGGCTTCCGTAGTAAAGAAAAAAAAGGCAACCTCTGCTTATTAACAAAATCATGAAGAAGGATTCTTTTGTTATCAAACGCAAAATTAAAATGCCGGTACGCAAAAATTAAAATAGCGCACGCAAATAAAAAAAAAAAAATCCAGTACGCAAATTCTGTCCGAGAAACCAAATTCTCTTTCTTCTTATAAAAAAAAAATTGTCAAGTAGAGGAAAAGGGGCAATACTATGTATACAATGGATTATGAACCAAAGCCAAATAACCCAAAAAAGAGAGTGAGAGCAAGTCAAGCATGTGTTCATTGTAGAAAGAAAAAAGTAAAAGAAGGCCGAAAATCGATTCTGTTTCATTTTTGTTAACTAGGAATTTCATTAGATTAAATGTGATGAAAGAAAGCCAGACTGTTTACAGTGTCAAGAGACAGGTGTATCTTGTGAATATACAACACCCAAGAAAAGAGGACCTCGCAAGGGCTATGTCCAATTGCTAGAAGAGCGATTGGCTCAAATGGAACGCAAACTGTTGGGCCCTACTGGTCAATATCAAGCAACGAATGAAGACCATTTGCCTCCAATTAACTCACCCATTCAATCTTATGAAAATACAGGTAAAAAGAAAGAAAGAATAAAAGCAATGGTGATAGCTAATATTAGCATAGAGAATTCTTTTGACCTTCCATCATTAGAGATTGTCAATCATTTAGTAGACTTATTCTTTCAAAACATCAATTCGATCTTTCCTTTTGTTCACCGAACTATATTGAAAAAAACTATTCAAGATGGTACTGTTTCAAGACCTTTGTTATATAGTGTGTTAGCCATTGGTGCAAGGTAAATTGTGTATGTGTGTATGTATGTAGTGTTGACACTGTATTAGATTTTCAAATGATCCAGCCATTCGAACCAATCCACCTTATTTAGCTGGAGAACAATATGCAGAGAAAGCACTATCATTAGTAGACGCTGATATGTTACAGCCTAATCTTGCCAACATTCAGTTCTGGGGTATCATGTCATGTTTGGAATATGGCCGTGCCTCTGGGTCAAAGTAAGTCCGGTTATTTTTATTTTTAAAGTAACGTCTCTTATTTTTTTTTTTTTTTGGAAAAATTAGATCTTGGATCTATGGTGGTTTAGCTATTAGGTAAAAGACACACAAGAATACCATAAAACAACAGAGACAACTCATTTCGTCTCTATAGATTTTGTCAAGAATTAGGCCTTTATAAAGAAGAAGTCATGAGTACACCTATATTATCGGATGATGGCTCAATCGATACAATCACCATGTCGTTAAGAAGACGCATCTTCTGGAGTTGTTTCTGTATTGACAGGTAAGCAATCTTTATTTTTTTCTTGTGTTCAGATATTAAGCCATTTGATAGGTTAGTAAGTGCTGGCACCCATAGACCTCAATGCATAGAACGATCTGATTGTGACACAAATCCTGTGAGTATAGCCGATGTGATCACTCTCAGAGACCCCACCTACCATCGGAATGCAGAGGGTAAAAAAATCTCAGACGATTCCTTACTCGACATTGCCAAACACTACATGCGTATTATCGAGATATACGGTGAAGTCAATCGATTCATGAACAGAGCCAAATCCAATTCAGCTTCGGTTGTCTGGCCTCCGATTCCTGAATTTAGAAATCTAGATACACAACTGAAGTCATGGAAAGAGCGATTACCAGAGACATTCCAGTTCAATTCAGCCAATCTAGAGCATCACCATCATCATGCCAGTGCCACTTATCTCAACGTATGGCTTTCAGCTCATGCCATCTGGTGTTCTAGCATGATGGTCTTGCATCGAGGCAGTCTGGCATTCAGTGATATCAAGCCAAGCGACACAATCCCTGAAGATCTCTATCGACGTATTCAAAGCAGTATCGATACCTGTCGTATCTGTGTGGATTCAGCCATGAGTCTGTTCAGTGCCATCAAGGATCGATGTGGGTATAACACATTACCCTATATGGGTTACTCGGCCTATGTGTTTGCTACTGTCTTGATGACCTCGACTTTCTCAGGTACACCTGAATCATGTCAGAAGAGCAGTCGAGGACTGAAAGTGTTGTATGATTTGATTGACTGTATGCGACCCTATTGGCCCATGTGTGAACGATTGGCCAATGCCACCAAGGAATTGTTGGTTACACATCAAAAACTCTATCAAACCACCGAGTATTATTCAATTCGGTATCCTCCAAGAACTGATAGTTATGTATCGCCTGGATTGCGAGATCCTTCTGCCCATAGTCAACCCCCTTCTTTATCTATGCTATTAAGCAATTCAGATACATCCTCTGTGCCTGCTTATCCTTCGCCCTATCAAAATTCAGATGGATTTTATATGCCCTTGACAGATCGTAACACATCTGGCTTAATGTCCAATTGGAATGGAGGCAATGAAATCGATTTCAACAGTTTAGAGTTTTTATATGATACAGATCTATTTGGACAAGTGGTGTTTGATGTGGCTCAGACACAGCCTCCCTTGACAGAAGGTGATTCCACTTCTTCAGTCTATCCAAAGGCTTCTCTTTTGTCAACGACAAAGCCCGATATACCTACTTCTACACCTACCCTTTCTGCCTTTCGAAGTATCATCCCAACCCATCCAGCCAGCTATCCATCTAAAAGCTTGTGGGATTAGATTTCTTTTTATTTTTATTTAATAAAACACATTCAAGTTGGTTTTGTAGTCTGAGAGGGTGTTCCTCTCTTAGCCAACATGGATCTTAATCTTAAAGTAGAACCTGGACCACGTTGACTGGGCGTCTTTAATGCAGATTTCTTTGAATTATCAGGTGGTGTGGTTGTTGGATGCGTAGGTAAAGGAATGTGTGTAGGTCTTGTGTTGATCACTGGTGTTGAGGGTTCTTTAGGTGGTGTCTTTGATTCTTTGGGTGTTGGTTGAGTGATTGAAGTGGTACGGACACGTGGTAGGCCTATGCTTGCCTTTACTTGAGTTAAGCGAGGTCCTGTAGATGGGCGTATTGGTTTCTTGGTTGGAACGGTCGTTGCCTTGGTGACAGGTGGTTTCTCGACTACAGGTTTCTCAATAGGTGGTGGTGGTGGTGGTGCAATGATAGAAGTAGGTCGAATGAATGAAGATCGTTTTGTTTCGTTTGAAATACTACGCTTCACATTGCTTGAGTCAGTTTGAATGGTATCCAATTGTGAAATAGGTAACTACCAAACGAATGAGTATACCGATAAAAAGTTGTCAAATGGGTTATTGCTTACATTCTTTGCTAATAAAGTATCTTCTCGCTCTAGAATAGTCAAGATATCTTCACCTTTAATCATTAGAGGTGTATTTCTTGTATAATTGAGCCATAAAGCCACTCCTTCTCGAATTTTATCCCCTAACTTTTTAAGAAAATAAGATAGAAGGAAGGAGCTAGAGGAATGTATAGACGACTTACTGCTTCAATCTCTTCTTTACTGTTTCTTCTTCTAGCACTTCTGATCAAGATATTTCTTCGTTTCATATTACTTTTAGCTGATAATGAAATTGTCTTTGCAATGTCCAGATCAACATAGGCCTTTTGTAATACCTCAAAATCGTCTTATTTGGGTTCTAGATGAGATAACAGCAGACAGACTCTAATTTTTCTTACCTGTTGTTCCAATGGTAGCAAAGAATTTGCCTGAATCCATATCTAGATCTCTTAATAAATCATTCAGCTTTCTCAAGATATGTTTTGTATCAGGTTTGTATCGAATTCGAGTGTTCAACAGACGCGCATTACTCTAATGTTAAAAAAAAGAAGGGTAAGACTGCTGTGATAACATATCAAGTCAAGATACGTTACCATGCGCTTTCCCTCCACACTTTCCATAGCACTACCACTATTTGTGCTTGTAGTTGAAGGTCTACGTCTTAATTTCTGTTTGAATTGTTGTGGATAAATGCTGGCAGCTGACTTGATGGCCGAATCAAGTGAGGCCTCTGCATCGATCAATAGGCTTTCCTTTGTAGGGTCTGAGATGCCAAAGTCTCTTAACATGTGCTCAATTTGACTGGTGGTTGATTCCACATTGGTGATGGCCTGATTGGTCAGTTCAAGTTGAGCCAAGAGCTCATTGAGTTCAGCTGTCTTGAGTGTCAAGATAGAACGCAAGTTGATGACTGTTTGAGTGCCTTCGTCTAGTTTGGCAAGTAGCATATGAACAGCATCGCCTCCCATAGGATGAGATGTTTCTGTTGTATGCTTCACTGAATTGGCGAGTGGTGAAGTGTCATAAGTTAAATCCATCATAATAAATAAATTGTTGTCAATATTGGAGAAAAAAAGAAAAAAAAAAAGAAAGAGAGACTGCAAAGGCGGGGCAAATAAAATCTTTCGGGAAAAGGTAAGCGTGTACGTGTGTGTTTCGAATCCGAAAAAGCGTGCATGATTAAATAAAACATAACATGATTTCAGGTACCAATTCTCTTTAAAGAAAAGAGAAAAGGGGGGGGGGGTCCTATTTTAATATGGGCGATGATATCAATTGAGTTTGTGTTGAATGACTTGGACTAGTTCTTTAAAAATAAAAAGGGGGAGATGAACTATATGTATGTATGTGTGGGTATTTAAGAAAAAGAAAATACACACCTTATCATACATATAAAGGAGGGGCAAATTCAATTTTCAGCGCATGAATAGTCCAGGTTGATTCGACATATCAAAATGAAGCATTCATATCACTATTCCACATTCTTTATGTAACCATATGTGACAACAAAGAAAATAGTTTCAGATCAAGTGAGACAATGATTCACATTTTAGCTTTGGGTAGAAGGGTATTGTTATATAGACAAGAGACATAGTATCACAGAGATTTCTCTCGAATAACTGCTATAAGCTCAAACTGCTTTAAAAACATAAATGAGTGGTTAGCATACAGTACTACCCCGCAATAACGGAATTGATATTGCAGGGTTTTTGTACCGTATAGACCTGAAATTGCATTCACGTTAGGTATAAGCTTTTTACATTAATCAATGGCTCTTTTTTTTTTTTTTTTATTATTTACGTTGTGGTAGGAGATGATGGAATTCTCGTGATAACAGGCAACTTTGCACCTATACTAAATTCCGTTATTGCGGAGTAGTACTGTAGTGTTCAGAGTGAATCCTTCTAGTTTCGAATATAGAGCTTTCATTGGGATAATGGATTTATCTCAACTATATTTAGTTTTGGATTATCTTACAGTCGTTCCAACGCCAAAGGGCGATTTTTCATAACTCAAAAGACGGCGTTCATTTTTAATAAAGTTCGTTATTTCATACGAGAAATAAAATGACTACTCGTTTTTTTTATGAAGATGGTCAAGGTAAAATGATCGTATATCTTCGCTATCTTTTGATAGACCCGCAAAGTCTATCACAATCAAACAAATATCAGTATTGGCTGCTTTGATATGACTCATCATATCTAAAAAGGAAAATGATATCAATTATAATTCTTTTGGTGATAAATGTATACAAATATACCTTGGGCACTTCCAGAAACATTATTCAATCGTTTTACAAGGGATTTACTCTTCTCGTGTAAATCTCTTGAGGCGATTTCATCCATGCTGTTAGAGAAGGGGGAAGCATAAAAGGTCTTGACTGAATATCTTTCTGTAAGCCTAATAGCCATAGTTTCTAATAATCGGACTCTGACATCGTCGTTTTCTATTACTTTTGATTTTCTTATGTAACCTATTAATTCATAGCCTTCTTCTTCTTCAAGACTCTTCATAAATGCTTTGTAGTATAGAGGTTGATTCATTATTGCTAGAACAGCATTATCTATAAATGAATTTAAATGTTACTTTTGTAAAGCTGGTAGCTTAACATTACCAAAAAAACCTTTCCTTCATAACGTACAGCATTCAGACTCGCTTTGTTGCAACGTCATTTTCTGTTTTTTTGTTTTTTTCTCATTTCCTTTGCTTTGAAAAAATGTAGTTTTTTTTTTTACTACACCAAGTTGTGAAGCTTTTGATATTCTTGTCATCGAAATAATCTGTAATACAGCATATTAATGAATCGGCAACGCACATTTTTCTTCTTTCTTTGGAACGATTAGTTTTTAAGTAGAGCACCTCAGTCAAATTACAAAAACTGCCCTTTGGAAAAATCAAACCACCCTTTGCGAAAAGTTATTAACCGCACTTTTCTAAAAACCCGCCCTTTGGCGTTGGAACGGCTGTATATTGATAGCGTCTGTTTTCGTATATTGTGTAACAGATAACACGAAGACTGATAACAAGATTAACCCTATCTATCTCTGTCATTTGCATTTAAATACTCTAGATATGTCGATCTTTGCATTACCTTTTTTTTTGTTCTTTATTCTATTGCAATGGCTATTTTATCACAAGGTAAATCAACACAATGATATTATACTATGGCCACCATCTCATTTATCGCATTAAACAGCTGCTGGTTATGGAGTTGTATTGGGGTAATTATAGCCAAGGAAAACAGTAGAAGGATATCAACTCATTTCTTTTTGCAAAGATTTGGTGCTCTGTTTGCATTGATGATGACAGGCATTACTTACTTGTGTCAACGATATTTAAAAGAAGTACAGACATCTGAAATGTACATGACAGCTCAACGTACAGTCAAGACAGGTTTGGTTGCTAGTGCCATTGTATCTTCTTGGACATGGGCTGTAAATTATATGATCTTGTTACTTTAGCATGGTGACTCATTCCATTCTCTACATGAATGATAGGCTACTCTATTGACAAGCACGGCTGTTGCTTATAAATATGGTGTCTCGGTAAGAAAGACAATGTACTGATCATTCATCAGATACTGATCTCTCTCTCTCTAAAAAAAAAGGGTCCTATATGGTATGCATCAGGCGCAGTGGTTCAAGTTTTGTTGTTTGCTGTATTGGCTATTGAACTCAAACGTCGTGCACCTAATGCGCACACAATTCTGGAAGTTGTATTAGCACGTTATGGAAAAGGCGCTCATATGGTGTATCTTACCTTTTCATTGATAACAAATATTGTAAGTGATAAGGAGTCGAATAATGTGATATAATTGACGGATGGTTCCATTAGATTGTAACGGCCATGTTACTGCTAGGTGGAAGTGCTGTCATTCATTATTTAACTGGAATGCACATTGTGGCTGTCTGTATGTTGTTGCCATTAGGTGTTATCATCTACACATTATTTGGAGGTATCAAGGCTACTTTTATGTCTGATTATTCGTAAAGTCTATCTTCTGTGGGTATGTGAGTGTATTGCTTATGTCTTTTTTTTTTTTGGTTTGTAGTCATACTGTGGTGATCTTCATTATCATTCTTTCCTTCTTGTTTACAGTCTATTGTACTTCACCACAAATTGGGTCTATTGGTACTATGTATGATTTATTAGAAGCAGCATCAAAGAAGACACCTATTGTAGATAACGAACAAGGATCGCTTGTAACTATGTCTTCATTGCAATCACTTATTTTTGGGTAAGCAATTTAGACTAGACAGGGAACTCTGAACTAAATGCATGTACAGTATTATCAATATTGTAGGTAATTTCGGTACTGTATTTCTAGACAATGCCTATTGGCAACGTGCCATCGCTGCTCATCCTCAGTATGCAGTCAAAGCCTATCTAGTAGGTGGTCTTAGTTGGTTTGCTATCCCTTTTGCCTTGGCCACCACTATGGGATTAGCCGGCCGAGCACTTTCAATTGAACTCAGTGCTTCTGCTGTCAGTGAAGGTCTCGTCTTGCCTGATGTTGCTTCAGCACTCTTGGGTCAATCGGGTGCCTTTGCCTGTCTTGTGCTAGTCTTTATGGCCGTCACCAGTGCTTCCTCTGCTGAACTGATTGCTGTCTCTTCTGTCTTTACTTACGATATCTATCGAACCTATTTCTGCCCTGAAGCCAAAGGACCTCAAGTGGTGCGTATCTCCCATCTGATGGTCATCTTGTTTGGTCTGTTGATGGGTGTTTTGGCCATCTTGCTTAACTGGACAGGGATCAATCTGGGCTATCTCTATACATTGATGGGTATCTTGATTTCATCTGCTGTCATTCCTCTTGCACTGACGCTGTTATGGAGCAAACAATCCAGACTGGCTGCTATTGTGTCTCCTATCTTTGGTCTTGTAGCTGCCTTGGGTACCTGGTTAGGTGTCACTCAAAGTCTGTATGGTACCATCACAGTAGCAACCACATCGGAGAATATGCCTATGATGGCAGGCAATCTGGTCGCTCTTTTTTCCCCTGTGCCTGTGACTCTCTTGTTGAGCTGGATTCAACCTGATCATTTCGATTTCAATGTCACACGTCAAATTCAAAAGGTGGAAGATGGCATGGAGCAAAGCGTAGAGGTGGAAGAGAGTGCGGATCAGGAGGAAATGGCTAAATCGTCTCGATTTGCCAAGATATCCAGTATCCTACTTTCCTTTATCCTGTTTATTCTGTGGCCATTGCCCATGTTCTTTTCAAGATATGTGTTCACTAAATCGTTTTTTACTGGCTGGATTACAGTATCTTTCATTTGGGTCTTTTGTAGTACTATCGCTGTTGGTATCTACCCTATCTTTGAAGCAAGACGCACCATTGCCCTTATCTTTAAAGAGATAGGCCGTGATATCACAGGAAAGCGTCATGATCTACCTATCATCGCTAAACCACACGAGGAAGAAGAGAAAGTCGTGGTTTATGAACTGACAATAAAATCTTAAAATTATATCTCTCCTTCCCTTTTTTTTTCTCTATATTGATTTCATCATGACTCAGTAAGGATCGCATGCTTTCAACCCATGTCCATTATTGACAGACCTTGATTGCTTAGGCGCGATTTAGAAGACTTTTCTGATGATGAAGCTCTCTTTGCAGAGCTTGAAAACGAAGAAGATACAGAAGTATCTGCCATTAGAGAAAGAAGAATCCAAGAGATTCAGAATGAGTAAGATAGCAAGACCAAGTGATGCTATTGCTAAACTCAGTTGTTCTATAGAATCAATAGACGACATGCTCATGCAGAAAACAACCATGGATCCTATACTGACATCACTAAAGAAAAAGAGTTCATGAACATCACGACCTCAGAGAAATATGTAGTAGGCCACTTCTATCATCGAGACTTTAGACGATGTAAAATCATGGATACCCATTTAGAGGTAATTGAATTGAGCCTCTAAACACATATAATGGCATTGACAGTTCCGTAAAGGCATTAGCCAAGAAATACTATGATACCCGATTCATCAAGATTGATGTACAAAATGCACCTTTTCTAGTAGAGAAACTTCAAGTACGCGTTTTACCTTGTGTCATGGCATGGACAAATGGTTATGCACAAACAAAGTAATATGAAAAGAGAGCAAGAGGAAATGATGAAATACCTAACCTAGGATAATAGAATTGTAGGGTTTGATGATTTAGGCAATACAGATAGTTTTCAGACAGCCGCACTTGAACTAAAGTTGTTACATGCAGGCGTGATTCGAAAGAAAGAGGAGCAAAAGACGACTGAAAAGAAGTCTATCTTTCAATCAAACGATACTGATTCAGAACTTGAAGATGATTAATAAAGTAATCATTTTGATTGGCTTGTATGTCTTGAGTTTAAAATCCTATAAAATTCGACTTTGCAAGGAATTTTTTTTTCTATGTGTTTTATAGTAGGATGTCAACCATGCATACTGTTCATCCTGATCAAATAAAAAACTTTTACAACAGTAGAAAGACGAATGTAAATAAACTGACTTGAGCAGAAAAGCAATCTAGAAAACTAATACCCTTTACGTGCTTCTAGAAAGTATATCAACACGCTGATTTTGATTATTTTGAAGAGCCCAGTATTGAAGATGAGTTGAATGAGTTTATATCCTACCATGAAATCAAATCTGAGTTTGGTCAATATGAATCTGAATACAATCAGTCATTTCCACGTAAGGCGATCTCTTTCTCGTTGTCTGTATTTATTCACACTTGTACTTTTGTCTTAGAAAAGTATGGCATCCATCCAGTAGACAACAGAAACAAGACATCATTCAAAACTGTCTAGATCAATTTGACCTTCAAGATCAACACAAGCGTACTAGGGCTACTCAACAATTAGTCTATATTGCTTTAGGTAAATAGTGTGAAATAGGTTTTATGGATAGTCACTTATATTTCTATACAGGCAATTATGGAGAATACAGAGGTCATGTAGATGAACACAGACAATCAATGAAAGAGAACAGCCAACTTCTCTATCAACTGAATACCATTCCAGCCATTCAACAATCATTAAATGCTGCCTGTCAATATATAGAAACACCTATTGAGTAAAGTAAATAAGACCTTCAAAGAGAATGAGGGAGGGGGGGGGGGAGATGATAACACTCTCCAGTGAGATGAGGGATATATTAATCAATTTTACTAGACTGACTGAAGTCAATTTATACTGTCATGAAATTGATATGCATTTGACTATCTTATTTCTGATGGCCTTGTTTAATCCACTTCAAGAGGATGAAGAGGGACTTGTTGAATGTCTATTGAATCTGGTGGTTCGATTAAAAGAGCATTTCACCAAATCATTTCCCTTAAAGAAGGTAAGCACAGTCCTCCAAAGATAGATTGTAAAGGATTACTCATGAATCCATATAGCTTATGTTGGCATTGCATAAAATGTTGTCAATCACATTAGGACCATTAGATGAATCCATGAAATCCAACATGCGATCTATCTGCCACTTGCCTACTGAAAAGCACCCAGTCAAATTGACACCTGAAGAATTACATCATTGGTATCAACAGACACAGGAGAAATACCATATGTTTCAACCTACACCTTTACCTTCATCCATTGCCAACACACTGACTGCCACTTATTCCAATCAACTGACTTCTGCCATGGGATTATCAGATGCGACTCAAAAGATGGATTTACCTTATCAGACTCTATTTCCCTCCAAGAACAACACCACCAGCACCAATCCAACTCAACCTACCAAAAGACAACAGATGACGACAACAAACAGTTTTGTACAAGAATTACCTCATAGTCTAACAGAGGCCAATGAAGTCTATCTTCAACACCTCTATATCTCTTTGGCAGATTACCAACTGATTCATGAAAGAGAAAGGGCAGTGCATCGATGGGAACAATCTGCAGAGAAGAACGATTGGTGTCAGTTATGGGATCAGTTGGAGCCACCCTATCGTCAGAAGATGCAGAAGGTAGAACAGTTGTTTATTAGTCTGGCACCTCATGTTCAGAGCATGGTGGTTGTGTTGCTCAAGCTCTTGTTGTCTACTGTCTCGATTGGCAAGGACAAAGAGGCAGATATCTTGGAGGATATCAATATCACTCGAAATAGAGAGAGTATCTCAAAGGCAGCTTCAGGCATTTTGCTACTCTTGTTGAAATGGTTTAAGCTATCACGTAAGTATACATGAACTGTAGGTGGGTATTCAGAGACTGATCTTTATCTGTTTGTGCGTATGTTAGATGTCTTGAAGTTTGAATATCTTTCTCAAGCATTAGTGGATTCTGGTTGTATGTTGCTTATCTTGAAACTATTGGGATTACAAGAAATAGCCCTCTTGGCCTCTAAAAAGACAGATGATCCCAGTCAAAGGTAGAGTATGATGTTGTTCTTATCCTCTATCTAATCTATATGATGGGTGATTAGCTTTATTGGATTTATAGCCAAAATGGAGCCTAGTTTAAATGAAGATGAAGATGATGAAGATGGAAAATATACAAACAAGCGTAACTTGACGTGGTCTATTCACCTCTTGCGTATCTTGCAAATGATCACCAAAAGAAAGACACATCGTATCCTATTACTCGTACAATACAAATCCTCAGTAAGTTAGCCTTTGATCTACTCAGTCACTCTCTTTCTAACACTTATTTGCATTAGGCTATCTTGAAACGATTGCTAAAAGTAGGCCATCCTACTATGGATTTGTATGTCTTGAAGAACTTGAAGAATCAAGTACCTTTTATGGGTAGAAAATGGAGATCAAGTAAAGTGATTTATGAGTGTTGACTAAACCAAACAAAAAAGACAAAGAGACTGACATTGGTTTAGATAACATGAAGACCATCTCTGCTATCTATGCTACCTGTTTGACTTATCTGAATGATGAATGGCTATCATTACAAGAAGGCCTCAATCATACAGAAGAAGGAGCAGTAAAGTATATCTTTCTTAAGAGGGAGAGTAATGGACAGTATAGGCTAATTTCCTTATAGTCAAAAGAGATCAGTTTGCGTGCCTTAACTCGACTCTATGTGGGACAACACTATTTACCTCAACTGATGCCTACGATGGATGATACGCCTTCTATGTATCATGAATCTAATGGATTATCATCCGATCTGATCGAGTTGGATCCTAATTTCAAAAGAGATTATCGTGATTGGTTACAATCGGATGTGTATCAGACTGAAGAAGAAGAAGAAGAAGAAGAAGAAACACACTCTTTGGTAGGCACGCCTTTACCTGATGCTATGCCTAAACCTATTTCACCTGATGATCTAGCCAATGAAATCAACAAGCTCTATCTTGAAGAACTAGAGCGTGAATTTGAAAAGAAGAAGAAACAAAAGGAGCAAGAAGAGATGGCACAGTCTAATGTAGATGGATGGGATCAACCTGTTCAAATGCCTGTCAAACAACAACAACAACAACAGGAAGAAGAAGAAGAAGGAGACGATGTTGTCGAAGAATTAGATCCACTTCAGGATATCAATTGGGAGAATCTAACAGAAGAAGATCTCAAACAGAGGTTGACATTGGTAGAAGAAAAGACAGTGCAACGGTGGATGAATGTGGATATGGATGATCCTCGTTACCTTAAAGTTGTCAATCCTCTTGAAACAGAAATACCTTTAGATGAAGAAGGTTGGCCAATGTGGTAAAAGATAATAATAAAATATCGGATAAACTTTTACACTAGTGAAATGTGTGATTCTTGCTGACAATGCGAAATGGAGAGGGGGAATTTTTCTTTCTTTCTTTTTATACTGTGTTGACATGACAAAGATCACCATCACCAATGAACACAATGAGTCTATTGTAGGCATTTTAGAAGAAAAGCCTACACCTCTTCCTAGACTAGCATTGATTGTACATGGTGTATTAGGTACATAATGAGAATTTGAAGCTTTAGATAGAGTGTATATCGATAATCATCTATTTAAAGGGCATAAGGATTATCTGTTTCAACGCCTACTTGCTCAAGAATTGCCTATCTCTTCTTTTCGTTTTGATTTAAGAGGCAATGGTGAAAGTACAGGCTCACCAGGATTTGCTAATATGTTGGTAACTATAGTTCATATCCTTCCATGGTCTTCATCTAGTCCTAATGGATTGTTTACAAAAAGGAAGATACAGAAGACATTCATACAGTAGCGGCCTATTTTGAAGCCAAAGGATATGAGATTTATGCTGTCATTGGGCATTCAAGAGGTATACATGGACCCATAGGACATGGTCGATATTGTGTTTCTAAGATGTAAATAGGTGCTATTGCTTCCTTTAAGTATGCTGCTACCTGTGAAAAGCCTGTGCCTATCATGGTCAACATTTCAGGTCGTTTCAAGATGAATGATAATCAGTTGAACACAAGCAGACCAGAAATTGGTCAAGCATTAAGAGAACATGTAAAGAATGAGAAATGATCTTTTTTTAAAAAAAAAGAAAAACTAAATATCATCTGTATATAGGGTTATTTTGATTGGCATGTCAAGCAAAGAGACAGAATAGTGACCATTAAGGTTACACAGCAAGAAGTTGATAGATTCTATAATTGGTCCAATGAACATGGTAACAAACACCAAAAGAAAAAGGAGGTAGTTTACTAAATGCTAAAACAGTATCTCGAATTCCGCTTTCTACCTGTGTTTTAACATGTCATGGTCTAAAGGATAATGTAATCACTCTTGTTTCATAACTCTAATGATCCTTATTCTAACTCCATGCTCTCTAGATTGTGCCTCCTTATAATGCAGCCATGTTTGCTAACCGAGTACCCAACCATACATTAACGCTTATTCCGGAAGCAGACCATAATTTCAAAGGTCGATTTGAGATCATCACAAAGGAAGTGGTTGATTTTGTTACTCAGCATCAATTGAATCACTATCAGAAGGCAATCCGTATGGGTCAACAGGCAGGACTTGTGATCCCTCGTTGGATAGATATTGAAGGTGTCCGTAACTTTCGTGATATTGGTGGTTGGCCTGTTCAAAATGGCAGTGGCTATATCCGTGAACGTGTCGTATTCCGGTCTGGAAAGTAAGAGAAGCAAGAAAATGATTTAAACAATATGCTTAAACTCCATTCTAGTTTAGCCAAAATAACAGATCAAGGTCGACTTCGATTACGTATGTTGAATGTGAAGGCTGTATTTGACTTTAGATTGGATCATGAAGTTGAAAGAGATGGATTTTTAACGTAAAGCAGCCATTATTATTATTATTATTTTCATTTAACTCTTTTTGATAGAAATACTCCTGAAATCGTACGAATTGAGTGTAATTTGTACAAGGAGGTAGTCAAGACAAATGAAGAATACTTCAAACAATTAAAAGTTTTTCTGGATGGAGAAAAAGGGTTTGCTGAAGGTTGGTTAAGAAATATAGCATTTAAATGGATCGAAACTTAGTTTTTTTTTCTGGGTTCTTTCTATATATAGGCTATAAGGTTATCTTGGATTCTGGAAAGAAGCTTATTGGAGATGTGTTCCGTTATATGATAAAGGAACTTTCTATCTATCATCGTTCTTCTATTATCATTCATTGTACAGCAGGAAAAGACCGTACAGGTGTCTTTGTGATGCTTCTGTTAGGTCTTTGTGGTGTAGATGATGAGATTATTGCTAGGGAATATGAAATGACCAATCTTGGTTATTTTGGTAAATAATTGAAGAGAAGGGAGAGAAAGGAGAGAGAGAGAGAGAGAGAGGGAAACTGATATTTTTCTATTATAGATTTTGAAAAAGATCTTGATAAGAGATCACATCAATTGGGTGTATCAGTAGAGAATTTACGTGCTGCTTTATCTGCATCGTAAGTGGTGATAATGTAATAACACGCATATCACTCATGTTGACTATAGATACGGTGGCATGAGATTAGCTATTCAACAGCTTAAAGAGACGTATGGATCATTTGAGGCTTATGTGATTCAGCAATGTGGTCTCTCTCAGAGTGAAGTAGAGGCCATTCGTCAATTGATGATTGTGCCTATTCGTTTCGAAGAAAGACAGTTATATCGACCCAAGTTTTAATAAGAATGGAAAACAATAAACAAATTTAGGCCTTACATATTACAAACATTCATCAAATAAAGTGGGATGGAATGTTGAACACCAAAAATCAATCTGTCTGATCAAATAACCTCCGTTTTTAAGACAGAAATCCTATACCCCCCCCCCCTTTTTAAAAAAATTAATATATAAATCTATATGTTTCAACCATCAAAAAAAAACAATAAGATTATCTTTCCTTTCCTTATATGCACTCATATCCTTCTAGGCCACATTTGGCTGTTTGTTTACCAGAGATAGTCAGCCATATATTTTCCTTTTTAATACCCAATCAAAATGAAGAACCAAAAAAGAGGATGTACACAGACATTTACGCCTGTTTGACAGTGAATCACCTATGGCATGATTGTGCCAGTCGTCTTGTCTGGAGAAAGGCTTTATTTGAGGACATCAGAGACGATATGGATGATTTCATGAAATTCGCTTCTGTCATCTCCAATGCATCCATGCCTACCCTATCACCTTCAACATCTACCACAGCCGATGCATTAGCCGTAGGTGGAGTGACACCCAATACACACATGCCTCTTCTCTTATTACAACCCTCTTGTTCGTCCTCATCATTGGATACAGTTAATACACCCTCAGATGACAGCTTGACAAGAGAGAAATCATCGTCAGTATCGCCTGAAGCACTCTATCACCAGATTGAACAACTCAGCAGAACACAGCAGCAGACAGAGAACAGGTTAGCTCTCTACCGAAAATTCCTTCGTATTCTCTCGGTCCGTAAGATGAAAGAGAAATCTGTCAACTACCCACTATCTTTGATCGGTAAGATGGCCACTCGACTAGAACATCTGGATATCTATATCTGTGACCATTTCGCCAATGAGACACTCTATCCCTTTTTGGATCATCATTCTTTGACCTATCTCTCGTTAGCTGGTTGTCATCATATCTCAGATGAAGCGATTTTGAAGGTAGCAGAGACATGTAAACAATTGGAACATTTGGATTTAAGGGCATGTGGACTCGTGTCTGATCTGTCACTTTCGGCCATTGCTCTCAACTGTCCATGGTTACGGCACTTGAATGTAGGAAGAATCAGGGACCGAGAAAAGGTGACGATCAAGTCGATTGAGTTGATAGCCAAGTATACACAGGCAGCTGTCTTGGGTCTAGCTGGGTGTGATATGGACGATGCCTGTATGATTGCCTTGGCCAAGTATCGAGGGACCGGTCTTGAACGTGTCTCGGTCAACAGTTGCTTTAAAATTTCGAATGAAACTGTTTATACCTACATCCGCCATTGTCCTAACCTGTCTGTATTTGAAATGAAAGAATGTCATCATATCAATGATTGGGAAGCAGTGGCCGAACTCGTTCAACGGAAAGTCTTATTGACCTTATGTGATCAACAAAACAGAGCCTTTTCTGAATGGGCTCGTATTCGAGGCAGAATATTAGATGTCAAAGCACCTTTAAAATAATTTAATACCCCCCCCCCTCTCTCTCTTAATAAAGGCTTCTTTTTTTTTATGAGTGCATCATATCATTTTTTAATTCTACAAACAGTTCTCTAAATTCTTTCTTTTCTTTTCTTAACCCATTGATTTCATTCACTAGTTGTTTCTTAAGGTCCAAAAGGTGAGTAGAGTTCGTTTTGGCAAGAGAGACTTACCTTGACTGCCTTAAAGTGAATAGCCAATCGATTTCCTTTCATTCGCAATTGATTTATTCTTTCTTTATCATTCTTCTACAACAATGCAACTTTAATTGCGGAAGACTGCTTTAAATTCTGAAACTTACTCTTTCTTGCTGTAGTTGATTCATTTTCATATCTAAACATTTCTACAAAAGATGGGGGGGTCTATTAGAAAGCAACGGTCATCATTGCTTTTTTTCTACCTTTTCAGCCTTTAAGAACGATATTCTAAAGAAAGCAAGTTTCTTCAACTTTTCTTCTCTTTTCAGTTGTATCTGTGTCATATGATGCAATGTCTTGTAGGCGCGCATTTGGTAGTCCTTTAAGGCATGTTCTGATTGTTGTTTGATTTCGGCTACAACTAGAGTGGTTAGAATTTGACAGATGATTTAGTTGAAGATAGAATTGTTTACACATTTCGAAATGATTGGCATTTATCCTATTGTTCAGTCTCTCATTGTCCGACTGCAATTCCAAGATGACACTCTCTTTCTTGTAAATTACTTTCTTAGCTTGTTTGTATTTGGCCTGATCCCTAAAGTGTCAATGCAGATAGAAAGATAGTTGGAGTGCATTTACCTTGTAATCTTTTTTATGGTGGTGCGGTTCCTTAGATTCAGATAGAGGCATATTAGCCAGAGAGATTGTCTTGATCTTCCTTAATTTTTCTAATAGATCTAATGCCAATATCGTTTCAGATCGATGGACACGTAAGCATTGCTAGACAATTCTGTAAGTAACTGGGACACATCAAGAACAGGCTACCTACATTCATATGAGCTATCAGAATGAATTTGCCTTGACCACATATAAACTTGGAGACAAGAAAAGTCAAGACATAATAATCTGTGACAACAGGTATAGCAGGCCCTATATCAATACAACTATCTACAAGTGTACCTGTCTTGAATGATAAGTATCTCACCCAAATGATCAATCTGACAACATTTACAGAGACGATGAAAACTATAATAGATGGCATCCATATTCTTGGCTTCAGATGCAGATGCAATAAGAGCAGGCTGAAGTACATCAAATAGATACAGGCTGCTCTTTCTTTTGCTAGATTTGTGATACAGATTGATCTTCAATACACTTGGAAGTTTACATCCTTTGCTAACCATATCCCATATCTCAGACACTGTATTGGCTGGAGTCATCCAATGATCGATGCCTTGATTGATGACTAAATCATCTAATCATGTTGATAAGAAACATGTCATACTTGAGTGTATTGACCAACTAACTTACTTGAACAGAGTACTTCTTGCTTTAGATCATACGAGTATCCATCTGTAAAGCCAAAATAACAGAATTCAATACGTGCTTCTATTGTGCTCAATCGTTCTTCTAATTCTTTCAAGATGTCTTTCTTTTGGATTGACCTATATGCGCTTAGTGTTATTATCTCATTTCTTTTGTTTGGTGTCAACTATATACTTTTTGTTAAACATAACATGGCTTCCACTTTTTTTTCAATAGAGTTGAATAAGTGATATGATATGTATCATTTGTCTGGAATAGCTACCTAATATGCATAAACATGATGGCTACATCATGACCTAGGAACAATATGAATATCTTTCATGTTTAGAAGACAAGCTCGAGTTCACCTTCAAATAACAAATCAATCATTTCTTCTTTTTCTTTGTCCATGTCAAGTAGTTCTGCTTCTTTAGCACATGTGTCTATTTGCCAAGTATGTCTATTAAGATCAAATAAATGAGCAAACAACCCTTTTCTTTTTGGGGTTCTCTTCAGCTTACACTTGATTATCATGATCTAAACAGAAAATAAATGAGTATAGGCTGATGAAACTAACAAAAAAAAATAAGTGGGTAGGAAGCACCTTTAGCTGATAATTCTACTGTTTTATTTGTTGATACTGTATTATTCACTTGAATACAGCCATCATGGTTATGAGGCTGACGTTCCTGAACAACAGTAAGCCTTGAATATAGGCAAACAAAAGATTTTACATTTGAAATATAAGCATTAGAAAGATTCATGGGCTTTTGTCTAAAGAAAAAAAAGAAGAAAAGTGGATGTAGAAAGAAATCCATTTATGTTTATTTATTTTCTAAAATTATTGGTGGGAAGGAAGGTACTTTTTTAAGAGAAGAGTTAGAGCATGTTATCACAAAAGAAAACTTATCATCAGAATGTCTATCATTTACCTTATAAGGATTCATTATACCATTAGGATCAAGCATGTCCTTCATGGTCTTCATCATCTTGATCATGACAGGTGACTTGGAGTAACCCAAGAATTCATTTTTGGCAACACCCAAACCGTGCTCAGCACTGATAGAGCCTTGATGGTTAGCTAACATAAGAGAAGGATTAGAAAAAGCAAACAAGGTCCTCTCTTAAGATACTTTACCAACCCATTCAAACAGATAAGGTTCTATCAGAGCAGATACCTTACTGTCAAGACGACTAGCAGCAATGTTCAAATGCAAGTTACCATCACCTACATGACCATAGGCAACTACATCTGTAACAGGAGAATCTGTGTTTCCAAACACACCACCATCACGTAAATGTTGACGCATATCTTCTACACAGTCATAAAGTTTAGGTACAGGCATAGAGATATCGTATTTATAGACAGCAGGTTCCTTGCCAAGGGCTTCAGTAAAACCTTCACGTAAACTCCAGAGAGCACGGATTTGAGTTTCATCTTGAGCAACCACACCATCTTCAGCAACACCGTCTTCCATCATGTTTTCGAGATAAGTTGTCAATTTCTTTTCTGTAGGTTAGATCATTACCATAGTTGTTATGTGTGAGTTTATATGTACCTCGTCATCATGGTCTTTGTTAGAGCCACTTGTTTCAATCAAGACATAGAAAGGATATTCATTTTCCATCACATCCTTAGGTGTAGCATGCTTCTTGAACATATGAAGGGCATTCTTATCCCAGAATTCAAAAGCTATCACCTTATCTTAGGATAACTGATTTCTTTTCGTTGCTGTGTATCATTTACCTGACAAAATCTCTGAAAGTTCAACACGGGATTGCTTAAAGGCCTTTTGGACATCTTCAAATGAGTTCAAGCCCAAAAGAGCAACATTCACAGCCTAATGAAGACAAGAAAGTCAATTGATTTGTCACTCTCTCTATCTTTTCCAACACTATACCTTTGAACGATGAGGGGTCAAGATGGATACACCAGTGATAATACCAATAGTACCTTCAGATCCAATGAAAAGCTGCTTCAAATCATAACCTGAGGAATATGATCATTAGTTATGGATTGACTTGTCTGTCAGTAGTTCCTTTTTTTTTTTTCTTTCTTACCTGTGTTATCTTTTCTCAAGGTAGACATGTTATCCAAAATGGTACCGTCAGGAAGAACCTACAAGGCATATCAATACCACACTATCGTATTTTCCGAATTGAAAATAAATCCACTTACCACTTCTAAACCCAACACTGTACCATGAAGGGAACCATAACGCAATAATCTTAAACCACCTGCATTAGTAGCAATATTGCCACCAATATGACAACTATTTGTTACAGTTTTAACACACGCTCTATGCTATATAGTGTAACCAAGTTTACTTATTTTACCTGCCCTTTGCACCCAAATCCAATGGCATCATATAACCTTTTTCACCCAACCAATTATCAAGGACTTCTAGAACGCAACCAGCATCAGCTGTTAAAATACCTATATAAAATTGAGTTAATCAACTTTCACTCATCCTCCTATATTCATGCATTCTAAAGTTTGTACCTGATACACTATCAAATCCACGAATCTTATTTAAGCCTTGCAAACTAAGGACAACTTCATCAAACACAGGAACAGAACCACCCACTAAGCCAGTGTTACCACCTTGAGGTACAACAGCAAGCCTAGATTAAAATGGGAAAAAGTTAAGAAAACGTCATTACCAATTTTTTTAAAAAAGTAGATGCTTACTTTTGTTCATTACAGTATTTCATAATATCAGATACTTGTTGTGTTGTCTTGGGCTTCAGGACCAATTGAGACTTGCCGCGAAACTTATGCATCCAATCCGTATTGAAAGCAAACAAATCATCTTCGCTATTGTAGATTAAGCCATTATCACCCACAATTGTTTTGAAGAAGTCAACATCTTGTTCAGTTAACTATTGTATGATTCTAAATAAACATGCTATCCAAGCCTGCAAAGTATGCCCTTGTTTACCTTTTTGAAATTATCGTTACGAACATAACCGGGAAACTTATCGACAGTATAGGCAACTTGCTTTTCATTGGTTGCATAAGTACGATAAGCAACAGGTACACTCTTGATAGCTGTCTTTGTTACTGCAGGTCTAGCAATAACAGCAGTACGTAAAGCAACCCGACGAGTGATTGTTCTTAGGTGTGAAGAAAGCATATGTCTTGAAAAATAGTGGAAAGAAAGACAAGAAAAAAGGAAAGAGATTTTTTTAAGAAAAAAAATTTCTACACTTTCTAATCAAATGGTGTGTGAGTCAACGTCTAGCTTGAGCGAGTGAAAAATGACAGAAGGTTTTTTTAAGATCTCCGCTGTTGCCGATGATCTCCTAAAAAAATCTTTGTTATAAGGAGCATTTAATTGTTTGGAACTGTAATTCTTCTTCTTTATTAGAGTATATAGAGACAACTTTTATTTATTTTTTGGTCTAGAAATACAATCTCAATTCCATAAAGTCATTGATGAATTTACATAGTTCAATGCAATACTAAAAGGACGTGTTTCTCTTTTTTGGAGGACCTTAAACTAGAAAAGAGGGCAAACTGCCCTGAATTTTATGTAAACCTTAAAAGCCTACAGGGCAGATTTGTTTATTTTCTTAAAAGATGGAGCTTCTTTTTCTATTATTTGATCCTAAGGGGAGAGGGGTGGATCCTTATAGCTTAAAAAAAGGTGGCAAAAAAGAAAGACAAGTAAAGGAAAAGGAAGATGGTTAACAAGAGAAGACATAGTGTCTAAAAAAATAAAGAAAAAAAGCTGTTTGCATCGCTTTTCAACTACATCTTGAGAACAATTGAGGCAACATCGTTGCAAGAGCATTGAGTTAAGAACAAAACTTGGTCGATCAAAACTTTGATACTAAATTGAAAAGCTTCACGAAAAATAGCGCATAAAAAGAAGGGATTTATAATGTTTGTCAATGCTATCAAAATCCAGTAGACTACGTAAAGAAGTAGATAAGTATAGAGCAAAGAAAAGAGATCAAGACGTTTGAAAAAAGATACATGCTGTGATACTATAACGAAAAGTTTGTAGGCTTTGTTTTCAAAAAAAAAAAAAAAAAAAACTAGTCTAAAAAAAGAAAATGAAACGAACATCCAAGAAAAAGTTACATTATTTGGGATTGTGCTTTTCTATGTATTTTTAACCAGGTTTATTGCATTAATGAAGCTTACAAACTCGTCAAAAAGATAAAGTAAGATGACAGTAATTATATCGCTCAAGATAAAACTGGCCATGCTTTATGTATCAAGAGAGATCTTATAGAGTGATTTTAGTCTATCGCTAAAGACTTGATGTGAGTTACAGCCAGCTTCAGGTCAAATAAGGGTTTGGTTATTAAGGTCTACTGGCGTACAAACCAAGGTCAAAGCTGCAATTGTTTCACCGCCAAGGTGGTACAATTTAATATCTAATGCAAGGATTCTTTTAGAGAACATGTCTTTCAACTGAAAACCTCAAGATATGACTTATTCGATACTTTCAAATGATTCTGGCTTACTTTATAACCCCCTTTTTCTTCTCTTTTCAAAACATATTAAGCTAAAGCCTACAACAAACATGTCTTGACTCTGGCTTCAAATTATTCAACTGTTGCATAAGTAAGAAGGATGCTGTTACCATATCTACCATTTGATGCACTCCTCCTGAGTACAATAATACAACAAAGCTTTTTTCTTGTGAGCTATATTACTTGAGCCTCTTAATTCTATCGCTTGCTATAAAATATATATTGACTTGGTCTATTTTAATAAACTTGTACATAAGCAACAACTTACATACACTAAGGAATCAAATGCTTGTTCTTTTAGATTTCCTGAAATTTTTGAGATAATGCGTTTTTTTTTTAAGGATAAAGTAGTAAACCCTTTTGATAAAAGTACAATTCTAAGAGATATCATGATCTTGTGTAACAGCGATCGGGGCATGCAAGAAATAAAGCAGTAGTCGATGCTGTATAATACAACACAGAACGATACGAAGCAATAAGAGCAAAACACTTGGTCTTGCAAAATAGAGTTAGATCTGAAACCATCTAGACAAGATCTACGCATTCGATTATACATTACTTTTCTTTCTTGAACCTTTCTTCAATTACAAATAAGGAAATGTCCTAATACGCGTCACATTTTGTTTGTAAGGGCTTGATTTGCTAATTTTTTGACAAAGAAAAAAAAATAGAAGCTCCATATTAAATAGCAAATAAACAGTTATGAGCGACGAAGATGAGAACCAACACAGGGAAGATCTTTCTTCTAGCAAAAAGAGGTTCTCTAGCGAGCATAACCCAGTTCAAGAAGAAGAGCAAGTCAAGAAAGCAAGATTAGGTAGGAAGACATCCTAAGACAAAGAGAATAAACGAATAACGAACTTGAACGATAGATGATCAATCAGAAGAAGCTCAACCTGATCCTGCAGTCACTGCTTCTCTCTCTATCAATGACGCGTTATTTGACGACTACAATGAGGAGTCAGATCAGGACTGGGCTTCAGGTGATGAAAGTGAAAGCAGTTTAAGTGATCAAGGCATCTTGTCACACCCTGCTTTTCGAGTGGATGATGACAGTTTAGATGATGTTGATATCGACGGATCAGATGAAGAGAGTCGTTATCAGTTGTGTAGGTTGATTGCTACTTGGCAGAGAATGTGAATGATTCTTATGTTATCATAATAGCCTGGACAAGTTTTTCTGAAGAGGAAATGGAAGCCATTAGAGAAGAAGCAAGGGAGAAAGGATTGATAAAGTTCATTGAAAAATACATTGTTCAAGAGTCAGTTCCTGTTCCAAAAATGTTGGAAGCATTCGATATATTCATGGTAAGGTACTCTTTCATAGGCGTTTTTTTTTAACTTGTTTTATTTACAAAAGAAAATATTACAAAATGAACTGACTATAAAAATGAAATATCTAAGCATCCAAAAGCAGCAGCATTAGCTTCAGATATTGAACTTTTACCTATCCTTAGAAGTGTCGTTACTCGCTGTTTACGTAAAAGGCGTCGATTGGAAAATGTGAATACATTAGAAGATGTTGCTAATTTGCTTAGCAAGGCTAACAATATCATGATTGTCACTGGCGCAGGTGTATCTGTCTCATGTGGCATTCCAGACTTTAGATCAGAAAAGGGCATTTATTCACGCTTACAGGAATATGAGTTGGATGATCCTCAGCAGATGTTTGATATCGAGTATTTTAGAGAAATGCCTGAAATCTTTTACACCTTCGCCAAGGAGCTCTATCCTGCCAACTATGAACCTAGCCCAGGCCATATGTTTGTCAAGTTGATTGAAGAAAAGGGCAAGCTACTAAGAAATTATACGCAGAATATCGACACTCTAGAACATAAGGCAAACATTAAACGAGTAGTGAACTGTCATGGTAGTTTTGCTACTGCTTCTTGTGTTACTTGTGGCTACAAAGTGGACGGTAAAGAAATTGAAGAATACATTATGGCTCAGAAAGTCGCTCCTTGCCCTCAATGCCAAGCTGTTAAAGCATCATTACCAGACAAAAGTCGCAAGAATGGCTCAGACGATGAAGATGACGATGCCTTTCCTAGCCCTAGAGGTGTCTCTATCATGAAACCAGTAAATGTCTATAAAGAAAGAAAGGGAGAACATAGAGAGAATTGATTGCCCTATTTCATTGTGTTAGGACATTACTTTCTTTGGTGAACGTCTTCCAGCTGAATTTGATAATTTACTTGCAGTAGATACAGACCAAGTAGATTTGTTGATTGTTATGGGATCATCACTCAAAGTATCTCCAGTATCAGAAATCATGTCTCAAATACCACACAGCATTCCTCAGATCTTAATCAATCGAACACCCATCACCCATATGACATTTGATATCCAATTACTAGGAGACAGTGATGCTATTGTACCCGAGCTTTGCCGCATGCTTAATTGGGATTTGAAGCACCCTAAACTACCTGGTGGCAGTGCTCTCAGTGAAGAAAGTATACGCCTCAGTCGGGAAGGGTCAGGCGATCTAGTGCAGACAAAAGACGAATCTGGTCAAATTCGATCTGAGCGGAAAATTTGGAGTTTTGTTCGAGATGGTCTTTACACTTTTCCTGGTGCTGTAGTTGATCCAAAATATATGAACAATCAAAGGTAGAAAAATATGTGTATATATATATCAATATACGAATAGAATTTTTCTTTGTTATAACAAGCTTCTAATGCATTCTTTAACTTCTTTTGACAATATAGATGCGATGAAAGGGGCTGTGTTAACAGTAGTGATTCTGAAGACGAACAAGAAACAAAGAGTACTACAGAAAAGGAAACAAGTGAACTCAAACCACAAGAAGATTAAATCGAGTTTGCTTACACTCTTTTTAAGTGTAAATAGGATGAAAGAACAATAATGAAAGACTAATGAAGTAGACGCAATTGCACAAAAAAATAAACATTTAATTATTACAGTTTGTTATGATTTCAATTATGTGAAAGGCTTTTCTCTTTGTACTTCAAGATAATGATGAAATGTGCTTATGATATTTAGCCCATTGGTTTGTACCTTTGAGATGTCAATCAACTTTCAAAGATTTCACATCGATGCATTTTTTTAACAAAAAGGTTCTATGCTTTAAAATGTCAACAAAAAATGACACATAAGCATTGCTCAATGACTATATTTAAGTTTTAATTTTCAGGTAGACACGAAAAACCTGGGACCCTTCCTGTCATGCATTGCTATCATCACCTGATATGTCAAATCAAAAAGCTTCTCTGTCTACTTCTGAAAAGAGTGCTCCCAGACAACTCTGTAGAAGCATCTGGATCTATAATACATTCGTAACTTTTCTTTTTGGTTGGAAGCATGGCTGAAGGTTCAGTGTATGATATGAATTGCTTTTATACATTTAAATTAGAAGAAAGGTCTTGTTGAGACCAGTATGAAGTCTGCTTAGCATGCTGAATAAGTGATTGAGATAGACTTGATTTTACATAAAGTGAAACATTAGTTTTGAGCTGCTATGCAAAAACTCAAGTAAAACAGATAAATTAGTCTTGAGAAATTGGTAGTCATTGATCTTTTTCACCAAAGCAAAGATTCAGAAGAACACGAATGCAGCTCTTACGTCGTTCTTCTCATTGGATTAGTTGATCTGTGGTAACACAAGCATGTTGCAATATTCAACATACCGAACCATAGCGAAGGTCAACGAAGCTAACCAAAGCGCTGACTTTGTTACCGTAATGGAGGTTTGATTTGTAATCTATACGTAACATTTTAGCGTCTTTCATGTTATCTTGTCAACTTTCTCTGAAACTCCTCTCTTTGTCATTGCTATACCTTTTTCAAATTCTACAGACATACAACATAACTATGCAGCAGTATATTTTTTTGTTCATTTGCTCATTTTTTTCTTGTTTTTGTTGACAAATATGTGAATTAAGATTTTGATATAACAACAGCCACAAATCTTGCGTCTGTGTTACGCTAAACCATTCTACTTATGTGCCTGATTATGTACTACCTACTGCGCTTCAAAGCTGCGGTTTGTTCAATCCACTGTTTAAAAGCTGCCGAACTTTTCTCTTATTTTTCTTTTGTTTCACTACATTGTGCCTCTCTTTCTCACAACTACTTTCTTTCAGATAAATTAACAATGGATTCAACACAAATGAAGAAGAACTTGCCTCCTATCTTGGTTGGCTCCAGCCGTCTTGGAGGCATTGTAGATATCCTACTAAGTGTTTTAGAAAAGGCCTCTGATGAAGCATTTTGGAATGGCGTCTTTGGTGAACGTGTATTGAATCTTTTGAAGCGTTATTTTGGAAGTGATGTTGTATTCTTGGGTTTTATTGTGTACATTGCACGTAAGTAAAAGATTGAATTGTATTTACATAATAGAAAAATTAACAATATATCCCCTTTCTTTTTTCTTTTCGAATATTAGCTATTGTGGGTTATCAATTCACCACTCTATTTTACTATTGTGTCAACAAAGTCAAAGAGAACATGTATGTTTCTATTCAAGTCTCCAAAGATGAATCCGGGTACAATGCTATTCAACAATTCATCTCCAAACACAATGACAAAACTCTCCGCTTGCGTGATGCAGAAGGTCGTTGTATTGTTGAAAATGAAGAGAACGATATGCAAAGAGCAAGTCCTCCTCCACGACTTCAACTTTTTCCTTGTAAGTTTAGACAAAATACTCATCTGTAGTTGAAAGCTAATTTTGCTATATAGTGGATGAAAGTGAATACAAGATCAAGTACAAGGGGCACGATCTCTGGGTCAGAAAAATGAAGAAAGGAAACACAGACAAAGATACAAACAGCTACTACTATAACAACTTGTCGGATTTCATTGGCCAAATGCAATCAAATCCCTGTGTGGTCATTACTATGTGGGGACGAGATCTCAACCTACTCAAATCTTTTATTCAAGAATGGATCAATATGCATTTCGAAAGGGAACATGGCAAGCTTACTATTTTCAAATGTATGCCTACTCGTTATGAAGGCTTTGAATGGATCGCCGTTGGATCAAAGGAATTGAGACCTTTCAGTTCAGTTATTCTGAAGAACGGACAAAAGGAACATATCCTGAAGGACATCCAGACATTCCGTCGTCGCGAAAGTTGGTACTCTATTCGTGGCATTCCCTATCGTCGAGGCTATCTGTTGTATGGCCCTCCTGGTACCGGTAAGACATCCTTGGTTCAATCAGTAGCTAGCAAAGTCAACATGAACGTGGCTATCATCAGTTTATCTGGAAAGATGGATGATGAGAACTTTGCTGTAATGCTTCGAGAAGTCCCTCGAAACAGTATATTGGTAATGGAAGATATCGATCATTGTGCTATCACGGACCCACATTCAAATGGTGATTCTACGAATGCCCGAATTACAATGAGTGGTTTGTTGAATGCGCTTGATGGTGTGGTGGCACAAGAAGGATCAATGATTTTTATGACGTGTAACGATATCACTCGTATTCAGCCCGCTTTACTTCGCCCTGGACGTATTGATATGAAAATGGAATTAGGTTATGCTGATAAAGATCAGATCAAAAAGATGTTCTGGCGCTTTATGGGACAAGATGACAATATCCAAAGTGAAGATGAGCAAAAAACGCTTGAGACCTCAAAGGAAATGCTGTCACTTTCGGAAAAGTTCACTGATATGATTCCTGATCTATATGTTACTCCTGCCGAATTACAGAATTTCTTTATTATGAACATGATGGATAGAGAAGAGGACTTGGACGAACAAAATGGCAAGGAAAAGGACTATTCCTATTTGCTTGAATCTGTACCAAAGTTTTTGGAATCTGTCAAACTGGATCGCGAACAAGCAAAGGAACACGAGATCAAGGCCAGCAAACAAGAGGCGTCAAAGCCTGAGGAAACCCCAAAAATAGACACTATAGAAAACAACCCTGAAAACACTGAAGCTGACAAAGCCGATGTGAAGACTGTAAATACCGAATTGAATTAATACAACCTGCATATATGATATCCTCAATACTTGTTAAAATAATAAAAACTAATAAATTTATTACACTAATAAAAAAATAAGCAATTAATCAAGAACAACTATCAGGAGAAGAGGGAGACAAGAGTATAGAGTGATTTCTATTTGAAGAGTAAAAGGCACAGGAAGTTGGGGTTGGCAAAATGCAGGACTTTAGATCGGCTACCGTACTATCTTGACTAAAACAATTTTGTGATGAGGAGAGGCTTGTGTTGCGTTGTTGAGTGGCAGCAGCAATGGCAGCAGCAGCAACTACAGCGGCAGCGGCATCAGCTGAATGGTTCAAGTATCTATTGAATAAACGATTTGGCTTAGGCGAACTTAAGATTTGTTCATTGATTAATGTTGTTTCTGTTGCTCCTACTGTTGTTGTATGAGGATAATAAAAGTCTAGATGATTGTCCAAAGGAGGAGAAGCGGCCAACAGAGAGGATGTGACGGCTGCAACAGCTGCAGATGTAGCTACGGTCGCTGCTATAGAGACAGAGGCGTTTGGATAATAAGGTTGATAAGTTATCTTGTCGCTCCTCTTTTTCGAAGAGCATGCTGAGCTTGTGGATTGCTGTTGTGTTCCATTTCTTCTAGACAAACAAAAAGGACAATGACGTACAAATCGAGCAATAAGCTCTTTGGGAATCCATGAATAACGTTTGCGTACCTGAATGACAAAAAAGTTAATTTTAGAAAGTTGCATTCTTTCATAGAAGGAATTTTATGATTGCTTACCAGAGCTGACGTTTTATCTCTGCCACCATGGTGAGCTTCTTTATGTGCAGCAATGAGAATATGATAGATATCTTCACGAGTGGCCACAGGCTTATTGTCATGGCAAACGAATTCTATGTGATCTGGGGTTTTACTAAGACAGAACATTTTCTTTACCCAGAATCGAAACTGAGCAGTTGAAATAGCAGTATTTCGTGGATCTTTCAGTACTTGAAGTATGAGTGAATAACGATGATTGTCTACGAGTGCTTTGTCTCTTTTTTTAGACGATAAGTTCTGCAGGTAATTATTAACAACTGCATCAAATGCTTCTAAAGATGGAAACTGTTGATGATCCAACAACATCTTCTCTGAATTGTAGTAGTTAAGAGGAGTCTTCTTAGAACTTTGTTCAGCTCGCATGATCATTCAAGCAGGTTTAATCGATAAAAATAATGGAACAAAGAGAAAAGAGGCAAAATCAATCTTTCTGATTTTATTGTTGTATAACTTTTTTCTCTTTGTTGTTTTGTTTTATACAAAAAATGAACTTTAAATGAGTGTATGCGTGTATTGTATAAAATCTAATATTACCATATTCATATTATGGCGGGAAAATGCAGAATGTTATTGTTGCATAAATATAAACAAAGGGTCTTAACATTTCATTTTGCCTGTGCTCTCAAAAACAACCAGTGGCGTTGTGACACTCATCCAAGTCACCGGAGAAGGAGAAATACAGCTTGTTAATAGCAGAGCACCTGCTTTCAATTGTTTGAACCTAAGACTAATTTAGACCATGAGAACACACTTTTGGCGTTTCAGATTAAAGGAGATGACATGTTTGTGCCTTTTTCTTTCTTTCTTGCAGAAGCATGTTCATGGGCCAAAATGCTAAGCTAAAAGAAAAACGAATGTAGTTTTTATTGCATGACATAAACAAATCAAGCTTTATATAACGGTTTGGATGTCAAAGCTTATACGAGAAAAGCGTAAGGGAAGAAGAAAAAATCACTGCCTTAAAACCTTGGTCGGCGTTTTCGGGAACAAATTCCACATTCTGTCATTTGATGGCACCTTTTTTTTCGGTTACTGATTGTAATGAAACATTGTCTATAATCTAAAAAGCAGTAAATGCATTGAATTGGACCTCAATATTAGTTCCAGCAAACTTATACCTCGAGTAGAGTCTGTCTGCCATATAGCTGCAATTGCGTCTCACTTGATCCAATGCATTTTGGAAACTAAACAGCTTAAGATATATATATATTAGCACTCTAAAAGCAAACTGTGCATATGAAGGCTCCATGGATGCCATTATGCTTCCAATAGTTGCATGAAATGGTATGAGTGCTCTCTGTAATGATGAAAAAGAACAGGCCGGAATTGTTTCAAATGTAGCACCATAAGACATCTTCAAGCTCTTGTCCTGAATATTGCGCTTAACCAAGTAGATATAATATTAGATGTTCTATGGTAGCCTTGAGTTTTGAGATGGCTCGATAAGAGCAGCCTTTCAAGATTTCTTCAAAACCTGGAAAGTTACTTATTGAACTCATTTTAACTTCATATATACAGATAAACTCGATGCCAATAATGTATTTTTTTTAAATAAGCGAAAGCACAGCTCTTTTGCTTTCTTTTTTTTTGTTTTTCGCGCGTATGATGAATCTTGTAGGATTACTAAGAGGAGCAAACGACAACAACAAAGATTTCTGTAAGGTTTCGTCTACCTCTGTCATCATTGATTAACAGTAACGGCTGCTCACCATCTCCATACCGTCCTCCTCTTTTTGTGTGTGTGTGTGTTTTTTGTCTTTTAAATAGTGGCAGCTATTTATGACAGTCGTGATGCCATGAAATTGGGAAGAAAAATAGACAAGTGAGATTTCGGGAAAAACTAAGAAGCTCATAAGAAAAGCTCAACAGATATCTTTTTGTTCTTTCACTTAGCGATGTGATCATCGATTGGCATTTTGTTAGCGAACTACATTGTGAAATCCATACGGTACAAAATCTATTTCAAGATAGAAAGATTTATGAAAAAAAAGAGTCCACTAAATGCATAAAATAGAGTTCTAACCGCGACTCAACAAATGTCTATCTTACTGTAAGCAAGAGAAAGAAAGAATAGTAATTGATTTCATTGTATATCTTACTCTGTTCTCAACAAATAGGATAAGAGTCTAAATGGCACCTTTTGTAAGTAAAAACTAAATGATCAAGAGTTAACCTTATTGACTTTCTTAATTGTAGTCAATGGCTCTTTGATTGGATACAACAAATCAGTTATTCTGTATAGTGGTTCTGTCATCTCTTTTGCTTCAAGTCATTTAAGTAATGTATGACTATTTGTGTATTGCCCTTGCTGCTAACTTAATTTCATTAGATTTGCTGTATATTGGAGTGGATGACAAAAATCACTCACAGGATGAGAATTTTAATGTTGTAAATATCAAACCCACTTTACATCTGCAAGCCATTCACCAGTTATATTAGGTGCTTCAAAAAGAGCCAGCTGAACACTCAAAAGAGATTACTGTCATAAATAAGCCTATTGGAAGTGGTGCAGAATCAACAATTCTTTTAGCTTATCATTCCCTCAAGTCTCGGTATGAAATTGTCTGCAAATCACTTAGAAAGCATACGTGGAAGAGGTGGATGAACAAGGTTTCTACAGAAGTTGACTTTTTAAAGAAGGCGCGGCATGTGAGTTTATAGGAAGCAAAAACACTTTTTTTCCCCTATAGATTAGAAAAACAATTTAACAGTTACTTTGCTAGCCCAATGTCCTTTCAATCATAGGTAGCTGTGGGCACCCAGCAATCAAAACTCGTGAATGTGTCTTTTACCCTTTGTAAGTCAACAGTTGACGAATGCGATCTTGTCTTACTGTGCATTCCCTTTACATATACCTAATAGATATGCTGGCGGATCATTATATGAGCGCATTAAACGAAAACAATACCTTGAAGAAGAGGAAGCTTCATTTCTGTTTTTCCAAGTCTTACATGGCCTCAAAGTATGTTAGAAAAAAAAAAGGAAAAAATACTCGGCTATTTTATTTATTAGGTTCTTCTATCTATCTAGTATATTCATAGTCAAAACATCATCCATTACGGTAAGTATCTATAAAATAAAAGTATTTAAAGGATCTTGACTCATCATTATGAAATAGATATAAAAGTAAAGTGCTTGCTAGAGAAAGTATTTGATTAATCGTCAGCATATTTCTTTTGTTCCTAGGTTGAAAATATATTTTTAAGTAGCCAGAATGACAGAGCAAGAGTAGTTATTGGTGATTTTGGTTTAGCGAGACAGAACAACGGCAATTTATGGGCAGACGAGCAATATGGAACATGGCTGTAAGAAACAATACAGGAAGCTGAAAAAAAAATTGCCTTTCTAACAACAATTTAGCAATCATGCACCTGAAATAGTAAACCAAGAACAATATGATGAGCGAATTGATGTTTGGAGTGCTGGTATTGTGTTGTATCTTATGTTATCTGGTGATCATCCATTTCTGGAGTCATCAGAATTTAGAGAGCGACATATTGAAAGCCTTGATAAGGTGCGTGATCGCATTGCACAAATGGACCCGTTGATGAGAAGAAAACGCATTCAAGAATGTAGTTCAGAAAGTGAGTTTCTTGAATCAAATAGAATGAGTGTCTTTTTGATATTTACTTTCTTTTGATAGCGCATTATTTGATTCTTTCATTGCTTGAAAAGGATCCAAAAAAGAGATACACTGCATCTGAAGCATTGAAGGATGCATTTTTCTTAAACAAAACAGTGACTGACCAGCGATCATTCTTTGAGGATTATCAAACATATGTTAAAGAAGACTTTGAACAAGAAAGAGAGATTTGGTTTGACGAAAAAGACGATGAAGATCAATCCAATCATAAGTTTGACCAAGGCACTCTACATCCAGATGATGATGACGAACAGGTTTCTAATTTGATCAAGTATCGCTCTTCAAGGTCTCTGCATCCTATCTTTAAAGCTAAATATGCAATTGAGGTTGACGATGATAGATTTGAAGAGATATCCAATTTGCTTTTGAGCGAGCAGAACCCTAAAGCAAGTTTTAGAAACAACAAGCGTTCTAGCTTGTTATCCGAGAATGATAGTGATAATGACAACAACAAGCCGAGTCATGACGAAGAAGATGAAAATGAAGGCTTTTCTGTTTGTGCAAGTTAATGGTGGATTCGCTGGTTGCTCTGTTTTTCATAAATGTATACCTTGCTTTTATGCTCTAAGAGAAATTCTATCTATTCTGGGCTTTGCAAGTATATTTATAATAGCAAATGTCATGGCGATTTCCTCATTGATTTGAATTTTTCGTAAATAAATGTACAGTATTGTGCCAAAAGTCAACACACCATATTTGCTAGAAACATCATGCGAATTTTAGGCTCAGGAGGTGAACTTTATCTCTGCGTCTTAGCTTCTTTGTCTGAGGCACATATACTGAGCTTAAAATGTATCAAATGCTGAAAAAAATTTCATCTTTCTTTACTAGCTATGATAGGGCCTGCTATTCCTGAAGAATTGCTCAAAAACAAACGTCATAATCAGGCAGAGATTGACATTGCATTATCTGACGATGAAAGCGACACTCTAGGCCCTCAACTTCCACCCCAAGACGTAACGGTAGGACCTGCTATTCCTGCTGATATCTTGGTTCAACGACGACAAAGAGAAGAAGGATCTGCCATCGGACCTCAGATCCCTGACCACATTAAGCAACAAAAGATAAACAGTGACGAAATTGCCATTTCAGATGATGACACCGAAGAAGTTGTGACAGGACCAGCAATACCCCCTCATATATTAGAAAAAATGAACAAAAACGCACAGCCAGAAGGAGAGGAAGTAGATGCAGCTGACTTTGCACCAGCCCTTCCTCCTGATCTGTTGGCAGAACGCCAGCAACAGCAGACAGAGAGTCACGGCAGAAGAAGGCGTAGGCCTGCTGGGCCTAGTTTCCCTATGGGCTCTATGCCTTCAGTTGAGGACGATGATGACTTGGTAGGGCCATCTTTACCTCAAAATTACAATCCCGAAGAAGAATCCAAATATTCAGCTATTCAGGCCATTGAAGAACGTGTTAGACAGAGTAGAGAATCTATGGAAAATGTAACTATGAAAAATGCATTGATAGGCATGAAGAAAGTGATTAATTCTCTCTGTTAATAGAAAGACAAAAAAGACACCAAGATTGAAAGACCCGAATGGATGCTGGCACCACCTGAGGTTGATTATCTGAAAGCAGCGCACTCAGGAAAATCGCGACAGTTCTCTAACCGGAACATGACAGAAGAAGAACGAGATAATACAGCTTGGATAGAGACACCTGCAGATAGGGAACGTCGTTTGCACGAAGAACAGAAATCTGGTGGGAAGAGAAAGGCATATGATCAGCAGCCTACAATTTCAAAGGAAGAAATGCAAGTTAGACAGAACGTGCATGGGTACAATGTAAAGTGTGGCAATAGAAGCATATGATCTTGCAGCTAATCCAATATGAAATTATATAGATGCAAACACGACCTATGACTTTGTTGGAAATGCATCAGCAAGGCAGAAAAAAACGATCCAAGCAAGTCACTGATGAAGAAGATGTGTCAAAGCGTCCATTTGATCGAGAAAAGGATTTACTGAGTGGCGGAAGGAAACTAGATAGAAAGCAAAAGAAAGAGATTTTCAAGAACTCTTCTGAGTTAGGGTCCAAATTTGGTTATGGCAGAAGCTCATTTTTGTAGAATACTCAATCTGGCATCAATAAAGAGCTAAAGAGTCGAGCAGTAGCTAGCCTGGATTTTTTTTATGAATAATAAGAGCTGGCATCTTTCTGAAGACGGAAGTGGCTATCAGCTGGCTAATATAAGCTAGAGCGAGCAAACATGAAGGGTATAATTAAGATTTGATGCAAAACAGCAGAACGATTTTCTGACCACGTTAATATGTATTTTCTTTTGAATTGAAGCAACTAATAGAGAAAAATTGAAATCTATTATTTGTAAGAAGAGGAAATAGCTTTGAATATTTTCTAGCAGTAGGATACCTAATCAAGATCATCGCAAGTAGTATTTTTTCTTTTCAAAGAGCAACATCAAGCTAATTTTATAGGAATGCGAATATTTAAAGAGTACAAGATATCAAATAATGCTTTGATTTATCAATTGGTCCAAAACTTAATAGATTGCAATAAATCAGTGAATTAATCAAGCAATATATCAGTCGTTCAAAAAAGTTAACTTCGGTTGAAGGGCATCTTAAGCAACAAAATTAAAGCCGCAAATTTAAGAGGAAGGAGCTCGTAGAAAGCATCTTGGCTCTTCATCAAAATATATTTGCTTTGTCCATGTTTGGCGCTTGTTTTCTCATGAGTTAAACATAACCCTTTTTCCACCAACAGCTTGGAAGTGTGTATCACATCAATTCGGCATTTAAATCATTCTTAAGTCAAGGTGCTACTCTATTAGAGTTTAATTGGTAATTTTTTGGCTCTTTCTTCTTCTTTAAATAAAAGATAATCCCAATGTCGCCCCAAAAGGCAATACCATTTGAAATACATGAACATATTCTACAATACTTGAGTCGAAGAGACCTTGTACAATATAAAGCTGTTTGTAAGGATTGGTATATGCCAGGAAACAAAAAGTTTTACGAAAAGGTGTACATAGAAAGCATTCATCAACTACACCAGCTGGTAAATACTCTATCACTCGAGCCATCCTTAGGGATTCTAGTGCGCCATCTTGAAACAAACATCCCATGGATTTTTGATACATCTATCCTCGACGAGGATCTCTTCGACTTGATCCGATGTACACCAAATGTGAAGTCAGTCACGCTTGATTCCACAGTTTGTAACAATCTTTGCCAATCAATCATCAAGACTTATGATGCTGGTTGCCACTGGAAGCATTTAGAGAGGTTGAATGTGCCTGATAGTTGCAATATTGACATGTATTATGGAGCATTAGTCGCAACAAGAAAATCACTTGTTAATATCAGTGTTTGGTTTGTGATTGAAGAATCACTTTACAATGAAGAAATATTAGACGGCGAAGACGAGCCGCCCTTTGATGAACCACCCTTTGATGATGAGCCTCCATTTGACGATGAGCCTCCATTTGACGATGAGCCTCCATTTGATGATGAACCACCTTTTGATGGCTTTCCATATGACGATGAACCACCCTTTGACGACGAGCCGCCATTCGATGGTTTTCCATATGACGAACCACCTTTTGATGACGAACCACCCTTTGATGGCTTTCCATATGACGAACCACCTTTTGACGAACCACCTTTTGATGATGAGCCTCCATTCGATGGTTTTCCATATGATGATGAACCACCCTTTGACGATGAACCACCCTTTGACGATGAACCACCCTTTGACGATGAACCGCCCTTTGACGACGAGCCGCCATTCGATGGTTTTCCATATGAAGAACCATCTTTTGATGAACCACCCTTTGACGATGAACCACCTTTTGATGATGAGCCTCCATTTGATGACGAACCACCGTTTGTTGTTTTGCCACAGTGTAAAGAGCTATCCCTTACAGGTCTGAAAAGTTATCAGAGATTTTCAGCAATGAGAGCCGAGTTCGAAAACACTAGTACCTTGTCGCTCAAGTGGTGTATTCACCGCCGTTCAGTGAGCATAAGCGAACTAGAGCAATCAATTGGCATCTTCTCAAACCTGCTTTCGGTCACTCTATCGATGCACCAACTGACTGGTTCAAGTCTAGATTTGGATTCATTACAACCAAACTATACCTTAGAGTGCCTAACAGTTTCCATAGTTAGGGTGACAGATATACTCTTGGACTATCTGGTCTCAAAGTTCCCAAACGTGAAGCGTGTCAAGCTAATTCAATTGAGGGACACATCATCTAGTGCATCTTTGCTACGAGCTGTATCCATCCGGAATTTTGCAGCATATCTGAAACATATAGGTCGCTTCCATATAATCTTGTTCAAAAGAGAAAATGTGAATGATGTGTGGCAGCCACTAAAGGAAGTCTTGGGTGAGCAGCATATTAACATCAGCTCCTCATTTTTTGACGCTTATATTCACATTGAGAGACGTGTTCTTCCAAATGAAACATAGTTATTGTATATATTAGATTGATGACTTGCAAAAAGAAACTACTGACACCAATATGTACCCTTCTCTGTGCTTTAATAAACATAATGCAATCAAAAAATATTTCCTTTTTATTATGGTCCTTACTGAAAAATCAAAACAACAAATGGCTGTTAGTTGATATGAATCTATAGCAAGTAAAACTACAATAACAAATTCCTTTCATTTTCTATTCTTCTGCTGGTAGCGTATCTAAAACGAAATAACGAGCGTTAAATGCAGATAAACACAAATGAGGTTTTGTCGCAACTCTGTGTTCGTTAGACAACGAACATACTTTTCCTAACTTGAGAATCTAGCTATAAAGATGTTTGTAAGAGTTCTTCGTCGAAGAAATGCATTCTCAGTGCTTCGAATCGTTCCCACATCAAAGCTTAACTGGTTCCTTTTTTCAACTGATTAGATCTACAACTGTTATATTGGCTTGAATATCTCTTCCAATACTCAATAGTGTGCTCTTCTCCGTCTTGGCTCAATTGCTATTTGATTACACTTAGGCCGTAATGATTTGGAACTTGAATTGTACTGTTATAGCGGTCTCTCTATCCTTACCAAGCTTGCAATGACTTTTGAAACTCAATGCTCGCCTTCCACTTGAACTCAAGAAACTGATCTCCTTTCAGTTGTTTGACGAACAGTGTTTGTTTCTTACAATTCATCTTAGGAAAATTGCTTAGTTAAATCTAATGCAAAATACAATTAAGTAGTTTTGTTGACAGTCTAATAATAAATAGAGTCTTTATTTATTTCTAAAAAAACCTACAGAGGCTATATTTATATATACAAGGGTATGAGGATATTGCATTGAAATGGATTGAGCTTAGAAATCATCTTCACTATGATCGCTTTGGCTACTGCAACTAACACGCTCCCATTCTTTTTGCTTGAATTCATCCAATGTATGTAGCATGTCTTCAGCCTGTTTAACCAATGTCTTTCGCTTGCTTCGAATTTCTTCATCACCATCCGATTCTACAGTATCTAATTTCAGAAGTAACTTCATAATCTGATCCTCATAACCAAGGAATTCTTTGTTTTCAGCAGAGGAAGCAGAGAGAATCTCAGGAGAGATAGCACGATCGATTTGAGTCATTTGAGGGAAACTGAGAGTGCCATGGAGAATGTGGTCTTCATGTTTCTGACGTACTTCCTTTAGTTCTTGTTCAATTCTGTTAAGGGCATCTAGTTTGGCAAGCTTGACTGGGTCTTGAAACGTAATTTCTTTGTCGGATATATCATCATCATTGGATTCTTCGATAAGGCTATTGACAAGGTTTCTGACAGAATCTGTAGATTTGACGAGTACAGGCATATCTTCTTCTTCTTCTTCGCTCTCTTCATCCATTGAATCAGATTCATCGTTCTGAACAAATTCAAAGTCCATCATATCTTCTTCAGTATGGTCATTGTCATCTTCTTCATGACTGTCTTTGTTCTCTTCATCAATTGTTTCTTCTTGTTCACTGTCATCAAGATCTTGTGCCTTCTTAGATATATAGTCAACAAAATCATCAATAGTCATTGTTTGCTGTTGGTCATCGTCAGCTTCTTGTTCTTTCTCTTCTTCCTGATGATCAAAAACGAGCTTTACCAAGGCCTTGAGTCTATCTTCAGTATCACTATCAGATTCGTCATCTGATTCTTCATGGTAGTAGGACTTGACAGAGGTGGGTTGAGGATGTTGAACAGATTTGGACGACTTTTGTAGCATGTCATTCAGAGCATATTGTTCCTTCAGATGGGCTTCAATCATGGCTTGATAGTAGTTCTCTTCCTCTTCCTGCTGTTGCTTGCGGCGCAAATACTCTTGCTGTTTCTGTTGCTGAATAAGCCATCTCTGTCTTTGTTGCTGACGTTTAGTAGCATAATAAGCCTGGATAGCAAGTTCTTCTTCCTCACGACGACGTTGAATTTCAGCCATTACCCGCAGCTTATACATAGCACGGTCAAGACGACGTTGTTCCTGTTGTTGCTTTTCATAGGCCTTACGTAAAGCAGCTTGTTGTCTTTGGGCTTGTTCTTGAGCTAGTAGCAACTGAAGTTGTATGTAGTCATTTACACCAAATTGTTGAGGTTCAACACGGCGACAATGTAAGGGAGAAGAATGTTGTTCGAAATAAATGGGAAACATAGTGATGTTTTAGTTTAAAGCTTGTGTTTGATAAAGTTAAAGTTATGAATTAACTAAGAAAGCAAACCAAAAAGAAATCAGATCTTTTATACTTTTTAAAACGCTCAAGTGATCTGTACTTTTCTGGAGTTTCGTAGTAAATTCTAGAAATGCTTATTCACTATGAATTCTAGTAGATTCTTTGCGCGCGCGCAGTAGGGGAGTTTCAATTTTAGAATTTGTCAATCAGATCAAAAGTTCAATTGTAAGCGTCAAATGGTTAATCTATATTACATGAAGGATTCCCGAGAAAAGAAAACCTGACGTACTCGTTTTTTTGAGAGGAAAGCTATGTGAAGATACAGTTTGTTTCCATGGAGTTGTGATAAGAACAAATAGTCATTACAAGAGTCGATACATAGCTTGATAAGTTACTACTTGCTAACTTTTTGTTTCAAGTTTAGAAAAATGATATGAGTTGGCTTAAGATATGCTGATGACTAATTGATCTAAAGGAGAGCAGCTAATTTTACTCAATTCTCGTCATCCAGTCTTTTATGGTGATCTATGTGTTTGTCACTTTAAGCTTGGCTTTTTGTTGATACTAGTGTTTCTTGGTTGATGGTTCCAGACATAGATGATAGTTAGTAATCAAAGCTGATTCTCAACCATTTGTCAAGTCATCAAAATAACCAAGTACGGCCATTGGTTATATAACAACTGATAGCTACAGAACTGTGGCTCTTGACTAGATTTTAGCATCCGTGCTCCAAAAAGGTTTTCTGAGTAACTTCTGTAAACTGTACCTCATTTTAGACTCCCTCACAATTACCCACAGCGTGTTTATCTGCTAATTTCTTTTGTTGTTATCATTGACATAGTGATTGCTTTTTCTTTGATAGTTTGTCGTGCTAGATCTCTCCTCTTGATTTTTTTACTTATCTCGACATTCACGACTTCTGTATTTTTAGCTGATTTATGCTAATGATGCACAATTGACCAATTAACTATTTCCTATCTCTTTTCACCAAGCCACAAGAGGGCATCTATATATGGAAATTCTTGTCTGCAGTCACTATTTTGCACAATTTTTTTCCTTGACTCTCGTAACCTCTTCCTCTTCTTTATATTTGTAAATAAATTAGACAGCATGCCCGGTATTGATTGGAAGAACCTTCCTGAACGCGAGGAAGACATCAACTTCGATGACATCTACGAAAAACACAAAATCGACGCCGCAAACGACTTTGATACCATCGTTGTTGTAGATGGTGCCCCTATTGTTGATGAAGCCAAAGAAGAAAAGTTATTGGCTGTCTTGACTAAGCTTTTCAGCAAAGGTGGCGGCGAAATCAAAGAAAACGGCATTTGGATGCCCATGACACCCAACGAAGAAGGCAAGAAGACCAGCTCAGGGTATTGTTTGACTTTAACTCTATAAAAAATCAACGACTTATCATTTGTCTCCTTAGTTACCTTTTCATTGACTTTAAAGAAGCCCAATCTGCCCATGCTGCTGTCAAGAACTTGGATGGCCACAAACTGAGTAAGACTGTTACTTTGTCTGTCAACAAGTTTACCGATGTCGAAAAATACAGCGATATGAGTGAAGAGTATGTTGAACCTGAAATTCCTCCTTACACACCAAAGGAGCACTTGAAGAGCGCATTGATGGATCCTCAAGCCCGCGATCAATTCGTTATGTACAGAGGCGATGATGTCTCTATCTTCTGGAACGGAAAGTCAGAATCTCCTGAACACGTCTACACTAGAACCAACTGGACAGAAACCTATGTACAATGGTCTCCTAAGGGTACCTACCTCTCTACATTCCACACTCAAGGTATTGCCCTTTGGGGTGGTCCTTCTTGGAACAAGATTGTTCGTTTCGTTCATCCTGGCGTTAAGTTGATTGATTTCTCTCCTAATGAACGTTACCTTGTCACTTGGTCCAACGAGCCTATCACTTTGGCTAGATTGCCCGAAAGTGGTCACCCATTTACTGAATATGATGAAGGTAACCAGGTTGTCATTTGGGACATCAAGACTGGTTCATTGCTTCGTAGTTTCCCTATTGCTCAAACAGGCGAAGAACAAAAGACCGTTCGCTGGCCCATGTTCAAGTGGTCTGCTTCTGAAAAGCACTTTGCTCGTGTTGTTCCTGGTCAACAATTGTCTATCTACGAAGCTCCCTCCATGGGTTTGGTTGGTAAGAAGTCTATCAAGATTCAAGGTATTGTTGATTTTGAATGGTCTCCTGCCAAGTCTGGTGAGAAAGCCGATATCAAGGTCTATCAAAAGGAAGAAGTCTTGGCCTATTGGACTCCTGAAATCGGTAACCAACCTGCTCGTGTCTGTATGATGTCCGTTCCATCTAAGGAAGTCATTGCCACCAAGAACTTGTTCAATGTTTCCGAATGTAAGTTGTACTGGCAAAACCAAGGTCACTTCTTGGCTGTCAAGGTTGATCGTCACACCAAGACCAAGAAGTCTACCTTCTCCAACATTGAAATCTTCCGTGTTAAGGAAAAGAACATTCCTGTTGAAACCTTAGAATTGAAGGATCCTATGATTGCTTTCGCTTGGGAACCTTTCGGTGAACGTTTCGCTACCATCACTACCAGTGATCCCAACTATGGTGTTGCCCCTGCTCAAGGTCAAAACCCTCCTACCATCAGAACTGATGTCAAATTCTTCTACCTTGATACCTCCAAGAAGGCCAACGCTGGTTTCAAATTGATGAAGTCTCTCGACAAGAAGACTGCCAATTACCTCTTCTGGTCCCCTAAGGGTCACAACATCGTCTTGGCCACTTTGCGTTCCTCTTCTGTCTTTGATCTTGAGTTCTATGATATTGACTTTGAGCCTCTTTCTACTGACAAGAAGAGCAAGAATGATGTTGGCGCTAGTGTTCAATTATTGGCTACACAAGATCACTATGGTGTCAGTGATGTTGAATGGGATCCTACTGGTCGTTATGTCGTTACCGGCTCTAGCATGTGGCGCCACTCTGCTGATCACGGCTTCTGTATCTGGGATTTCAAGGGTCAATTGTTGTTCAAGCAAAACATCGAAAACTTCAAGCAATTGTTGTGGCGTCCCCGTCCCCCCAGCCTTTTGTCTGCTGAACAAAAGAAGAAGATCAAGAAGAACCTTCGTCAATACTCTAAGCAATTCGATGAAGAAGATCTTGCTATGGGTGATGCTACTGCTGCCAAACTTCACGCTGAGCGTAGAAAGGCTATTGAAGAATGGTACGCATGGAGAAAGGCTACCGAACGTAAGCTTGAAGAAGAGCGCAAGGCCTTGGGTAAGACATTGCAACAAGCTGATGAGGGCAAGTCTGAAGTCATTGAAGAATGGGTGGAAGAAGTCATCGAAGAAAGCGAAGAAATTATTGAATAAACAGGAGAATCCTACATATCGCATACATTTATTTTCACATAATAAAATCACACCTTTCATTCATAAAAGAGACACATGTATTGATTGTTTGTTTGTTGGATGCAATATATTGATTACTTATTGAAAAATATGATAGTGCTCAAATGTGAAGACTCGGAATAAGATATGGAGGGTTACTTAGCCAAAGGGTATATTCATGACTCAAGCATGAGCACAGATCATATTCAATAACCCCCTTCGAGCACAGCATCTTGACTTGAATGTGCATTGTCTGAATCAAAGTAAGGCTAATTTCTCCTTCCAACAACTTTTATCAACATTAGCAATGAACTAAGCCGACTAGTTATGACGAGGAAAAGAAGGTCTTTGATAAATGAATACTTGTATGGAATTAGAAAACATATGTTGACCAGCCCATCAGTACCAAGGATTTCCGGTATGATTAAGGTAACTAAAGAGAAAGAAGGAAAAAATGAAAGATAGAAGTCTGCGTTATAGGGAGGATGGTTCATTGTTGCTTTGATTGGATCATGTTTAGATTGAAAGTCTTTGGTTATTTCAAGGTGATCCTAGAGTATTTAGTTTATCATTTTTTCATACCGAGACTCAAGTACTCAAAAAGTATTACTCTTGATATGTCCCACTTTTGAAATGTTTTTGTTATACATGATGGCTATAAATACAACCTGCTTACAAAGCTGCCATACATGAGAGACAGAAATTTAGTTCAGGTAATTACAACTGCTTCACTAGGCTATCAGTCAAGGCTAGAAAGTTGAGTACCATCAGTACCATTATGGAGTCTGCTATGGAGTCTGCTTTTGTGAAACAATATTCCATAGCAAATAATATGAACTGATTCTCAAACGGGCACTTACAAAACAGCCTTAATTCTTTTAACAAACTCTCAAGAATTACTATTGATCTGGCAAGAAACTGTTGATTATCAGTTGCCAATTAATATTTCAGTTACCAGCTGGCTCCTGCGGTCCTTGATTTGAGAAGTCTCTCTGTCTTTTTAGACACACTGACAAGCTGTATCTTATTCATGTCCTCTTTAAACTTTAACGCTCAAACGTGATTGGACAGCATGCCTTATTTCAAATCTAAAGCCTTTTTTTTATATATCGTATTTAAGGGTAGAGTTTAATTTTGTATTACTCATTTCTTATGGTAGCAGTTCAGTCAATGGAGCACCACAAAGCAATGCAGAGCCTCATCCTTGACTGCTATATTGAAATTGAAAAGAAGTTGTACAAGGAAGAAAAGGTGATAGCATATAAAATTGTTTATACTTGTTCGTATTAGCCAGAGGACATCCATGTAAAAGCCACTGTGGGCGACAAATGGTCACAGAAGGCTATGCTTTTGCGTCTTTTTTTTTTTGAAAATTTTTCGATGCCCGTTAGTAATTTAATAGCCAAAGAAGGTCGGAAATCTATAGTTCTTTCCTTTTTTTCTTATCAATTATTAATATGTCTGCCGAATACGAGGGTGCCATCGGTATCGATTTGGGTACAACGTTAGTATTGAAGCTACAAATATATCTGCTTAGGGAGATAGAATAAACAGGAGTACTTAATTTTCTCTTATTTCTCTTGCAATAGTTACTCATGTGTTGGTGTTTGGGAATCCGAACGTGTTGAAATCATTGCCAACGAACAAGGTAACCGTACCACTCCTTCCTACGTTGCCTTCTCTGACGCCGAGCGTCTCATTGGTGATGCTGCCAAGAACCAAGCCGCCATGAACCCCAAGAACACCGTTTTCGATGCCAAGCGTCTTATTGGTCGCCGTTTCGATGACCCCGAAGTCAAGGAAGACATGAAGAACTGGCCCTTCACTCTCGTTGACAAGAATGATGCTCCCTTCATTCAAGTCGACTTTGAAGGTGAATCCAAGACCTACTCTCCCCAAGGTAAGAGACAAAAATATGGCTTTCTTTTGTACACAGCATTAATTTCATTACACTATAGAAATCTCTTCTATGGTTCTCATTAAGATGAAGGAAATTGCCGAAGCCAAGCTCGGTAAGAAGGTCACCAAGGCTGTTGTCACTGTCCCCGCTTACTTCAACGACAGTATGTATTGAATTTAAAAAGAAGAAAAAGTTTTTTCTTCAAAGGGCTATGTGCGACGCGGATGTTAAATTTTTCATTTTTTGCTAGGTCAACGTCAAGCTACTAAGGATGCTGGTACCATTGCTGGTCTCGATGTTCTCCGTATCATCAACGAACCCACTGCTGCTGGTAAGCTTATATTTTTACACATGTGGGATGCGCGTATTCTTATGAAACTCATTTTGAATTTTTAAATAGCCATTGCTTACGGTTTGGATGCCAACGACAAGAAGGAACGTAACGTTCTTATCTTCGATTTGGGTGGTGGTACCTTCGATGTCTCCCTCTTGACCATCTCCGGTGGTGTTTTCGCTGTTAAGGCTACCGCTGGTAACACTCACTTGGGTGGTGAAGATTTCGATAACAACCTCGTCAACCACTTCGTTCAAGAAATCAAGCGCAAGCACAAGAAGGACATCACTGGTGATGCTCGTGCTCTCCGTCGTCTCCGTACCGCTTCTGAACGTGCAAAGCGTACCTTGTCTTCTTTGACCCAAACCACTGTCGAAGTTGACTCTCTCTTCGATGGTGTTGACTTCCAATCCAACATCACTCGTGCCAAGTTCGAAGAAATCAACTCTACCGCTTTCAACGGTACCGTTGAACCCGTCGAACGTGTCCTTAAGGATGCCAAGATTGACAAGAAGAAGGTTGACGAAATCGTCCTCGTTGGTGGTTCTACCCGTATCCCCAAGATTCAATCTCTCCTCCAAGACTTCTTCGATGGTAAGGAATTGAACAAGTCCATCAACCCTGATGAAGCTGTTGCCTACGGTGCTGCTGTCCAAGCTGCTGTCCTCACCAACCAAGCCGGTAACGAAAAGACCCAAGACCTCCTCCTTTTGGATGTTGTCCCTCTTTCTCTCGGTGTTGAGATGCAAGGTGGTATCATGGCTGTTGTTGTTCCCCGTAACTCCCCCATCCCTTGTCAAAAGTCCAAGGTTTTCACCACTGCTGCTGACAACCAAACCACCGTTACCTTCCCTGTCTACGAAGGTGAACGTTTGATGACCAAGGAAAACAACCTTCTCGGTGAATTCTCTCTCTCCGGTCTCATTCCCGCTCCCCGTGGTACTCCTGAACTTCTCTGTACCTTCGATCTTGATGCCAACGGTATCTTGAAGGTCACTGCTCAAGATAAGGCCACTGGTCGTAAGGCTGATGTCACCATCTCCAACTCTACTCGTCTCTCTGCTGCTGACATTGAACGTATGGTTGAAGATGCTGCCAAGAACGCTGAATCCGACAAGGAGCGTGAAGCCGTTGTTCAAGCCAAGCAAGACCTCGAAGCTTACGTTTACCAAGTTGAAAACAACATCTCTGACCCTAACGTCAACATGAAGCTCCGTCGTGGTGACCGTGAATCCATTGAAACTGCTCTCGCTGAAGCTATGGAACTCATGGAAATCTCTGCCGATGATGCTAAGGCTGATGACTTCAAGGCTGCTCAATCCAAGTTGAAGCGTGCTTCTACTCGTGCTTTCGCTCACGTTTACTCTCAACGTCGTTAAGTACGCTCGTCGCCTTTTTCTACCTTCCCTTCTCTTTTTTCTTCTGCTTAATTAGAGTATCTGTAAAAAGTAACCAATTCCAGTTTATAATATATTTGATTCGTCATTTTAAAAAGATTAAGAAGGATTTCTTAAAAGACTCTTTCTTTTTCTTTTGTTAAATAATAAAGGATGTAATATTTATTATCCAAACCAATTTATGCAAAATGTCTGTATCTTTTATTGGAACTTTTTTTGTACATACTAGCTTTATTCTACGAGACCTGCTTCTTGACAAAGGCTATAAAACAGAGAATCATGGTTTTCTAGCAATTTTTTAGGTGCATCAAATTCTCCAATACGTCCATGATCCAATACAAGAATTCTATTGATGGTGCGACAAAGACTTAGCAAAGACGATCTTTTTACAGCCTTTCTCATTACCTATCTGAATCCATTACTGTATTGATTCTGTGTGCAATTGTTAAAATGGTACAATGTGAGAACTGTGATCGAATAGTTTCTTGTATGATGGAATCAGTTTCCAGATCAATCTATATCAGAAACGATTAACTCATACGAACTTAGCAATTCTTGGAAAACTATTCTGTTTACCGCTGCTGTTGCTTCATCTAGAACAAGCACAGTAGTTCGACGCAGTAATGCACGTGCAAGACAAATAAGCTATTGAGGTTTGATGCATAAGTTCAAATTAACCATTTTTCAGTGTTAAGCTGACTTTTTTTTGTTACCTGTCTTTGGCCAACAGAGAAATTCTCGCCACCTTCCAGAACAACGCCATTCAATTGACCATCCATTGCTGATATGTGGTCATTTAGATGTGAGTTTTTGAGAGCTTGCCAAATTTCAGCGTCATGATGAGTACCAAATGGATCCAAATTTTCACGCACAGTACCAGCAAACAAGACTGGATCTTGTGGAATGATAGTCAGTCGAGATCTAAGATCGAAGAGGCGCATGGAAGATATGTCAATGCCATCAATGACAATACTGCCTTTTGCAGCTTCAACAATGCGGAAAAGAGCTAAAGTCAGAGAGCTCTTTCCGGCACCAGTCCGACCTACTATACCGATTTTTTCCTTTGGTGTAATAGTTATGGACAAGTCCCGCAAGCAAAGGTCAAGGCCGTCGCGATAACGTGTGGAATAATCACGGAATTCAATCTTTCCCTTAGCTGGCCACAAAGGGTCGACACTACGAGCAGCTTCGTACTTTTCACCCGGTAAATCAATATATTCCTTTACTCTTTCAACAGAAACAATGTTCGTTTCAATTTCACAGTATTGACGAATGACCCAACTTAAAGCTTGAGTTACGCTAAGTGCATAAGAGACACTGAGACCAACAAGACCAGGATCAATATAAGACTTGTTACCATAAATTACACCAAGCACAGCAAAGATACTTGACCCAAAAATAATGATTGAGCCCAAAAATTCAAGACGGACAGAAAGCCAACGATTGCATACGATAGATGGGTAGTATGCACGCTGATTTGTGTCTAGCTTGGACTGGTTTTGATGAATAAATACTTGTTGCTGATCATAGGCACGAATGGTAGAAACGCCCTGGATAGATTCTTGAAAGTGAGAGTAAATAGGACTTTTACCTACTGAGTCCAGTCGCTTTAACTCTCTAGAGGTAGCAAGATAGTATCTCTGGACAGCAAGATATACGAATGAGAGAGGGATAACCAGCATCAAGAAGAAAGGTGTCGAAAATGTGATGATAGAGATAGTGGCAATCACTTGAGAAAGGACACGTAAATACATGTTGAAATTTCTAGGAAGTATCTCATCAATTGTATGCTGGTCTTTACTGAACCGATTAAGAATTCTTCCAAGAGGTGTTGTATCAAAAAACGACATAGGTGATCGAATAACAGACTCAAGCATATGACTATGAAGATGAGTTGCAGATCGTATACCACAGAACACCCACATGATCATTGTTTGCAAGAAAGCAAAAATAGTAGCAGACCAGCCAATTAAAGCATAAATGCCCAAATAGAGCCAAACATGATCATTGGACCCATTTTCCTGGTTACTGCTGCTCCAAAACTTCAACCAAACATTGGCACCCACTTGAGAGAATTGTGACAAAAACTGTAATCCAATGACTGCTACAACTCCAGCAAAGGAACATGCCACTGCATATTGCTTGTAAACTTCCCACGAAACTTTTCCTTTTGCTGTTTCTTCAGCCGTCATTAACTGCCCTGAATGAGAGGCTTCGTTTTGTTTGCCAGGCTGGTTCTTGAAGATCGAAGAAGCCATTGAACCTCGTCTCAAACTGTTGAGGCTGACTCTACGCTCCATTGTATTGTGTCTCATCATGTCGTGATTAATAGAAGATTCCTCTTCAGAATGACCAAGTGTAATAGCTCGATCATCTTCAATTGAGCCTAGCATAACCTCACCTGCAGAAACGTTGTCAACCAGCTCTTCTGCTTCTGGGCTGTCTTTCGTTGGTTGATTTCCGAATTCCTTAACGAGTTTGTATAGCTCGCCTTCTTGCGACATCAGATCGTTGTAACTGCCCTGAGATTCGATCTTTCCATTACGCAACATAATAACTTGATCGGCTTGCGAAAGATAAGTGATAGCATGAGTTACCAAGATGCGAGATTTGTTTTTCAATAATCCGTTTGGACCTAAGACGTTCTCAAACAAATGCTTTCCGACATGAGCATCTACTGCACTTAGAGGATCATCTAATATATATATGTCAGCGCGTGCATAAAGAGCGCGAGCTATAGATATACGGGCTTTCTGGCCCCCGGATAGGTTGATGCCCTTTTCGCCAATTTCGGTCATATCGCCATTAGACAGCACTTTAAGGTCAATCTTCAGAGAACATGCTTCAAGAACTCGATCGTAGAAGTCTGGATCCCAACGTAATCCGAAAGTGATGTTGTGCCGTACAGTTGCGTTCATAATCCAAGGTTGCTGTGGGACATAAGCAACATTGCCACGAAGTACAACTTCACCAGAAACTTTTGTGTTGTCACCTAAAAGAGCACTCACAAGAGTTGACTTTCCAGATCCAACTCGACCCACAACAGCAGCTAATGCACCTTTTTGAACGGATAAATTGACATCCGCCAAATCAACTTTGCTGCCGTTTTCATCCCATTTAAAGCTTGCATTAGACACCTGCACTAAAGGGATCGTAGGGTTCCAATTAGGCATCTTTCTAAAATCTTCCTTTTTAACGGCAGTTGGATCGATTTCAGGGCTAGTAAGATATTCTTCTATACGGCTAAGCGAAACAGATGCCTCGATAAGAGATGTGATCACGTTGGGAAATATAGCCATAGGGAACTGAAGGAGACTAAACAGAGAAATAGCAACAAAGGCAGTTTGGCTAGTCAACGGTGTAGAAGAAACAACGATGTAAACTGTAAATGTTACAATCGATACAAAAAAGGGTATAGTTGTCCATGTAAAGGTTTGAGCAGCTGAAAGCAAGCCAATCTTTCTTAACATGGTCAACTCCAAGTCATTTCTGATAAATCCGATCTTTTGTAAGGGTAAGTTTAGTTTTCTCTCTCTCTTCTTGGACAACTATATTATTGTTTAGTTGTTACCTTTTCCATAAAAGGGATTTCCCAAGCATACAGTTTGATGACCTTGATACCATTCAAGACTTCATTCTATTAGGTTTAAGAATAAAAAGCGATCAGATATTGATATGCGTCTAGTTATTGTGCTGAGCCAAAAAACACTTACCATCAGCTTTACTCTAGCATCTTTGTTTCCCATTTGAGTTTTTTGGTATTTACGCATTGTTTTTGCAAGAATCATGTTTAGCGGAATAGCAAGCAACAGTACACTTACACCAGCCCAAATGCTGGGTCCCATTGTTTGCCATAACAAATAAAGAGCAATAACAATTTGAAACGGTCCGCTCCAAATGATGTGAAAAAAGGTACACATGTCCATCAGACGTTGAGCATCAACACTCATACGATTTACAATCTAAAAATTATAGTTTAGAGAACTTTCTTTAGCTTCATGTCGTTGGATGAACTCTTTGAGTTTATTTGCAAACTTACTTCACCCACTGTTGATTGCTGTCGACTTGAGTTGCTGAGTAAGAAAGTTTTTTGGTATATAGATGTCACCAGAGCAGCCCGTAGCTTCATGCCCGTAGTGAAGCAGAGATGAAAGTATTGCTGTAAAAACATCGTTTGGGAAACTGCAGTAGCAAACATCGCCACTGTGGGATCGATATAAACAAAGAAATAAAAGATTTGTTCAATACCATCATTCAGACCCTTAAGGTTTACACTTACAAGCAATCATACAGCCTCTATAACCTGGCTGAGGTTCATCTGAAAGGTAGCTGTTCACCCATTTCATCAGCTCTCTCAGAAGCAAGGGTTGAGTAAACTGCAAAATATCTTGGCATGCTTTCAAAGCCTATAAAATATATAAAAATATTTATACATTTAGCGTCTATGCATGCAACAAGCTTGTTTTCTACTCACACCAGCAAAAATAAAAGGACCGCCTACGGTTGCAACAAGAGCACGTAGTAAAGATGGACTAATTATACAGCCAGTTATAATGGATTCAGTTTCAAAAGGTCGCCTCAATCACTTACTTCTTTTTCTTTAATTCGTTCTGCCAATGTATTTTGAATTTCTTGTTGACTACTTTAGATTGATCTTCATGATTAAGATTCCTTTTGAAAAATCTAAATCAGACTATGCCTCCTCTCAAAATACTAAATACTTACCACAAATCATCTATGATCAGAGGGCTTTTGTATCCCAATCGCATTAAAGGTGTCATCCAACTAAAAGTTAGTCGCTGAAATATATTGGATTTTTCTTCTGGACAGTCGCTCTACAGAAGATAAAAAAAAAAGACGAGACATAATATAAATATGAGTCTATTTACATCTTTTTGGCAGTACACAAAGCAGACGATTTTACCTCCTCGTTGTCATCAAGTAATATGTACTGATTTTTTGGCTTAGGAATGTTTTCCAGTACAAACACAATGATGGTAAAAGCGTATTGAATTAAATACATAGCAAAATGGTTTGAGTGGCTCCCTGCTTCCCCGTGACTAATAATGAGAGTTCTCAATTTGACAGTGCTCACGACAATTTCGAAAAGCCAGAAAAAAAGTAACACACCCGAAGATATCCTGTTTCTGGTATACTCCAAGTGATGCAAAACAACGACAAAAGTCTAAACCTTCTTAGTCAATAACACAACGAATCAAAATTATCATAAACGCAATTTGTCCTAAATTACCAGTACAAAAACTCTGAAACCTTCAGCCAGTATTTGCGCATTGTCAAAAATTGAATGGGCATCTCTGATTGAGAGCACAAAATTTACAAGAGCTGTAAGAAACAAGAAGATCAAGACAGTCTGAAAAAGGAAATAGTTGGTTACACGAAACACAGATATGCAAGACATGCATTACTTACCATCTTCACAAAATAAAGCCAATTGCGAGTGGTATCTTTTGAAAGAGGCTCTCTTTTAGAGAGAACCCAAAATCGTAATAAACCTGCAATCAAGACAAAGATAGATGGCGCCATCATGACAACTCTATTAAAGATTAAATACTAGTGCATATGCAAATATGTTACACTGTATTAATACTTTACGCGTCTTCAAAACACGGAGTGAAGTCAGGTTGCCTCGTCGAGGAAAACGGTCCCTATCAACGCATAAGATGTTTGAGGAAAAAAGAATATTATCTGTTTTACCCAGCCTTCTGAATCATAGCACATGTTGTTTGGGGTAGGCGGATTATCCGCCCTTCCCTTGTGCTTGAAGATTATCCATTGGTCGTCCATGTCAGACTGTCAAGGCTAAATCGAGTTGAAGAAGAGAAAAGAAAAAAGAAAACGTAAGATATGAGAAAAGACATAATGACACAACATGAAACTTTCTTTCCGAGTGGAAATAAAAAACCTCGGATTTCAGTAAATCGCTTTACACTGACATTCAATGACTTTTTAATTTTAAAACTCAGGGTTGATCTGAAAGACAGGCACAAGAACAAATATGTACATAGAGGAGGATCAGATGATTTTTGCAACAAACCGCATTATGATAACATCAGGATGGCTTGAGACATTTTGCAAATCTTCACCATATGCTTGTTCATATATGGTATGTTTTTTCTGGTCTTCAAGAAAAACTGTTGTAATAACAGGTAGCAGGAAATTCTCTTTCAACTTTAGATAGCTTGTTATGTATGCTTCTGATTACTTAACTCCCGAGCGCTTGGGTTTATCTTTTTCAAAAAGGAGCCTATCTTTTGGGGGGTTTTTTTTTTTAATTTAAGTGCTTTATCTAATAAGACAAGAGAACTTCCAGGTTACAGTTGACAAATTGGTTGACATTCCTCTTGTCGAGTGAGTATACGATCATCAGGAAAAGTTTAGTAGCAAAAAAAAAAGATTTGCAACATATTCAGAACAGATATGAAATATTGGAACAGTCATTGAAAAAAAGAGGCATTACAATGGTGGTTCGATTCAGGAGTATACTCAACATTAGAATGCGTTTTTCAAAAGTATCAGCACTCTCGAATGAAACGACTATTGTACTTGTCAACAAAATTCTTCTTCATCTTTAATCTCTTTAAAAGGTGGACTTTTTCTAGAGATCTCTTTGATTCCTCAACAGGATCTTAACCGCTATATTCATACTATAATGACTTAGGTAACAACCATTGTAACAATGAAAAAAGACAATCAGTTTCTAAAAGCGTTGCTCCTCGTCACTTAAACGTTAAAGTAGTTTGCTTCAACTAAAATATTCTTGAAACAAGTAATTTTGAAATGTTCTGTACATGAAAAACAAACTGTTTTTTATTTAGTTTTTAATGAAAATGCTATGTGTATCTCTAAGATAATGAAGATAGTTAAGTATGTATATGGAACAAGATTATTTATATAACAGATTTTAAGCCAACAATGATTTGCCGGTCATTTCCTTGGGAATGTCAAGACCCATGTAAGCAAGGATGGTAGGAGCAACATCACAAAGAGCACCTTCAACACCCTCAGCAAACTTAGCATCTTTGTCAGCCATGACAAAAGGAACCTTAGCACAGGTGTGGGCAGTGAAAGGACTCTCACCATCATCAGCAATCATCTTTTCAGCGTTACCATGATCAGCAGTGACAAAAAGAGCATAGCCGTTCTTCTTACAAGCTTCAAGAACAACACCGATAGCCTTATCAGTAGCAGCAACACCCTTGACAGCAGCATCATAGACACCGGTGTGACCAACCATATCGGGAGGGGCAAAGTTACACATGACGAAAGGATACTTGCCAGACTCAATAGCCTCAGCAACCTTTTCACCAACACCGGCAGCGCTCATTTCGGGTTGGAGGTCATAAGTAGCAACCTTAGGAGAAGGAACCAAACCACGCTCTTCACCTTCAAATTGAGCTTCAGAACCACCGTTGAAGAAGAAAGTAACGTGAGCATATTTTTCGGTTTCGGCAATGTGCATTTGAGGAACATCGTTCTTAGACAACCATTCGGCAAGAACATTGTCCATGGATTGAGCAGGGAAAGCAACCTTGAAGGGGAAGTCGCTCTTATATTGAGTCATGGTGAAGATTTCAATATCCTTGGGAACAGGAGAGTCGAAAGGAGCAGGTGAGATACCGAAGGCTTGAACGATTTCACGCATACGGTCAGAACGGAAGTTGAAAGTGAAAATAGTATCCTTGTCCTTGATTTGACCTTCTTCATCAATAATGATGGGCTTCAAGAATTCATCGGTTTCATCTTGTTCATAACGAGCCTCGATGGCCTTGACAGGATCTTCGGCCTTTTCTCCCTTAGCCTGAGTCATACCGTCAAAGGCAACTTGAACACGTTCCCAACGCTTATCACGATCCATAGCGTAATAACGGCCATTAATGTCGGCGATCTTACCATAACCAAGCTTCTTAAGGGATTCCACAAGTTGACTCATGTACTTGGCAGCAGACTTAGGAGCAGTATCACGACCATCACCAAAGAAGTGAATGTATGATTCGGGAACACCGGCTTCCTTGGCTGCAGTCAAAAGAGAGACGAGGTGGTCAATGTGGCCGTGAACACCACCATCAGAGACGAGACCCATAAAGTGAAGACGACCATTACCATTGATAGCACGGTCGAATGCAGCCTTGATGTTTTCAATCTTACCAAACTCGTTGTTCTTCATGGCGAGATCAATACGAACGATATCCTGTTCAAATAACCCAAATCAGTACACTCAGTTGACGCGTCAAATATAGATGCGTCTGCGTTACGTACCTGGTAGACAATACGACCAGCACCAATGTTAAGGTGGCCAACTTCAGAATTACCCATCAAACCATCGGGGAGACCGACAGAAAGACCGTGAGCGGCAATAGGGACGAAAGGTTCTTCCTTTTCGAGCTTATCCATAACAGGTGTTTCAGCATTACGAATAGCGTCACCCTTAGGGTCAGATTCGGGAGAGATACCCCAACCGTCAATACAGATAAGGCAAGCCTTGTTCTTGGGAGTTTGCTTAGTCTTAGGCATTTCACCACCACCAGTCATTTTGTATGATAATTAAAGATAAGTAAAAAAAAAAAGAAGAAGTAAAAAGTCAATCGAAAGTACAAGTTTTTATTTTAAAATGAATGTCACAAAAAAGTGACGCAACTTTACCACCTGATTAAAGTTCAGACTTTAAAGACTTTTTCGACAAAGCGTTTATCAAAGAAAATAAGATATTCATGTGTCTATTCATAAAGATACTCGCTCAAATTCCCAACCGATTTGATTAAGCTCATCGATTGACAAGTAAAAATTGAAAATGAATAAAGTATGTAGCACTATGAAATTTATGTTACACTTCATTTTACTCAAGATTCGATCATGACTATGTAAGGACTAATCGTCGAGAGTTCTCTTCATTGGCTGTTTATACTACTAGTTATAGATATACTTGCAAGTAATATGTGGTAAGAAATTGTAAAGAAAAGTAATTGCCTCTTACTTTATCGATAAATCGCAGTTTATAATCATCTGATTTTCTTATCTGATGTCAACTAAATACAAAATTTAATACAAAAAAACTGAATACAGAATAGCATTTTATTCTCAGCTTGACAAAAGTGCTTATTGTATCCTGTGGACTGTGCCAAATCACAACAAAATAGTGGTGGAAATCAACTGTTACTCTAGTTGGGCTCACTAGGTTGCAACTCTAACAAAACTCAACACAATCACAATTTTTCCGCTGCCTCTGCTCTCTAAAAGTTGATGCTCTTGCCCTCTAAAAACCCATACCCTTTTCTTCTAAACAATTTATCTTTGACACCTAATTCCAAGCCCAACAGACTTTGTAAACTTCAAGCTGTGGACTGGTATCTTTTTCTCCCTCTTGCATCCTTTCTAGAAAAAACTTTTCCCTCTATCAACCATGTTATTTTAAGCAGAATTACACTTTTTCATACCCCAGTCATATACTTGTAACTACATCTTCAGATAGAGAAAGACAAAGCTTTTTTTTGCTGGTCAGAACCTTAAGTAGCGAATCAATCAAGATCGCTTCCTTATCGCTGATGATTTTGGTTAATTTTATCTTTGTGGCAAACTATCGCCCGTAACCTCCATAAAATGGGTTATTTCTTTAGATGATCAACTTGCCAAAATTAGAGAGCTCTACTCCCTTTAATATTCTTAGATTTAGTTAAAACGACTCCGTTTAATCAATGATTGATTGCGCTTTTCTCAGTAAGACAATGAAATTCCAAATCGGATAGGCTGTTTTGTATCTACTCAATCTACTAAGGACTAATTGCACTTTTCTCCTTGGTTTTTTGCAATATCAAAACATCATCATTTAGCTTGAAACTGTGGAGGCTTAACATACTGAAATATCGATTCGAAAGAGTTACTATCATGTGATTTGGCTTGCTTGTGTCCAATTTTCATTATCTCATTTATCAAACGAATAAAGTTTCTAAAACCTGTTTGAGCTGCGGGTCTTTGTTCTTTTTCCTTTTCATTCATGTTTGCAACATGTGAGACTTACCAAGTAAGCATTAACACGCAATTGGAAGCACCATAGCACTCGTCTAACTCATAAATATTTTTTTTTAGACGCGACCAAGAGCTGCATATATTTCGGACTTTGGTCATTTCCAGCCTTTCAATCTTGTCCCATTGGACAGCGTTTGTACTGACTGCAGTGCAAAGCATTGGGAAAGCGAGCTGTTCTCTAGCCGTAGCTCGTTTGTACTAAAGGTGGAAGACAAAATGTTCAAAAAAATCAGAAGATCTGCAGGATGTTTGCCATCCTTGTATTTCAGCGCTGATTTGATGATAAAGTTTTTTGAGTATAAGTAAATAAGAGTTCTCAAGAAAAATAAGTAAGAAAACAAAAGCTAACAGGCATTTTGCATGATATAGCAACGCAAGAAAGAGAGAAGGAGCGTGAAGAACAAGAAGAAGCCGATGAAATCCTTAGCAAGATTCATAAAAAATGCAAGAAGGATAAGAATGAAGAAGGCTTGGCTCTGGTAGCGATCACCAGAAGATTTGTCGAAAATGACAGTTGGGGTTCTAGCACCACTGAAGAATCCTTCATTGATCAGCACCTTCTTCCATTTGTGCAAGCCATCTTTATGAATAATCGCACTTATGTTCATTCTAGGTAACTATTATTGTTCTCTTACTAATTCATCTTCTAACAAGAAACGTAATTAGATCGGCTGGAAGGATCCCTTTGAGCAACAGCTCACATTCAGCAAGTGATGGCAAGGACACATGCTCAAAACTGAAGCCAGACTTCTGTGTCATGCACAAGTTTCAAGGCATTAATGTTGGCCTCTTGGCTATTGAAGTCAAGCTACCTGATGTCTGCTCTTCTCAGGCCTTGAGTGATCGGTCAAAACTTGCTCTTGAACTCAAGCGAATGGTCGATCAGCAAGTCATCTCAGGCTCAAGAGATCCAAAGTCTTTTGGTGTCCTTGTTGAAGGTAATGGTTTTATGTCTATATAGATAGGCCGACAACTCTTGCTCTTCAAGCAAGCCAAATTGACGTCATGTTGCCTTATGCTTTGAATGCACCTTCTTTTCTTGCTCGTTCAATGACAGTGACTCCTATGTCTTTGGTGAAGTAGAAAAGCGTTTTTTTGCTGAAGAACGATGATGATCTGATGTTGAATCCAGAACTTGTACTTGTGTTCATGAAGTTGAAGATAAGTTTATTTATTGGAGAAGACATTAAAAGGTTAGGTGATACGATCGTTCGAAAAGAAGGAAAAAGTAAAAACGATTGAGAGAAAGATAACACAGTTTGCTATTTGTATATGGCTCAGTATAATTACATTCGGTGAGGCTGGTTGAGATTAATTGAGATAAGATGCTAAGCCATATAACAGACAATAGGGAATGGGCAGATTAGTCTGATAATATGGAAGAGGTGTTTTGAAAGTACAAGGATCAAGATTGAAGCACAAACTTTTGTTTCTTTTGTTCTGTTTGCTTACACTAATGATCTTATTCTCTGAGTATTACTTATCTTCAGTGCTAACTCATAGGATAACAAAGTGGCTGGAGAGTACTCCAAACTGAATTGAGCAAGCCACGAAATAAGCTATTCTAACAGCTTCTTCTGCTCTACAGTTGAAACATCAGAGACAAACATGTTTGCCTGTATCAAGGTCTGTCAGAGAAGTCAAGGAAGAATACCTGATGAAGGCAAAGTAATTTAACAAATAGTGGTATCTGTATTATCCTCTTCGCAAAAGAAACAGGCTGCAAATGAACAATATGACTTTCTCAAGAGATACTGACTAGATCAATATATGCTTTTTTGAGAGACAATGCATTCCTATTTCTATGCTTTCTTTCCCATTTTTGACTGATGAACACTTTCATAAATCTGAAAGACATCTTGCAAGGCTGAGTAGGAATCCTGTAATATAGACTCATCTTTACAAAATTAATTTAATAAAACAAATCCATTAATTATTTCGCAAAACATACTCTCTGGAGAAAAATTCAAGAATCCGCATAGATGGTACCCAGCTTTTTCTTCAGAACCTTTGACTACCATATGCTTTTAGATGAACATGTATTAGTCATTCCTATCACCAGAGCAGGGTGTTAGAGAGCCGTGAAATAAAACACCTTTTGTCAAGGACACAGAGATTAGCTCTCCTGAAATACAAGTCGAAATGTTTTTCTAAGGTGATAGATAGATGTTGATTTTTGATAGTTTGACATTTATGTTTTGAATACTTTTCTTTTGGTTGAAAGAAAACAAGAAGTAGCGTTTTGAAAATCAGTTCCTATTATCAGCCGCAAAACCTTACTTCTGAAAAAGAAAGGGAATGATTTTGCCAATGTCTATAGTGATATATTCCCAAACTTTGATTAAGGGTCTAATAGTGCTGTTATAATAATGTAATGCGAGTCTTTGTCTCATTGAATTTGACAGCTTCTGGCGGTATATACAAATGTTAATCCCTTTGGGTAAGGTTAGCAAACGAAGTTCCGAGTCAGTACCATGTTGCTTAATTTTGCATTCAAGTTTCTCATAAGACTCTAACTCTATCATGTTTCGATAATAGGTTATTTTTTAACAAAACTTCAAAAAAGCCTACTTTCTTCTGACTCAGAATCTTATTGGCGAGATTAAAGAAAACTGCTAACATCTTTCAAACGTTTCAAAACAAGCTTTGCTTCAGCTTTATTTGACAGAAGCATTCAGATCATGTTCATATAGCTTAAGATATCACTCTAGATCAGCAGTACTAGTAAAGCAAATCAGAACTCTCTATGCCTTGTTGGATTCCCTTTTAGTAATTCTTTGCTCAGGCGGAAATGATTCAAGTATCCCTGAGCGACATTTTCAGATGGCATGATTGAAAGAGTTGTGCAAACTATTGCTACACCCAAAGTTAGAGGCCCGATGTACAAATTGAAATAGCGCGCAAATTCGATATTAAAAACCAATATTTTAGTTTTTTCTTTCCCTTCTTTTTTTAATAAACCTCTCAACCCCTTCTCCTTCCTTATCATGGCTATGGCTACCGTTACAGCAAAACCAACCGTGAAAAGAGGTCGTGTAGCCAGCAGCAAGAGAACTTCTAGTCGTTCTATTGATCCTAATGTTGTTTATGACTATGCACTTCGTTGTGCTATCCGTGCTTACCTTGAACAGACAGACAAGAAATTCGATAGTAATGATATCAGCCCAACCAACTCAGTCAAGAAAAAAGAGCCCTCACGCCAACTCTCTAATTTGGCTGAAAAGTTTTCTGACAATAGCGAAAAGAAGAATGACAAACTGAATCGAGAAATTGTTAAAGGCTTAATGCGTCGATTAGAAGATGTTTATAAAGGCAAAGACACATCGCTGCCTGAATACACAGACGAGCGATTCCGTTCAGCTGCTAAGCAACTCAAGAAACATCTAGACGGACAACGATATCGACCTACAGGCAGTATTATTGATACAGTCATCCTGTTCTTAAAGACAAGTGAAACCGAACTGAAGGCAGATCAACCTAATCCTGCCATTTGGTATGAGGATCTTAATCGATTTGTCACAGGATACGTAGAACTGGTTATCAGCACAGTTCAGGAAGAATCTCCTTCTTCCGCCACACCCGAACTAATGAAAAGTCTTGCCGGTTTTTGTACTACACCCAACAAGAGACATTCACAAAAAAAGCCAGTGACTTACCAACATGTTGCTAATGCAACTCCACCTAATGCTGAATCTAATAGTGGCGCCGATAAGCGTATTTCGCTTTCATCAACTGTCTCTAATTATTCCCAAATCGAGCAAATGGAAGAATTTCCTATGATTGCCACATTAAAACAACTGTTTAATAAGGATCACGATACACACCGAAAAAAGCTTCAGGAATTAAGTTCGATTTGTACCGAATCGGTAAGGGAAAAACAAACAAAAACAGAATAGACAATGAACTAATTTTTTTCTTTCTTTATCTTATGGCACAAAGGCTTTATTAAACGATTTCAAGAAATGTATCAACAACGTACATACAAATCAACCTTTTCCTGGAAGGAAAGAAGATTTTCCAACTGTTCAAGCTTATGAGAACTGGCAGAAAAAAGAAGTTAAACAGCTACAAGAACTTATGAAGTCATTGATGTTGATGAATCCTAATTTAAGCATAGCCACATCTAGTGAAAATGATGTATGTCAATTAGATAAAGAAAAGAAAAATTAGTCTGAAACTTACCCACACATACCTTCCCTTTTTTATAGTCTGCTGTCACAGAAAGTGGTGGATTCGCATTCATTCCAAATGACCCAAAGACTTGTTACAGATATCTGATGAGTCTGTGCTTAGATACCGACATCGAGAATTCTTCTTCTGTACCTGAATCAGAACGCTCAAAGACAAGTGTTCTTTCGCATCAGTCGGACGAAATTTTGAGAGAATGTTGGAAGACATGGCGTCTATCTGCTCCTTACCGTGCAGTTGTCTACCTCAGCCTTGTAAAGAATAAGTTCGATCAAGATCAACTCAATGTAGAGGATATCAACGATGCACTTCGATCATTAGACAAAGTGACAAAAGAGCATGATTTCAATTCATGGGCTACAGCAGATGTAAGTATCTTTTCTTAAGACAATTTCTTTTTTACTGTCTGGGCCACTGATGGATACTGCTTCAAAGCGCGATAATGCAATGCGTGCTTTGAAATCCTTAGATTCTACCTTTTTGAAGGAATTGGCTTCTGGACTATCAGAATATTGGAAAATTAGGTAAGTGATGCTTTGCTCAAACTGACTCATTATTGTAGCTAATCTTGAGTGTACAGTCCTGGATGGATTCAAGATATCATTGAATCTATAGAAAGAATTCAGAACAATCCAATTTATAAAGAGTTTCATACTGATATGACAAGTCAACTAAATGAACTAGAAGAGAAACTTGAAGTAAGTGTTGCTGTTTTTCTGGGCAAGTACGGGCAAGTTATTCAAATTGAAGTACCGTAGGGTGCTGCTGTCGAAAGATGGAGTCAGATCGAGAAATTGACCAACAAGAGTAACGAAGATCCTTTGAACAACCTTTTCTCAATGGCTGAAAAGCTCTCTAAAGAACTCAACTCGGTCACCAAAAAGAAATTTCCCCAGCCTATTATGGGTGTTTTATCTGTGCCTAGTATTGTTATGGCAAGACAGATGCCTTATTTTGCTTTGGAAATGGAAAACTGGGCTTATTCACCTGACTTCAAATCATGTCCAATTGATAGTGCCTTTGGGCTGTATGAAAAAGTACTTTATTTAGAAAAGCTCTATGATCAATATGGCCCCAAGTAAGTTTTTTCTGGTGTTTTTTTCTTCTTTTCTGCTTACTTTTGATCTTGTATAGAACAAAGAAAAGTCTTTTTAAGGTAGAATCATGGTTTTTACCTCATGTCAAACGCTGGTTGTTTAAAACAAATGAATCAACTATTGAATGGGTCAACAATGCTATTGCACAAGATCAAGTAAGAACCCTATGCTATTGCACAAAATGAAAACTAGGTAAACTGATAATTAATTCGTACAAGTTTCAATGTTATAGCGAATCTGTTGAACACTCTTCCTCTATCATTGATCTGTTTTCTATGTTTAGTCAGGCTGTCGAGTTTGTCAACAATTTGCAATGGCCGAATGACTTGCAGCATTGTTTATTTGAAACTTATTTAGCCAAGATCATTGGTGAAGGTATTGAGCATTACTGCTTTACACTGGAGGATTTGCTTCGAAAGGACATCTATACCAAGCGTGCACTTCCTGGTTCTGCACCAAATTCAAACGAGAGTATTTTGGATAGAGCACGCTTCCAAATCTTGGGTCAACGTGCCGCCAGCCGAGAAGAAGGCTATATACCTCCTAATTTCATTACGCCCGAACTCTGTATCAAACTCAACAATATGGAAGCAGCCCGTGGTAAGCTTGATCGACTCTATCAATCCATGCATGTGGATGATGTAGCTCAATATATGCGAGAGAACGACTCTAGCCAACAGCAACAACAAAAGTTGACCAAAAACAACAACATACTTTATACCATCCGCGTTGTCCGTGCAGAGAACCTGAAGCCCATGGATAACAACGGTCTTTGTGACCCTTATGTGACATTTGAAATAGACAACAAGTTTATTACTCGTACACGTACTGTATACGAAACGCTGAACCCTAGATGGGATGAAGAGTTTGATATCTGGTTAAGTGACGACAATGCCGTCGATGTCTGTGTGATTGTAAACGACGAGGATTTGATTACAGCAGATGAAGAATGTGGTGTTGCTTGGTTTTCTTTATCACCTAAGCATCAAGATATATACCAGCGTGATGATATTGTGCTGAATCTATCGCCACAAGGTACGCTTGTGCTTCGTGTCAGTATGGAGAGTGAAAAGAACGATATCCAATTTTGGTTTGGTAAAGCTTTTCGTACCCTCAAAACATCCGAGAAAGATGCTGCTGGTCTTATTACAGATAAGGTAAGTTTGTGCGGGCAAAAAAGTATCTTGCGATTCTGTCTAAGATGAGGTATTCTTTCGTTTTGCATGTAGATGGGACCTTATTTACATTATTGTCTTTCCCGAGAAATAATTGATAAGATTTTGGGCAAAGACAAAGTTGGCTTCTTTTCATCCTTTAGTCGTGCTGTTATCAGCAAACCTACTGAACCAGACCTTCAAGCTTGTGAGGATGCTATTGCTCCTCTTTTAGACTTCTTAGAACACAACTTGCGCATCTTGAATGAGAATCTATCAGAGACCAACATGCAATTTGTTGTTTTGAGAATTTGGGATCAACTCCTAAAGACACTTGAATGTGTTTTATTACCACCTTTATCTGAACATCTATCTGAAGTGAAGCCTTTGGATGATTATGAGTTGCACATTGTGCTGAAATGGTTAGAGGTAAAAGAGAGGCAACATCAGTTTTAGAGAAAAACAACTTAACAAGTCAATTCATAGTTATTGAAAATCTTCTTCAATGGCGGTGAAGATGGAGATGCCATTCCTCTCGAAACGCTAGAGAACACTCAGTACTTTAGTCTTTTATCAATCAATGCTGCCTATCATTTGGACACACAGATGCTGATGGATGGTTACCACCAAGTGGGCCAGCGTGTAACACCTAACTCTCAGATACTAAGTAAGAAGACAACCAACCGAGCCAAATCCGTCTATCATAGTAAGAACACCATTCGACAAAAGAAGCGAGAGGAAAAGAAGAAAGAAGACCGAAAATCAGGCATTGACCTGCCTCATGGTGATGCTATTTTGCGTTTGCTTCGAATGCGTCAAGATAAGAATGTGGCTGAATTCTTGAAGAAGGCTTTTGAGAAGCGTAACTTGAGTTCACTTTCACCAAAGAACGTAGTAGATGAACTGGACGTTAAAGAATCACCTCTACTCACTGAATTACAAGAAGAAGCCATAGCAGAAGAGGTTGAACCATCACAAAAAGAACAGCAGGGTGTTACTTTAACAGATTAATAAAAATAAAATGTGCGTCTATTTCTTTTTCTCTTTTTTTTTTTTTTAGTTTTCTTAATTTTATGCATAAAGTATGGCAAGTCAACAAGAACCAAATGTACAAGCGAATCGAGCATTACCTGTGTTTCTAGACCATGTGAAACAAGCAGTGGCAGCCATGCCACCTGTTACCAAATTTATGCTTTGGACGCCTTATGCTGTCTTTGCTGTAGATCTTGTCATCACACTATTTTTTCCTGGTCGACCTACTTTATCCTATTGGTGTTTTCTCGACTTTGATTTAGCCACTCGAGGACTAGAAGGTAAAGATAACAGAAACGCGTAGAGCTGAAGTTCATATCTGGTTGTAGTATTCCGATTTGTTTCATATCCTTTCGCTACACTTTATCTAACAGACGCTATCATTGTGTCTTTATGGCTAATTCCTGAGATGTACAAGTTGGAGCAACGTTATGGTTCCCTTAAGCTTTTATATGTGCTTCTAACTTTTCTTACTGTCATACCTGGTGTGGTCTGTTTAGTGATCCGCCAGGTAGCAATTCAGTCATCGTCCAGCTTGTACTGGGTTCATATGACTTGCAGAGGCATGTATGGTTGGGTAGTTGGTTTGATCTGCTGGTCCTATCTATCTGAAGACAATGAAGCTCAAGACAGAATGTAAGCACAACATTTCTCTATTCTTTCTAAAGCACTTATTTTTCCCTTGATAATAGGATTGCTGGTACCATTCGCATACCACATCAGTATTGGCCTATGATTGTGTTTGTGATGTTTGTCTTTCTTATACCCGGTAGCTCTGTTTTACTCAACATTTTATGCGGTGTTATAGGCTACCTTTGTAAGTTGATAGAAATTGCAAATTACTCAAGATACTTATCAACTTCTACTTAGATGTCAAGCAAAAGCTCTCCTTATTGATGCCTTCAGATGCTCGGTTAACAGAAATTGAATCCAAAGCCATATTGAGTCCATTAACAAAAGCAGCCAACTTTGTGCCTACAGCAGATACCTCAAACCCATATTTACCCATAGTCAATGATCAACCTAGTTCTAGTTTTGCAGGCCAAGGTCATCGTTTGGGTCCATAATAATAAACCTTTATTTTATCGTTTAAGCTAATTCAGTAGAAGCGGCCATTTGACGTTCTGCATCATATTTAGCAGACTGAGGATCCCAAGCAACACCCACTTGAGTCAACATATCCATCAAATTCTCTTGTGCCTCTAATGCAGCCAACTCTTCTTCTGTCTTACACAACATTAAGCCAGCAAAACCAAGTGAGTTGATGGAGAACTCGAATGTCTTGCCATTGTGCTCAATTGTAGCTACTTCCTTACGACGAGGAATCAACATCATGAATTCTTGAGTCATCAAGAAATTGTAAGAGGTATCCATAGGCAAGGAATTTTCACGCAATTGTTGAAACATAGCATCCAAAATACCAAAGAACATTTGGCCCAAATAATCAGATAAGGCTTCCTTATTCTGAGAAGCCTGACGAACGGCATTGCTGTCTAAAGCCATGATAACGTGCACAAAAGGAAGTTTGTTAATGGCATAGATTTGGCCAATGTGGCGATCGTGGATCTCATCATATAACTGCTTGATAGGCGGTTGGGCTGATTGAGAGTATTCTAAAGGTAACACTTGAACATGTTTATGACCTTGGCTATTTCATCCCCAAATAGATTAAGAAAAAAGGGATAAGTACAATATGTTCATTGCCTAAACTCTTTTTTTTTACCTTGCACCTGATTGATTGCCACAGTTGAAGAAAGCAAGTGCAGGTCGAGACATACCGAAGCCTTGAAGGGCTTGATAGGTTTCGTACAAATCATTAGGAAAAAGGGGTTCAGTTTGCTTGTGGAATTCTTAGCAATTGAATCGCGTTTAGTAATTCAAACAGATCATGTTTCTTGCAACAGATTACCTTTAGTGACAATCAACAAATGGTTTGGGATGACAGCAAACTTGTTGAGCAAAAGACGGTGCTCCTCGGTTTCTTGAATGACAAGAGCGGGGTTAGGGTTTAAGAATGGGTTAGGCTTTTCTTCTTTTTGTTGGTTTTCCTTTTTGTTTTCTTCCTTCTTGGCAAGTGCTGGTGCTAATGTGATTGTAAACTGTGTTTCTTGAAAAATAAGTATCAGTTGTCAACACATACACATACATCATTTTCTCGGTCAATTCTTCTCTTTTTCTTTTACCTTAATACCCCCTGATTCCTTAACAACTTGAGTGGAATCAAAAGAAATCAAATCGCCACTTTCTTTAGCAGCGTTAAATTTGGTTTGTACTTCTTGAAACAAGTTCATTATGATAATTATGGAAAGAAGAAGAAAAGGCAACAAAAAGAAGCAATTCGCGTTTTTTTTAGTACACAAAAAAAATACAAAGTCAGAAAAAAAAACATTTTTTTTTAATAGATTACTTAATGTCTACGTCGATAATCTCTATATTCATCTCTACTTGAGCTGCGATGCTTTCGGCTTCGTTCATAGTAATCATCGTATTCATCTCTTTGGTGATGATGACGACGATCTGATGGACTCCTTGATCTATAACGATCCTTACTTCTAGATCGATAGTGGTCCCTACTTCTGGATCTGTAACGGTCCCTGCTTCTGGATCTGTAACGATCTCCACTTCTGGATCGATAATGATCTTTGCTTCTGGATCTGTAACGATCTCTACTACCTCTATCTTCTTCATTGTCTTTTGATCTAGCTTCGGAAGCGGGTTGTGTTCGATGTTCTCGATCGTACTCTTGTAATTTCTTTTCTAAATCTCGGGCAATAGGTACAGGAATACGAGGTAACATAGTGCCTTGGAACTTGGGTTCAGTAATCAACATACGGCATAATTTTCCAATTGTGATTTTTGTAGGGTTCTGTCCACTCGAAATCTGAACAACCTCATCATCTTCTAGATAATATTGAAACCAATCCCAAAGCTGAGCAGGTGCGCATACATAACGTAAATATAGAAATCCAATTGCACGAATATATCTAAATGCAGAATTTATCTGTCAACCAAAAAGCAAACAAAATAAAAGCTGCTATACTTACGGTGAATCCACATGGTCAATCAGATTTTCGATTTGTTTGATGGTTAATCTAAGAGTCCACATTTTGAATAAACAGCAGAATGCAGTGGAGGGTTGAGTACCTTTGATGAAGGGAGCTGTTAAAAGAGAATTAATACAATATGGTCTTTTTGATTGCGATGTCATCAGAATGTATAAAAAAACAGTAAGACCTACTACTACACACACATACACACACTTATATATATATACAACCCGTTTCGCTATGCAAAATGTACCAAACCCCCAAAAAACAACCAAACTACTTACATAGCACATAAACTACAATGATTTAGATTAGTATGTCAAGCGATAATCAAATGGTTCTCGCGCTAGCCTACCTTCATTGTAGATTTCATCCACTATTTCATGAAATGTTTTCTTGTTGCTATCAGATAAAAGTCAGTAAAATAAAAAAACAGAGTAAAGAACGCGCCTCTTTTCTTGACTTTACTAGAGCGATCGAAAATATGGCGAAGAAAGGATGTTTTGGTAAATGATAGCATTGAGATTCATAGTGGATTCGTTTCCCCATGTCTCTAACGTATTGCTCGCTTTCTTGCTTGCTTTTTTAGGATCCATGTTGTAATTAAAGAAAAGGAGAGAAAAGAAAAGAAAAAATTACTTTAGGTTTTCTTGGTCTTTTTTTTTTTTCTGTTTCAATATCCGCTGTTGGTTTAGCCCCCGAAATAACTTTGCCTGTCAAATAGATGGTTTCTCTTTTGAGTTGTGACCTCTATCAATTAAAGCCGAATGTAAAAGACCATGCTTCTTTTAGAAATCTGCACTGCTCACTTATTTGCTTCTTTGGCTTTCTTGTTTCATACAGTTTTTAATTACATAAGTTTGACAACTGACATTAAATAATTTTGTTTCAGGAGACATTGACCACTTTTAGTGCACACAAAATAATAGGTGCAACAAACTAGACAGTCATGCTTTCACAAAGTGATCTTCTTAGGGATACTACCTGCAGTTTGTGCTTCGTCAGTTCATACAACTACTTCATGTTTCGGTAGATAGGTCGCCGAACATAAATCATAATTGCAATTTACTTCCGATAGCAGTAAAAGCAATGAATGGACTGAGTAATGCAAATTATGTATAGACATAGAAGAAAAGATGAGGACAGGATTGTTTGATTCATTATTTACAGATATTCAATAAAAATAGAGAAGTGGTTATGTACACACATTAAAAATAAAGAACAAGAAATTAAGTTGCTCTATGAATTGCATTACTACTACTGCTGCTGCCACCCATATCTGATGGTGAAGGTGTGCTTAACATAATTTCCACCGCTCTGTTTAAATTATTATGTGCAGATGATAATGCTCTGATAATTGTTTCTCTTGGATGATCAGGAAACATGGCCATTAGAACTCTAGTATGTTCAGTTGAAGGAGGCTCAAGGTCTGACCCTGCGACATCTCTGCCTGTGAATGTATCAATGTATTCCTTTTTTTTTCTTATGTTAGACTTTCTGGTAGACAAGTACGACTATTTATACTTACTCTGACTGAAGCAGTTCCTTCTCCTGCAGACAGGCTTTCTTCTATAGATGAACGTGTACTGACACTTGTGTTAGTTGTCCTTCGATTTCTTAGACCAGTGTTGGTAATTGCATCAACAGGTGTTATTCCTGCTATAAACGGACGTTGAGTTGGTGTGGTGGCAGCAGACCGTGCAATAGGTGATGATACAAGATATGGTTTGATGAGACGCTTAGTTAGTCGTTGTAGTATACCTGGAAATCGCCATTGTTTCATATTGGTAATATCTGTTCTATAAAGTGCACCTGCTAAAAGGCCGCACAGCGTTGGCACAAGTGTTTGATAGGATTGAGAAAATGCCATTTGAATTGCAAGAATATAGAGAAATAGTTTATCTGTCATGACAATGCCAAATATACGGAATCGATATGTAATTGGAATAATGCGATGGTATTGATAGAGTGATGAAAAGAGAATAGCATAGCTTCAAGAAGAAAAGAGACAAATGAGACATTGAAATATCAGACATTTGATTCACTTACGGTCCACTTGGTATACTTTTCAAACCAATTTGAGCACCTACAACAAGAGCACCTATTTCTAGAAAAGTAGCTATTATAGCAGAAAGAGCAATGAATGCCTGTAGAAAGTGAGTGAGCCGATTGTGATTCAAGCACCCACACTCTCTCTTTTTCTTACAATATATTTAGCACTTCCATACTGTCTCTCTATCACTCGAAGTGTGTACAACAACAAGGAACCGAAAAAAACGTCTCCTGAGTTTCCAAAGGCAACATGCGAAGTAAACAATCGCCAAAACTGATCAACTCTTGTTAAGCCTTTATTTTATTTCTTAAAAGTTGTTCTAGTTTACCTGATGATGTAGTGTGATGTGGGGTGTTAGCTGAAGGTGAAAATACTGCTTCAAGTTAAAGATGGCAGCAAGGATAGAGCTCATGCCAACAAACAAGACTAGGAATTTTGTTACGGGCACATTGTAAAATCCTAGTTATTTTGTTAGGCTTATTGATATGAGTAGGACTAAGAATACAAACCTGCTGGTCCAACTGCTTGCATCATGACGCCAAATAGTGATTTTCCAAAAAAGAAAGCGGTACAAAGCTTTCCTGCTAAGTCTTATTCTCTAAAAAAGCAGATTTTTTTAGATGGCCGCGAATCTATGCAAAAAAAAAAGAGATTATATCAGCATAAAGATAAGTTTTCAAAAATCAAAGAAGGAATGCTCATTATTGCCTTTGAGAAGGATTCGTCATCAGTATCACTGATCTGTTTTATAACTTCCATGCTGCTTAAATTATACAAATATGTATTAAACTTGGTCTTGCTCGGCTTCTGCTGACAAATGCTTTTGAATCTATTATGGTAGTGAAAAAGCTAAAAAGCTTTGCCGTAATAGATACTTTGAAAGTGCTTGAAAACAGCATAGCTTGTTCAGTACTATTTATCAGCAAATTAGACTTAACCGATGGAACACGCAGAGACCGAGAAATGCTTGCAGCATGGCTCGTCAAGAAATATGCTTATAAAGACTTTGTCTATTCTTGCGCTTGATTGGCTAGTATCTGAAGAGTTCTTGATGTGTTGGAAGTCTAGGATTAAATAACTTTGTATTTCTTCATCGTATGAATACCAATGATGTATGTTGTGCCATATCCTTTTCTATTTGATGTACGTTTGCTAAATTGTTTTTTCGATTTTGAGTACATCTGAGCAATGTATCATTACTGTTCTTATTTGAATTCATTTTGCTCTGCCATCAGATCCTATCACTTATGATATGCTGAAACCATGGGTGTAGAATAGGGTGCATGCAACTGACGCAAGACGCAAATAAAACGGTAAATTTGATACAATTACAGAAAGTCGGTTTGGTGATAAAGGAGATAAGACTGTATAATCAAATCCTTGCACCTAGAAAAATATACGCACTGCTTTAAAAAAAAACGATATAGATTAGATCTCCATTTGCTATTACTTCCACTGTGGTTGTCTTTGAAACATAGCGCCTTAATGCTTTTGAATGACATAGCATGTTGCTTTGCTTTGTATCATAGCGACAACTTATTGCGTACAGCTATGGCACAATATTGATATGGTTTATATTTGATTTTCAATGCACAATAACAACCCGATTTCAACATAGCACTGCATACTATAAATACAAACAAGCTTGAGTGTTTAGTAAGGTTTTGAGACTCAAACCGTTTTGTAGCCATGTCTTTCTTCAAGCAAGAGTATTTCATTTTGCGAGGATAATAAATACAGTTCCTTGTTTATGAAAACTAAAGCTAAAAATATAACAAAACATAACTGCAATTTCTCGAAAAGTTAAACTCAATTGGACTTTATCATTTTAATGGCTATTTACCCCTTCAAGCTTGGTTCCTGACAAAGATTTATATTTAAACTATGCTGGTGATCAGCATCTTTTGGGTAAACGATTAGGAAAGAGTGATTGCACTCGAGTTGGAGGATTAAAGTACATTATGTTGGAGCCTGCTTTAATATCAGAGAAAGGAAATTGAGTAAAGCCAAGGTTCTTCTTGACTAAACACAGTGTTGAACATCAATTGTATTTACATTAGAACAAAATGCATAAGCTGTCAGGCTTTAGACTGAGAGAAAATTACAAAAGAAGCTGTTTTTACGAGATGCAGCTGCATGCATTTAGATTGTGCACCAATTCAGTTGTAGTTGCATAAGCTATGAAACGCCAAAAAAAAGCATATATGTTGTTCTCTTTTTTTTTCTCTCTCTCTCTTCAATATTTAGTTTTAGTAGCCTAAAAATGCAAAGCTCAATTATATCTATGCTAAATGCTTATTATCCTATTTCTGAATCATTGCGCACATTGAATGGTCGCAAATATATGCTAAGCAGTGCTATTGCTGCAACAGTTGTTTATCTAGTTCATGATTACTTATTCAAACCCCCAAGGGAACTTCGACATATTCCGTATGTTAGTTGGCTTCCCGCTTTTTTGTCTTCTTTTCAAGGCATCTCCACCTTCGATTACAACAAGAAAAACATTCAACCCAAGATGAAGTCCAAGAAAATCAAAGACATTTATGTTGTAAGCATCAAAGCTGTTGGGTTTTATTTTTAACCTGCTCACCTTATTTATTTAATATGTACATAATAGAGACTATCTGAAGTCGGCTGGACCGTTTATATCGCCAACTTCTCAGAGGCTAAACGTATACTGATGAAACCTGGTAAGAAGATCTGCAATGATGTTGGGATTTTTTCCTCAAATTGAAATGATAGATTTGTTTCCCAAGGTGGATTTGTCAAAAGGCTTAGAAAATACCCTGCGAAGCAAAATGAATGATAAGCATAGTCTGTTTTTCTCAAATGGAAGCTTATGGAAAAACCAAAGAGCGTTGTTAGGTCCTGCACTAGGTCGACATTTGTCTGTAAAGAAATATGCTGAAATCACAAGCATTTTGCTCAACCAAATCAACCAACTTGAAGACTCTGCAGATATAAAGAGTTTAACACGTCGCTATACTTTAGATGCAATTGCCGTTGCTGCTTTAGGTAAAACATATATAAATCTGAAAGCAGCTCCAATCTAAACGTCTAATTTAGGTGTTGATATGAATTCCACTTCAGATCCCAATTGCGAAATCGTAAACACATATGCTATTCTTGATGAGGGGATGCAAGATCCTTTTCATTTTTATTTCCCTTATTTTGAGCAAAACCATCTTTGGATGTTCCCTAAATTGGCCGCGCTACATGGCAAGTTAGACTTGTTTCGTAGCTTGATTGACGAAATGATTTCTGAACGAAAGGAAGAGCTGAAGAAAAAGAAGAGCAACAGATACGATTTGCTAACTGTGATGCTTGAGGCGCAGGAAGAAGATGGCAGCATGACTGAAGAGCAAATAAAGGTGAGCGCCATAGCGATAGTATTTCTACTTGAAGTACGAGTGCTAATTCTTGCTTTGCATTTCGTTTTATCAAACAGAGCAACATCAATTTTGCTTTTTTGACAGGTTATAACGGTACAGCAAATATACTCTGTTTTGCTTTGTATTACCTTGCTGTTAATCCTGTAAGTTGCCAATGAAGATAAGTGTTTGGTAATGACTATTGAATGTAACTGATAGAATATTCAACATCGTGCAAGACAAGAAGTATTATCGGTCTTAGGCGATGAGCCCAAGGGGATGCATCCTACCCTTGAACAAATCAAGCGCATGCGTTATATCTATGCAATAATTAAAGAGGTAATGAGTTTGCACAATTCATGTCGATAAATTCTCATCCTTTCATTTTCATCAAAAAGGTGCTTCGTATGCATCCTACTGCTCCTAGGTCTATACCTCGTATTATTCAAAATGATATCGTTGTTTGTGATAAGCTTATTCCCAAAGGCTCTTTTGTTGCGATAGACATCTTCAATATGCATCATCACGACGATACATGGCCTGATGAAGATGTGTTTGACCCAGAGAGATTTGAAAAAGCAGGGAACGATGACGCTGGCAAAGGCCTTTCATGGCTTCCTTTTGGCGGTGGTTCCAGACAATGCATTGGAATGAATTTGAGTCTATTGATTCTACGTATTTGTCTGTGCATGTTATGTAAGTTGCAAGTAGTTACATCAGTTTAGCCTGTTACTTATTTTATAAAAAAAAACAGTGTCGCAACACGAATGGACCTTACCGGAAGACTCGGTTCATAAAAACGGCTTGGTTACTAGAGGTGCGTTTTTAGTAGCTCCTCAAGACATGAGACTCAAGTTCAAATACCTAAGTTAGACAAAACATTGTCTGCCAATTAAGATATTTTCTTTTACTTCATTCCACTAATACAACTGTGATCAGAACAGCAAATAAAAAAAAATAGGACAAATTGATCGCAATTAACCTCTGATTTCTGCTCCCTCTTCTTTGTTTAAACTGAATCTATAAAAACATCTTAAGAAAGCCAAAGACCGATTTTATCTCATAATCCTCTTTTTTGTCTGATAACAATAGCCATTTATTCGGTTTTGCGAGCAGCAGCTTCGCGTTCACGCTTACGCAAAGCTCTCTTGCGAATATCTTTTTGGATGCCTATGACGGTAAAGAAATACGGTCAATTGCTTATCAACTGTCATCATATAGACATGACTTACTATCGTTATAGTTAACCCAAAAAGAAGTAGTAAATAAATTAGTAATGGCCCAATAAACAACACCATGCATAGGATGAGGTGCAGAAGTGAAAGGGACGTTAGCTCCACAAGAGAGACCGATTCTCTTCAAGACATTACCAACGTAGTCCTTAGCAGTAGGGATCAAGAGACTGGACTTACGAATCTTGCTCATAGCAGATACAACGAAATAGGTACTGACATGTTCAACGACAATACCATCCTTTTCTACTTCCTTACCCAAAGCTTGAGACCAAGTAGACAAAAAGGCTTTACTGGCAGAATAAACAGACAAATAAGGTGTGGCAACCAAACCAGCAAAAGATCCTATGTTGAGGATAAGACCATTGCGGCTATAAAGAATGCAAGTAAGCCGCTTTCCTCTCACTCTCTAAACTATCAATAAGATAACTCACTTTTCTTTCATTTGAGGAAGTACAAGCTTAGTCATCTTCATAAGACCCTTAATGTTCACTTCGACAATGTTGTTAATCAAAGCTTCGTCTTCTTCGAAAAAGGAAGTAGGGATTTCATGGTTGACACCAACATTGTTGATCAATGCACCAACACGGATAGTATCCAAAATTTGACCAACCTTTTTGAAATCTTCAGCATCTCCCTTTGTGAAATCCATTGCAAAAGTCTTTGTTTCAACACCATATTGTCCAGCTAATAAATCCCCCAGTTAGTTATTTTTAATTCCTCTTTCATTCCTTTACCATTTCGCTTACAGATATCATTAGCCAAAGCATCCAATTTGGAAGCAGTACGGGAGATCAAGAAAACATTGAACTTCTTTTTAGCGAGTTGTAAGGCAAACTCTTTACCGATACCATCAGTAGCACCAGTAACCACTAGAAAATAAATCAGTCCCCCTTTTTCTCATTTTTTGGGGGAGAAACCCGAAAAAAAAATTGCGACATGGATCTTACCTGCCCAAGAGCCTTTGCCTGCACCAAACTTTTGAAGCTAATGTAAAAAGAAGAAAAAGAAAAGACAATTAAGACCTAGTCTTACTTCAACGCGTATTGAATCTTATTACAGGAATACCACTGGCAACAAAAGTTTCAAACAAAATCCTAAAAAGAGCTAATGCTTTGTAGCCGAGAAAAGCAGCACCAATAGCGGCAAATAGAGTTACAGAGTTGCACTCAACCATATTGTCTGTCAATAAAGAAGAAAGTGGGAGAAAAGAAATGAAAAATAGCCAGGTTGAGATCAAATTAAGTGTTTTCCATTCCCGGTTCTTTACTTTGCCCGAAAAAAAAGCTAATCGGACTATAGAAAAAGCACATCAAATCAATGCTGGCCCATGATAATAAGAAGATATTGACCTCACACGTACGAGTGCTTTGCCTTAGGATATGCTCATTGGCATTAGAATGCATGCCTTCTCTGTCGTCTAAATGAACTAGATATCTTTCTAATTTAAAAGCTATAATCAGTTTGATAAAAATAGATCGCATATTGTTAAGGCAAACAGGTACTTGTTCAAGCTATCTGCCTGAAGAACAATAATGCTTCTCTTCTTTAGCCGAATTGCAGATAACGCCAGTACACGTTTAGCTGTCTGTTATTTTATAAGCACTTCTTTTCTTTTACTTTGCTAACTGATGGAATGACAACGAAAAGAAAAAAAGACAACTAGTTATGAGAAGGAGATCTCCCAGTTCTGTCAAGGTCATTAGCAAGACAGCCAAGTTACTATTCAATCTAGAGGAAAGGGAGAAGTGGTATAGCTTTAGGTGCACAGACCATACAATTTACACCAGGTTGTTTTGTGGTTTTCTCACAAACTCAACAGAAAGAAAGCTTGAGTTGACTTTGAAGCCACTATGTCATTTTTCTTAAGTCACGTCAAAATAACCTTTTTTTTCGTCTTTTTAAAGCAAAAAGAATTAATACAATAAGTCTTCGAGATCAGCATGCTAAGGTACCTCATTTCCCTTAGAAGAAGAAAAAAAAGGAGCTGTTAAAGAGTAAGCAGAAACTCTTTTCTCTCTTTCTGCCCTCATAAAGCTCCTTCTTCTTTTTTCTGCTTTATTTCTTACGTGAAGTTTGCTGACAACAGTTTTTATACAAAAGTGAATCTCTAAACTGGACACAAGATCACTATTGGTCTTTTCTGGTTGAGAATAATAATAATAATAATATTGCAGAAACAGATACAGATGCACCCAATTATTTGAGTGATGCCGCAGCATTCCCACTTGAGAGTTTGTTCGGTCATGATGCATTTGACTTTAATAATTCAATGCTGTACGATGAGTTCAATTTTGGTAAACTATCATATTTCTCTTTTTATTCTGAATACACTCTGAACTGAATTACCCCTCCCTATCAACATTAGCACCAGATCAAACAGTGGAGCCTTCTAACTTGATGGATTCCACAATTATTAACGAGCCTTTAATGGCAAAACGACGCACAAGCAGCTCTACATCCTCTCTTTCTTCTTACAGTTCATCATCATCAGAAGAAGAAGATCATAATACTTTCTCTACACTCTATAGTCAAAAATCTAGCATGGATTCTTCAGGTGATGAAGAAGAGGTAGAAGAGAATTATAAAACAATGAAGCCAAGTCCAATGGATCGAAGACAATTGGAAGAAACCGTCTTAGAGAAGATTACTCAACAGTTAGATGCAGAAAAACTACCTGGCATTTTATCGATTATTGCAGAGAAACACGAAGAGCATGTTGAAGAAGTAGAGATTGACTTGGCTAAATTAAATTATATTCAACTGGAGCAAATTCTGCTGTATATAGAGGCCTGCTTTCGAGAAAAGAATGGCGGGCCTAAAGTTGAATTGGCTGATTTTGTACCAAAGCCAGCAAAGACAAAACCAAAACCAAAAAATAATCGACAGCGCCAAAAGCGTCGTCGCTCATCATTAATTGGAGCAGGCCATGTTGTGAATGGGTCTAGTACATCTCGACTGTCTGAAACACATGGGCCTATCTCTATGTCTACTCTTACTCAATTGGAGAAAGAAGAAGAAGAGGCGATGACATCTACAAGACGTAGAAACAATCGACGAAAGGGACCTAAGAAGAACAAGTCCAGATTCAACAAGATGGCACCACCTGTCAAGAAGCTATCGAAAAGAAAGACAGCGCTCCATAAGCGACGATTATTAGAAGAGATGATTCAGCCTTCCTTAAGTGAAGAAGAAGAGGAAGAAGACGATACTAAAGAGGGAGGCATCATCATATTTGGCAATGAGCAAATGGACTTTGCTGTCAAAGATAATCAAACTATTATACATACATCTTCCTCAACAGGCAAAAAGCCTATTGTGCCTGCTATTGATTATAAGTCATTAGAAGATGACGAAGATGATGAAATGATTGATATTATGCTATAACCTTTTACTAAAAGAAACCCCACTTTGTATAACCCCCTTAATTCTAAAAAGTCATTTCACCCGCGGATCAACTGCAGTATTTTCTCCCTTTTATTGTTCTTGTCATGTTTTGAAGTAACATAAATTGTGTGAAAAAATCTGTAACATGTACACAATCGAAAAAAAACCAAAAACCCTACAAAAGGTCTTCCTGCTTACAAATTCGATTCAGGGTAAATAAGGTCTATTGGGCACATGTCCTTTACCTGAAATGGAGTATATAGAAAGCTTCACTCTTTCTATTCTCGCTAGAAATGTGTACTATCATATATATAGGCTTAGTTTTAGTAGAGTCTTACTCGAACTTGAAACGAATCAAAACCAAGTTTAAACCCAATGCTCTATAAACAAAGCGTGAAAGAATTATTTTCGTAGATATAGTACGGGCTATCAACCACAATTGGATTTGTGCAGCTGATTGTTGCCATACCATTTTTGACTATTTTTTTTGGTATTCTATCGATCATGGATATAAAATGAGAGCTTTTTGATTTCCTCTTCTTCTTCTTCCCTATCATTGTTATAAAGACAACACTATGTATTCAAACACCATGTCTCAGCAAACAACATTTGACCATTGTCAAGCAGTATTGAATCATAAATGGAATTATCCGTCATCAACCATGCGAGGTATAACACACATAAGTCCTTTTTATTCTATTTTATTAAAGAAAAAAGATTGGTCAACGATAACTCACATGTTTTCCATGACAGCCAATCAACCTTTCCATCATAATGTATGGACGCAGAACAACAATAAATTAGATCATTGTTCCGCCTATTGTTGCCTTTCATTTCCTTATTCTTCTCCTCTTCCTCCTCACGCCCCACCTCCATCCCCTATCTGTTTCTCTTCTCCACCTAATAAGACACGTAAAATGACTACAAAATCAAAACGAGCTGAGCAGAATAGAGCTGCACAAAGAGCTTTTCGGTTGCGCAAAGAGCGTTATGTCAAAGATCTAGAACGTAAAGCGCAACTACTGGATGAATGGAGAGTAGAGATTGAACTATTGCGTCAAGAAAACCAGCAGTTAAGAGAAGTCAATCAGCGTTTAGAACAAGAACAGAAGCAACCAATGAAAAAATCGACATTGTCCAAGATGCCACCCCCTATTGTTACTCTGGTTGATCCTTTACAGTGTAAGAAGCGAAAACTGTCATTGTCTCTGTCTGGTGCACCAAATCAGGATAATGAACCACTTCAATCGCCTACTGCTGTACTTCCTCCTTACTCTTCTTCTGTATCTTCGCCTCTATCAAACTCAACATCCCCAATCTCTCCATCTGACCAAGATAACACGGCTTTCTTATTGACGTCTTCCTATACCTCTCCTTATACAAATGAACAAGCCTATCTTCATACATTTCCTCTTGCTCCCTGCTCACCCTTTGAAGGTTCGACTGGCTATCCAAACTTAAATATGTATGATATGTTCCCAGGTAATAAGGTATATTCCCAAGGCGATAATGGCTATCAATCCTCTTTAAATGTCAGCCATGATAACTATGTCTGTCGAAACTGATCGAAAAAAAAGAAGAATGGAAGTAATCCATTTTAACTATATCTGTCATATGAGACATATCTGCTATTCGTACAACTTGATTCTTTCACATGTAATGTAGACACTTGAAGTGTAATATCTTTATCTCTTTCTCCTTATATAATAACTTAGTATGATCAATATACATAAAGAATCAAGCTATTCTATCATTCTCTCGTCTCATTTTAACAATTACCTTTGGTTTTGTTGTCTTGTTCGTTTAACTATGAATGACGACAAATGTTTGTTTATTTGTTTTAGACTTTACATGTTTTATGTTTGAACTTACTTTCAATTTAACATTAAGCAATTTAGCCCTTATAGGAAGATTAGCTTAGAATATTCTTTCACAGGGTCATTTATTTTATTTTATTTTAGTAAAGTTTTGACATAAATGACCTGTTGTTGAGAGGTTGCTTTCTGTCAATTTTACAAGAACATGGTTCCTAAGTTTGGGTATGCCCATGACATATGTGTTCCTTCCAAATGTTTGATAGACTATTGCTATCATGAAATGACAGAAAGATATAGCTTCAGATTAGAATGGGATTTTTCTACTTGGAGAAAGAGACAGAATTCTGGACGCAGAGTTAAGCGGTACTGTAAAGCCGAATATTGATTGCTTGTTTCTTTTTATGAATGGAGAGCAACTAGGTTATGCAACGCGCTTTCACGCGACTGTACTGTAGCTAAGACTGTACTCTTCTTTGCCTTACAAAGAGGGCATTTTGACCAGTCTGCTTATTGATCTCAGATCGAGCTGAGGCTTTAGTAACAATCGGTCAAGTAAAGTTATACAAATTGAGCCCTGGCCAACTCAGTTCAAGAAAATGTTTATTTGATTGCAAATACCAGATCTAACTTATTTCATTGCCTGACTAGCTTCCTTAGTATAGACACACATTTCCCTTATTTTTTTTTATTAAATTGTCATTTAATTATATCAGGATTTTTTTTCTCCATCTCATGATTTTAGATGCTGGTAATACAAAATGAAAGGTTACGTTCCACAGGAAAATACCCTTCTTGTTGGGTAAGCCTATATGTCTTTCTTTTTTTTTATTGTGCTTTTTTGATTTCGTTTGTTTAAGTTTATACTGTTGGGTATCAAAGAAAAGCCTCTTCTTCTTTTCCATTAACCTAATGTTACTCTCTTATGAATCTACAATGACCCAAGTTTCTTTTATTTCGAAAAATGACAACCCAAGAGAAAAAAATTAAAGGGAAGGATACACTAACAACCCAGAAATTTTGATCCGGGTGCTTTTCCTAAAAAGAGAGAAAGATAGAAAAAAAAATATGGCTAGCAACAATACATGGGATATGAAAACATACGCTTATCAGGCGTACAATAAATAATGTGAAAGAAAGGGGGAATATCTATAATTGGTATGATTTGAAAATAAAAGAAAAGAAAATGTCAACAAAGCTCTAACAGTTTTTGATGACTTGCAATAGCTCGTAGTTTGGTTCCATGCGGTGCTTAAGCACAGGGACTGTATTTGCCCTTAAGAGTTGCTTTTCACGAGAATGGTAAGTCGGATAGAGATTTGGTTTACTTGGTGCTGACTGCTGGCATTTTGGTAACCTGAAGTGGTCTTGATACTCTATCAAAAATTGAACAACTTTTTGTGATTGTTTATATTGATCGGGGTGCATCGCATGGTCTGGATGAAGCAGGATACCAGGTGTAAAAACAGATGCAAGTGAGACAGAATTCATTTTTGTGTATTCTTCGTATCTACTAAACAAAGCAAGTAAATCGAGAAGATAAAACAACAAGTGCTGATTTATATTGGGCAGTTGATCAATCAGATACTGATATTCTTTAATACGCATGGTGGCTATAATAAAAATGGCTTAATTCTTTCCAGAATCAAAGAATATATATCAACCTACTGTCTGCTGTGTCTGACTTGGTCGATATATTTCTAAAGGACGCATAGAAACTTGAAGGTATCACTGGTTCTGGAAGATAGTTTAAGAAGCGCCGTAAGCAATTTGCAGCATCATGAACATTAAAGCCGACCCAGTTAAATCCAATACCATGATCAGAAGAAGAGTTAAACAGCTGTTGAAGTTCGCCTATTCGCTTGGCGCTTTTGTTTTGAATGAGTCGGGGCGATCCTTTTTTTTCTCTTTATTTGTAACGTCATATAATTTTTTTTTCTTACCTGCCACTTTTTCGAAATACGCCTTCTACATAAAGCCCTTGATCTTTAAGAAAAGATCCACATTTTGCCACAATAATAGGAATGAGACCAATCACTATTTCTTTGCTTTCATATGCAATGGGCGTATTTGCTATTTGAAGACTCTGTGCTAAAGGTACACCGAAGACATCTTTTTAATTTTAAAAAGAAAAGTTATTGATCAACAATGTTCAAATTGTTAGTAGAAAACTACCTAGTGAAGGTTGGTCATAGGGATTGTGCTTTTTAGTACTGGCCATCATCTTTTTAATCCAGTTCCTGATAGGAGAGGTCTCGATGCTTGCTTCCATTTGAGAAGAGTGTAATAAGATTGAAAAGAAAAGAGAAAGGAATACAATCTTGACTCTATGAACCTGTCGCATTTTAAAACTGCTACTTGTCGTTAGTTGAATAGGTGTCGTATTTTAAAATTGTACTTGCTGCAACTTTATTGTTGGCAATAAGGGTTGCATTTATGCTTTTGTTCAGCATACAAGCCCAATTTAGATACTTTAATGCCAAATAGACAAAGCATAAGAAAAGAAATGACCTCTTTCTTTTTTTGGCCTTAAAAGGCTTACACTTTGAGAAACTGCACTCTGTTTAGTAAAAGCCTTGATGGGATGCCTAATAGCTCTTTTAACATCTTACTAATAGATAGTTGCAAATCTCTTACCTATTTTGTAGTATCTATTTAAAGGCAAGCAAGGTATCTTATTTAACTAAAATTAATTTACTATGATTTTACTTAGGAGATTTGATGAAAAGAAATAATTTTAATAGATACAGAGAAATACACGTTCCTTGCAAGTAACATATCGATTGCGAAATCACCTATCTTGGTTGAGAGGCAAATCAATCAATCCTTTTTCTTTTCTCTTTTTTTTTTGACAACCCTCTAATTGATACACAGCCATCCGTTAAATGTGTGCTTAAAACAAAGTCAATGAAGCAACTACCCATTCGAAACGGCCAGGGCCATCTGTACTGTTTTTTAAATAAAAAACAAGTCTATCTCTTCTGCATGTTGTAAAGGCCTTTGACATACTCTGCTTAATGGCCCAAAACATTGTAGACTTGCTTTAGAGTAATAATCTGGGGCGAGGCAGTTGCTTGTGTTCAAGTTAGATATAGCTGATAAGAGCAAATGATGACAAGTGTATATAAGAATAAGGCTTAAAGCTTTTGACTGTCTGTTTATTCTTTTTCAGAAAAAGGTGATTTTTAACTTTGAATGTTAAATGAGCATGTTTTCTTTTACGATTTTTGACAACAATATTCTGATACAAGTATTATCGCACAAAATTATAAAAAATAAAAGTTAAAAGAAATGCAATGATACACAGCCAAAAGGAACACACGATTATCTTTGTTGGTCCACATTGGTATTATTAAGTCGAATTACAGAAGAAGGTGTCAACACTAACAGCAAATTTGATAAAGTTGTCAAAGAAAAATGATGAAGCTATAGCGTCATTTATAAAGCTGTAGGTGTAATGCATTTTCTGATTGAATTACTTGATTTAGTTTCCATAAAGAGAAAGCTAAACGAGTTTAGAAGAACACTATGGAATGTTGATAATGCCAATCTAAAAAAAATAGATGAAAAGGCAGCTAAGCATTTATCATTTTTAAACATGCATTGATAATAATACTTGAAGCGAAAGGCAGACCAACTGCACAATTACAGTGAGACGGTATGGCACTCAAAAGATATTTTCAGATCTTCAGTATATCATCGTTTGACAGCTTATGAAACAAAAAGAAAGAGAGAAACTAAAGAGATAAGACATAAACAAAAAGGAACACAATAGAGTAACAGAATTGAAAGAACAGCATTCGAGCATTACAAGCCAACAACAGACTTTCAACACGAAAAATAGAAATGCAAACCTCAGAGCAATATTTGCCTGAAATCATTCATCAAGAGCACAATACAAACATGGAGTATATAACAGAGTAGAAATGCCTCCCTTGAACAGACAGAAAAGAGAAAAAAGGAAGAAAGGTCTATCTAGTATCGATGGCATGCTACATGAATTATCAGATGGCTTTAATGTGGCACTTTTGTATGTTAAATTCAATTGCTTTTTTTGCACCAAAAGAAGCCTATGTAAATGAGACAAATGATTTATCGCCGTCAGACTGATACTCTGCTTCCTCATATACATTCTTGAGTAAGTCAGCATGTCCAACCTGAGAGTAGACTTTTCTCTTTTTTTAAAAGTATAGGTTGGCTTACAAGAATCGTTTGATCTAAGAGTGTTTGATTTATAAGTATGTGCAATTTAAACACTGAATTTTATATAAAGCACTGTTTGGAAAGAAATTACTAGTAAAAAATCTTAATACAAATCGAGAGTGACAAGCTTAAATGCGACCTAAACTATGATAAACAGTAAAGCCTTCATCTCCTACATCACATTGCGTATGGCTATCGTACTATCTTCGACTGATTATTACATAAGATGCTGGTCCCAAAAAAACATGTTATTTTCACCATGCACATCTCTTCGATAGACAGCTAATAGTTTGTCCTTTAGAAGGGCATCAAGGGTAGTTAGCTAGCCATCTTCTTTGCGTCCTTGTTTGATCATTATTAATCTCGAGCTAGATTATGACAATTTTAGAAATCAGAAGGATTCGAACCTGAGGTTAGAACAAATCCGAGAAACTTGTTAACAGAATGTGTCAAATACAATGATTCATTAATAATCTGAATCTGACAATTGAAGCAGTAAAGTGCAGAAACTATCGATTTATTAAGCATATCGCCACCTGTAAGTGAATGTTAATAGGTGCTGTTCTTGGAAGGTTTACCTTTATTATGCTAGGCAAATTTGACAAGCAATAACCTTGCTTTAGGTTTCTCACTGACATTCTTTGTCCACGGCTAATAGGTTCTAGCCTATTAGATCTACCAATTTCGGACTCCTTCACACTATTTAAGCTCCCTTATACTTTGATCTCTTGTCTATAGACAGACGATTCCTCAAATTGGGAGTGAAACGACTGTCTTGCTTTGCGTTACCCTTTTTTTCCCTTTTTATAAAAGAAAATTTGCTGAATGAAAGTTTAATCCTTTAGCTTTTTTTCTTTTATTTGTTTGGAAAAAAAAGAGGACAGTGTTTAAGCGCCAAAAAAAAAATTCAATGGATGTTCCCGATAAAACCCACAACATTGAACCAGTAGAGCAACAGCAACAACACGCATATCATTTTGCCGCTGCATTCCAACCAACCTTCTTCCACTCTTCGCTTAAACCGGAGTCAGTAGAAGACTTCGACTTTGAGTCAGCTCCCATGACACACCTAAATGAAGCTCATCACGTTTCTGATGACGATCCTATACCTTTATCGTCTAGTGTCACTGCTCACTCTAACGTAGCCAGCAGCTTTGCCAGTACAACACCTATACTGCATTTATCTCCAACTCATGCACCACCGTTACCCCGCCCAGACGCATACTCTCTTAAAATGATGGGACATAGCCATAATATCACTCAGGCACCTTTTGAATTGAAATTGCCTTCGTCAAGTTATGTTCTTCGAGAACAGTCTTATCGCAACTATCAGATTTTCCCTGGCCAAACTCGCTTCTTATTACATGGTCGGCTTGTCACTAGTGGGGATTATCGAGCTTTCCTTGCTGGTCTTTTTTTGTTAATCGCACCTTCTGTTTTGTTTGCCGTCTTCACGTAATAATCCCCCCCCCCCTTTTCATGACAAAATAGATCGTTTGTAAGCTTATCATTCTCTTATTATTCAGATGTCCTTATTTATGGAACAATATACATCCTGCTATACCAATAGTATATGCTTACTTATTCGTCCTTACTTTAGTCTCCATGCTAAAAACATCTTGGACAGATCCAGGTGTAACGTATATTTTCATATAGTAACAGAGACGACATTAACCTGTTTCTTTTTTTTTTTTTTACAAAATAGATTATTCCACGTAATTTAGACCCTTTGATAGAACAAGAAATACAAGATAATGCATCATTTGAATCAACTGCACCACCGAAAGAAATATGGATAAAAAATACACCTTATTCACTTACATATTGTGAAACTTGCAAAATATATCGCCCACCAAGAGCAAGCCATTGTCGGCAATGTGACAACTGTGTTGGTAAGGATGATTTCATTTAAGTTTTCTATAACTGAACTGACGCATGCATGTGTTTGTTATCAGAATTTGAAGATCACCACTGTGCTTGGTTAAACAATTGTATCGGCAAAAGGAACTATAGAACGTTTTTCACATTCATTACATCCGCTGCCATTCTCTGTGTCTTTGTCATTGTGTCCTGCGTCTATCAGCTAATCTATTTCTCTCGACAGACAGCCTCCTTCAGTTATGTGTTTTCTCAGGCACCTGTCAGTTTTGTTCTCTGCATCTATAGTTTCATTTTGCTTTGGCTGGTTGGCGGACTTACTCTGTACCACTGCTCTTTAGTTTTGCGTGGTGTTACAACGCATGAACAGGTATTGCCAGAAAAGATTAGCAATGTGCTTCATACATATATATATATATATTTGAATACTAAATCTCGGTTTTTTTTTTCTTACAGATACGTGCTGACATCATTAAAGCAAAATACCCGGAATTGGGAGCAAACCCTTACAATAAGCACAATCCCTTCAGAAATATGATTCAGGTCTTATGTCAACCTCAACCTAAAAGGTATATACACTTTTCTTTCTCTTATGGATATACAAAATCATGCTAATCACATTCTCTTTGTAGTTATCTGCGTAGACGCAAAATAGCTGATCCTGTGATTGAGAAGCTGTAAATGACCCTCACACTGTATATCTTTTTTCTTTCTTTCTTTTGATTGTTTCTCCTTTTTTGATACCACATCCTTCTAGATGACTTTTTTCTTATTTAAGCCCCTTTAATTTTCGTAATATATTGTATACCAGACCCTGATAAGTGTGCTTCTCTAAATCCCATTTCTGTTATAAAAAAACCGTATTTAGAGGCCAATCAATTTCTTCTCCTTTTTTTTTTTATAAAAAGAGAGAAAGTAGTAATATTAATAATAAAAGCAAAAGCAATGAATATTGCTAAAGTAAAGATAGATAAATTACACATTTCGGCTATCGGTTGTAGCTTGATCAATCAGTGAATTACAATCATTCTACATTGAAAGACGAGAAGAATCGACCGCCGTTCTCAGATCAATCCCTTCTTTTCCAGGCTTCTTCTCTTCTTTACATGATAGTTTTCTAATGGTCATAGAACTTCAGAATGTCCCTTTAGGTTATCAGATTGTTTTGATTTGGGAATACCTCAAACTTCTCGGTAGAGTAATGTGCAGTTAGCACGGGTAAATACCAAAGATACACAGATACAACACAATACTAACACATTCTAGTCGATGATGATAGACATATGCCCAGATTAAGTTAAGTTCCAAGTACTCTCTCAAAAGAGCTCTACAGAACGGCTTTTTGACAATCATGAACAAAAAAGAGTATTGCAAGAACCGAACACTTTATAGGAAGCAATAGTTATACATGATATACAGAGTGGCAAAAAGCCCAATCCATTTAGCATGTAATATTCAGTAAGAATATATATCAAATTAATCCATGATAAGTCTGTTGATTACGACAAAAATAAGAGACTATTTGACAAAGTATATGTTTTGACAGTTCGTCATTTCATATTGAATCAAGTGCTACAGAGAAATGAGTCGGTTTCAATTGATGTGTTTGATGAAAGAGAATGACATCAAAAAGGAAACAAGCATAAGCATGATCTGCGTCCTTCCGCGTTATTTTTTTCCTCTTTAGTACTGTGTTGAACGTAATAAACAAATCAACAAAAGCTACCTCTTCAAACTTAAATTCTCCAAATGTCATAATGCCCCAACGGAGCCTTGAATCTAATTAAAAGAAGCTCATTTCTTTTCTTTTTGTGATCTTCTTCTTCTTTGTATTTTTATAATGATATGTGTATTTGTAGCTAGATTGTTTGTATTTATAGTATATTTAAGTTCTGTAATGGGGTTGATCCCAAATGATGAAGAAATGATTTCCTCGGCTATGCAGATAAATCGCGCTTCACACCTAAAAAGAGAATATACACCCTCTGGTCAGGAAAAGCCGGTATGCCGCAATCTTCGTACCGACTTCACTAAAGACCCCAGAGGTTGGGCTGTTGAAAATACTATGCAAGATACTTACGACGTAGATCAAGACGGCGTTAAATTGATTTTAATGGGTCCTAAAGAATACGTTCGATTACATGATGCTAAACGTAGGTTTTCTTTGTAATGTGTGTCAGGAATTGTACTCACCTCCTTTATTGATGACCAGATATGCCTTACAACCAAACTCCAGGAAGAGGTCCTACATTAAATGCTACAAATTATATGTTATACGGTAGAGTCTCAGCCAGAATGAAGACGGCTACAGATGGTGGTGTGATTACTGCTTTTATTTTGCTTGCTGACGGTGGAGATGAAATTGATTTCGAAATGATTGGCAATGATCTACGGTCTGTACAGTAAGTAGTTTCGTTTTGTTAGAGGAGATAGAAAGAAAAAGCTTTATTTTTGGGGTTTTCTAAAGAACATGGTAATCAAATTAGAACCAATTACTTTTGGGGCAAGCTTATAGAATATAATGTCAATGGTGCTGCTCATCAGATAGAAGGTCCTGAACTTGATAAAGACTTTCACCAATACGCTATTGATTGGACGCCTGATAAGATTGACTGGATTGTTGATGGTCGCGTCATTCGTACAAAGAAAAGAAGTGAAACGTGCGATCCTTCTGGTGTTTGCAAATTCCCATCTCAACCGTCGTAAGTTTCTTGCTTAGATATCTATTTTTTTTTATAAAACTAATTTTTTGCGCATAGTCGCGTTCAAATAGGCATATGGGATGGTAGTAGTAAGCCGGGCACTGCTGAGTGGTCCAGAGGACCCATTGATGTAAGCCAAAGCCATACAGATTTTCATTTTAATTGCTAACTATTCCTTTCTCTTTTCGATGTACTAGTGGTCTCTTCCTCATGGTATCACTGCCTATGTAAAGGATATTCAAGTTGAGTGTAATCCAGAGTACAATCAAATCATCACATAGTCTTTGTCGGAAATTTTTTTTCTTTAAGAATGTACCTGAATCTACAACACACAGTAATGAGATATCTTTATATATTGCTGAGTACAAGAGTATTTACAAGGTGTATTTAGGATATACACACACATACATATATATAGTTCATTTTCTTTCATTTCCTCCCCCTTCTCTTCTCCTATTTCTTTTACATATAATTCAACTAATAAATGGATCTCTATTTTCACGCTTCACCTAAAAAGAGATTGATGTTTTTCAAAAAGAACAAGACAAGCAGTATTAGACCTACTGCTGTCATAACACAAAAAGATGAAGCAAAGAGTTTAACAGGGTTGCCTGATTTTCTTTCAAATAAGGCATCCTACCACCAAATGAGAAGACTATGGACTCAACTCAAATCTCAAAAGCAACAAGGCGATAACGCTTTTGCGACTGTTTCGTCTGATCCGCAAGAAAATGCAGAAACCCTTTCTCCTTCTGTACTATTGCCTAAAATAGGCTCACCTTTACCACCTACACCACCACCTAAAAAGTCACATACCATGCCCAATTTAGTAGCCTTGACTGATCCTGAACAATTCAAACATCGTGCTCTACCTAGTCTACCTTCTGTTTCTTTAGAAGAAAAGCTAACAGGGACTTCAAAGACATCCGTATGGGTAAGCGAATCAATTCAGAGATGGTTCAGTGTGCGCAGTAGTCAAAGTGCCCACCACTTAGCCAATGCTGCTAGCAGTGCAAAGCAATCGTTGTTTGGCCGATCAGAAGAATTGCTGACTAGTAAATCAGGACAGATACTGTTAGACTCTGAGCTGTCTAATGAGACAGAAGAAGCCACCCCGACATCTCTTTCCAACTCTATTGTACCTAATTATGCTGCAGAAAAGATGATTTTGCAATCAAAAAGTAAAAAAAAAAAAGCAAACCCAACACAGGGAAAAAGGATAGAGCAGTGATTAACATTTGATTTTAGTTTTACAAATTACACATTTAGGCTCATCCAAAAGTAAGAAAAGCTATTTGCTATGGCGTTCATTGTCTTTATACCTTTTTGTTTTGCATTAGGCTATGAATACACATTAGATATATGTACGACAAACAATGACGTGCAAACCTATTATGGTATAATGCGAAAAGCAGCTAAAGGTCTCAGTGTCTGTCATCCTCGAAAAGCACTTAGTTTGTAAGACATGTATTTCAAAGTCGAATTCTCAAATTGACATAATTTTTCCTTTTCTGGATCAATAGCCCTGTGCAAGGTCGATTTCAAGTTGAATGTCATTTAACAATGAAGCCTCATACTTCCAGCAGTACAATCTTAAGCAGATTGAGGTCTTTCAGATCTAGCTCAGATTTAAGCAAGTCATCTATGAGTAAATCTACCCTTGGAGATTCAGCTGAAGAAGACACAGAAGAAGAAACAATCCAAGGCAGGCTAATCTTAGATTCAGGGGAAGACTTACTTCATAGCTTTGCCAATAAAGGAATAGGTCGCTACACTCTCCAGACTTCAGGTTCCGAAGTAATCGAGTTGACCATTGCATTCCTGCTTGAGAAAGCATCAGAAGAGAATGAAGAAGAGCTACAAACACCTATTGACCAAGATGTGCTCAGGTATTGTTCAGCGGGTGACTATTTGACTGTTTATGTCAAGGGTGAACATCATCCAGTAAGTAAATGATATATGCATGTATGAATGAGAATGATTAATTAACAAATTATGCAAGACTTGGAATCGATATTGGGCAACTTATGAGTCACACCAGTTAGTCTTGAGGCTAAATGAGAGAGGCAAAGGAGAACCTGTAGTTCGGTTTCTACTGCGAGAATTAAATCATGTTAACATCAACCCTTCTGATGATATAAAGGAGGAGATCTATCTTGGTAAGAAGCATGGTATGATTCTGACATTCGGCAAGCATTGCATCTTCCTGTTTGGTGACAACTATCAAAGTATCCGCTTCTGGAAATGCTTACTTGAACAATATGCCAATCCTAGCATACAGTCTCATAGCATAATTCCTAAAAAATATCTATGGTCTTTGTCGGTGGCGCAGTGAATAAGCGTGTTTTGATTGGGCAATAAAATTTTTCGATGCTAGATTTCCTATTTTGGTTCTCGAGCTAAAAAGTAAGTGAGTAGTGAAAAAAATTAGCTAGTGTTATAGTAGGGCGTAAACAGTGTTCAGAAAAAAAAATAGCGAAAGCGATAGAATATGAAATTTTGTTTACTCCCCCCCCCCTCTTTTTTCTCCCTCTTCCTCTCTTTTTCTCTATTTTTTACTTTAAGAAAAGAAAAGAAATAGCTTATAGAGAACTATGAACAATGGTACTTCTAACAACAGCAGCTTAGATCAGCAATTTGGTAAATTTGAATATAGAGTCGTAGTATATGAAGGATACATAAAATAACACAGTTCTTTACTTTTATGCTTGCAATCAATAAGCTGGTATGAGCCTTAACAATTCTCAAAAGCCTGCATCTCGTTATGTGCCTCCTCACATGAGAAGCCAATCTTCCAATCGCGCAGATCGATCCAACAACGACAATCCTCCCAGAAACAACAACGGTTGGAACGATTGGAACAATGGTGAGCGTGTTCCTCGCCCTCCTCGTCAAGAAGGCGGTGGCTGGAACTCTTCTTACTCAGATATGCCTCGCGGCGGTAACAGATATGGTGGCCGTTCTGACTTTTATGAACGTGGATCTTACGGCGGTTACCGTAACAACCGTCAAGACTCCAACTACCATCGTCGTGATGAAACTCAAGGTTACTGGAGAGATGGTGTTCATCACATTGGTAACCGCAATCCCCGTACTGAAAAGGATCTCTTTGGTACTCATGATGATGCCATCACTCAACACACTGGTATTAACTTTGAGAAATATGATGACATTCCTGTTGAAGCCAGTGGTCATGATTGTCCTGAGCCTATCACTAGCTTCACTTCTCCCCCTATCGACAGCCATTTGTTGAGCAACATCGAGTTGGCTAGATACACTACACCTACACCTGTTCAGAAATACTCTATCCCTATTGTTGATGCTGGTAGAGATTTGATGGCCTGTGCTCAAACTGGTTCTGGTAAGACTGGTGGTTTCCTTTTCCCCGTTTTCTCCGAACTCTTCTCAAAGGGTCCTGTCTCTCCACCTGCTGAAGAAAGCAACAGTGGTTATCGTGCTCGCAAGGCTCATCCTCAAGTCTTGATCCTTGCACCCACTCGTGAATTGGTTTCTCAGATCTACGATGAAGCCAAGAAGTTTGCTTACCGTTCTTGGGTCAAGCCTGCTGTTGTCTATGGTGGTTCTGACATTGGTGCTCAAATCCGCAACATTGAGCGTGGTTGTGACTTGTTGGTCGCCACTCCTGGTCGTCTTGTTGATCTTCTTGAACGTGCCCGTATCTCTCTCTCTCTTGTTCGTTTCCTTGTGTTGGATGAAGCTGATCGTATGTTGGATATGGGTTTCGAACCTCAAATTAGACGTATTGTGGAAAAGGAAGATATGCCTCGCGTTGAAGACCGTCTTACTCTCATGTTCTCCGCTACTTTCCCTCGTGATATTCAATACTTGGCCCGCGATTTCTTGAAGGACTATATCTTCTTGTCTGTTGGTCGTGTTGGTTCTACTTCTGAAAATATTACTCAAAAGGTAGAATATGTTGAGGATGAAGACAAGCGTTCTGTCTTGCTTGATATCCTTCATTCCAACGACATTGCCGGACTCTGTTTGATCTTTGTTGAGACTAAGCGTATGGCCGACTCTCTCTCTGACTTTTTGTTGGATCACAACTTCCCTGCTACCGCTATTCATGGTGATCGTACTCAACGTGAACGTGAACGTGCTTTGGAGTCTTTCAAGACAGGTCGTACACCCATCATGGTAGCCACTGCTGTAGCTGCTCGTGGTTTGGATATTGCCAACGTCTCCCATGTCATTTCTTATGATTTGCCCACCGATATTGATGACTATGTTCACCGTATTGGTCGTACTGGTCGTGCTGGTAATACTGGTCTGGCTACTGCTTTCTTCAACCGTGGTAACAAGAACATTGTTAACGATTTGATCAGCATTTTGGAAGAAGCTAACCAAGAAATCCCTGGTTTCTTGGAATCTATTGCCAGAGAAACTCGCTCTTATGGTGGTCGTGGCCGTGGTCGTGGTCGTGGTGGAGGAGGTAACTTCGGTGGTAGAGATTACAGAAAGTCCAACAATAATGATTGGAACTCCAACTCCCGTGATAGCGGCTTCCCCTCTTTGGGTGGCGGTGGTCGCTCCGGTGGCTACAACTCTGGTTACAGTGGTAACAACAACAACAACAGCAACAACAACAACAACAACAACGGTGGCAATGTTCCCCTTCAATATCAAACAAAGACCAGTTGGTTTTAATTTGTTTGAAATCTATATGCAACAAAAAAAAGGAAAGAGGACTTTTTCTCTTGCTTTTCTACATCCCTTTTTCTTTATTGTCTAGTGATTTAGTTTTTCTTTGTCTTTTTTTTTGACTTTCTTATCATTACTACATACATATTTTTCTTTATATAGTCATTATATTATAGATTTTTAACTTGAAAAAAAATATCTTTTTTGTAAATCATTAGTCTTTTATTATTGATGTTGTCGAAAGAAAGGAACAAGTGTAAAGCCTGAAAAAAGAAAAAGAAAGGATATCAATGTAAATAGAGAAAATAAATAAACGAAATCAAAACAGGACATCAGGTTGCAATGTGTGTTCTTTGAAGAATCAACCATCTGATAGCATATTGAATAGCTTCGATTTGCAATAACGATTGAAGTTCCAGACAGTGTCAATACACTTTGCTACTATAAACGGCATGATTTCAAGCATGACATAAGAGAAATTTCTTATATGGTTTCGACAGAGAAACAAGCCAATATGCTGTAAAGTCATTCGTGTTGATTCAATTCTGGACAGCAATGGGTCTACAAAAAAGGATAACTCAATCGATCGTATCACAAACTACGAAACAAGCATGAATTTACCTAAACTTAAGCCTAAGAAGGGAAATTAGAATTGACATATAACGCAGCCAATTTACGTACTCATTGAGGCATTGTTGACAAAAGCCATGGTATGGTAATTGAAGTGTCAAAAAAAAGTGTGTTAAAAAAAGAGAAGAAGAAAAAATAAAACGAAAATGAAAAACTTGGATGATTACATTTTGTTTAATAGATTTAAAGCTGTCTTTAGATTTGCTGATTACTAACAATGACATAAATAAACATGTAGCTGCAAATGTCATAATGTAAGTGCCACTGTTCAAGCACCTTATGAAATCAAACCAGTTGTTATGTGCTGTTTACAAAATGCTCATTCGACTTTAGATTCTTATTGTAGCGCTTCGACATAGCATTGATTTTGGCTCTTATTTCAGTTCTCAAAACACTACCATCTTACCTAATTGAGAATATACATGTATAGTGTAGATGTACGCAAGGATGCTATTCAATCTTCCTTCTCGGAGATATCTACATGTAAACTAGCACTAGTCTTTCTTTTGGTTAAGATGGTCTTTCTCAAGCAAGATATGTCTCCTGATACAAGCCTCTAAATATTTAGACATAACAGCGGGAAATCTCAAACTGCACACATGGCAAGATTGCATTGTCAAACTGAATTTGTTTTGTTTATTGAAGGATCTACAACAAAAGCATTGTTTGTCATATCCTTACAATACTATGATACATTCCTTTTCGTCTTCATGAAAAGAAAAAGGAGGACAGGGAAATACTCTCCGAGCAAGAAAAAGGAGCACGCTTTTGCTTTATGCTGTTTATGAAAGAAAAATTATGTAATCGAAGATTTCAAACTAACAGCATTTGTGTCATTTGTCACACTAGCGGGTTTGACCTGTCGAGTAAAGAAAATCAACTAACATACTGATCCTACCTACATATAGTGTCTCTGTTATCAAACATCAAATTATCTAAATCTTTTACAATAGAATAGCCAAGCTACAACAGCAATCATCAAGTTTGTTTTGCTTACACTACTAACATATATCTTCATAATATATTTCATGCAACAAGAATCAATAAACTTATATATAAATGGTATGCTTAATGCATAGGTAGAACACTGCTTTTATAAAATTGGAAAGACAAGTTTCATGTTTTCAGTTTTCAAGGAAAAAAAGAATTCTTTTAATAAATAGATAATACGTTTGACAAGTAGTAGAGTTGTGAAGGGAATAAACAGGTTACAGAATTATATGTACAAGGAGTGGTAGGTAGAATTAGTGAAAAATAAAGTATCTAAGCATAAGCTGAAATCAATTCTTTGATAGCTTCCATGGTACCAAAAATCAAACCGACAACGCCCAACAAGACGGTCAAGGCACACCAAGCAAGTTCATAGAAGGGTTTGTTGCGAATACCAGTGAGCTTGAGGTAACAGGCAATAGGAAGCACAAAGATAAGAATACAATTGGCAAATGCACCAATAAGGGACATCAGAGCACCAAAGTGGGGAACGGTACAGGCAACGACAGCAACGACACCCATAGTAGCAATACGAATAGCAGCACGGATGAGGAATTCCTTGACTTTACCGAAACGTTCAACGCTGATGTTAAGCATTTCTTCAATATCAAGAGAGAAAGATGTAGTAAGAATGGGTGCAGCCATCAAAACGTGGAGAGTAATAATGACGACAGCAACAGTTTGAGCAACACCAGCAGGGATACTGTTATAGATAGGAGAAACAACGTTATCACCATAGATTAAGTAACCACTGATGGCAGTAATGAAATACAAAGCAGCACAAGTAGAGAGACCAGCAGCAACTACTTTGGGCCAGTCACGAGGAGTTTTCATAGAAGCTTCAACGTGAGGGTAAACAACATTACCACCGAAACTGAAAGAGATGGTACTGAGAGCGATAGGAAACATTTCCCAAATGACAGCATGGTGAACAACATCGACTTGGTTAGGTTTGTCGATGGCAGACATAACCAAACAAATCAAAACTACGACAACAGTAGCAAGAGCACCAAAAGCAGACATCCAGGCAACTTCCTTCAAAGTCTTAACCAAGATAAAAGGGATAGCAACAATAACACAAGAGATGATGATCCAAGGTGTGTTGCCAATTTCAGCAACAGTACCTTTACATAATTGATTCAAGTTAGTACCAGACAAAACCATGTAGAGAATAGGTGCACCCAAAAGAATCCAAGCATTGAAGAAAAAGGTGATCCAGCCACCAATTGTACCGAAAGCAGTTGTAGCGATTTCCTTGTATGTTGTAAGACGAGTCCTTCCGTTGGCATAAAGGCAGCGAATCAAAATAATACCAGTGTAGACAGACATGCACCAAGACAAAGCGAGGATAAGAACACCTAGCCAACCACCTAAATCAGACAAAAGCAAAGTTAGCAAAAGAAAAATTCTACATAAAGAATGAAATTTTACCTTGCTTTAAGGCTACAGGAAGACCGAGGGTACCTGTACCAGCAACAACACAGACGATGTTGAAATAAGCCATTTTACTTGAGCCAGCATGTTCACGGTTGATATCAACCATGCCTTCGTTGGCATATTCATATTCGCGCTCTAAAATAGGAAACACAAATAAGAATTTGAATGGAACTGAATAGAACAATCTATCTTATTATTTACCACTAGCAACATCATTGATTGAGTGCTGATAATCAGCTTTCTTCTCGTTAAAGGAGGTCATAAAAAATGGCAAGTTAAAGAGAAGTTTAAAGAAAGAAGTAAAGAAGAAAGTTGATATTAATTTGAGAAACACGACACGAAAGAGGTCTCTTTATATACCAATCCAGAAAGTAAGAGAAACCTTCTCATAGGTTCCTTGATCCTATCGAATGTGGATCCAATTACTATCTTTATCACCATAAATAGATAATAGGGTTCTATCAAAGTCATATGCTCTTAAGGGTACATAATGTCTCTAATTGGACAATTAGAGTTTGTACTACCTGCAAGGTTATTTTCAAAACCAATCCTTTTTAGTTGGTGCATTTGAAGGAAGGAAGAGAGAAACAGGAAATGTACAAATTCGTTTAAAATTCACTACCAGCTTCGGTGCTTTTTTTCTATTGTGCTTTAAGTTTAAATATAAAACAAAAGCGCCCATTCTTTTGCGGTGACCAGTTAGTACTCTAGAAAAGCTGCATATATCTAATCTCGCATTTATCTATTCTCGTGAGCATTACAACCCTACATAAAATGGAAACATATTTCAGATTGAGTTTTTCTCACGGGAAAAATCACAGAGATATCATATAAATAAGACACTGTGCGACCTCCCATATCGATCGTGTCAAGTGCACCAATGACTCAGAACTAGTGCCTCATTTGATTAGCTCCAAGGACCTTCCGGAGTTGTCAATTTCAAGCTCAACACATTGTCTCTATCCAACCAAAAAGGAAGGGCAGAAGAAGCAGAAGAATTTGTAGGGTCGAGACAGGACTATTGTTCAAAAATTCTAACACATAACCTATCATTTCCTTAAGATTCCTTCAAGTTTGTTGGATCGAACTTTTTTCTTTTAAGAAGAAACGAAACATAGAAGAAGGCAAGAAGAAGGTATACAAGATAAGGGCTTGCTTTGTTATCTTTATTTGTTTAGTATCTTAGGATACACATTAGTTTATAAATAGTAGTTTCATCCAATCAATGCTTGCAAACTGGATCGGTATATCTAGAAAAAGAAATAATTAAGTATGTCGAAGATTTAAATCGCATAAAGAAAGTGTCAAGAATAGATTGTTCGTCAAATCGAAATCGCGTATTTTGAATTATTGAGTTGATCTGCATCGCTCAGAGTTTCACTACTAGGACAGAAGCAAAATTGAAGAAGGCTACGTTGTACTCATTACAGCCCATTTATGGATATGGGTTGTACACTGAGAAAAAAAAACTACGTCAGCAAGAAGCAAAGACGATACATTTAGAATTCACAGAATGCGTAGCTCTTGCAATTTCAGAAAGGCTCTTTAGCAAAATATATGAGTCGGAATAGCAATAAGCTTTTTGAGGCTCTCCAAAAAAACGTTACTGCCAATTCCGATCGTTCTGGAAACCCTACAACGATTTCTCCGTTCTTTCTTAACCAGGAATTACACCTGCTTGTATGACTTTGATCTCAAAAGGACTCTTGAAGGAGATTTTTTTATTTTGTTTAAAAACGAGTCTAATGCTATTCTAAAAGTTTGTAGAATGGTTTTTGTGGATGAAGTTAAAGTTTGTCTATTTCAGCAAGCCGCGTCTATAAGTTGTCATACTATATGAGATCATCTGACTTTGCTTTCAAGATGAAATGTAAGAAGCAATGATGTCCTACGCAAGCTATACGAAACAGAAAGAAACAATTAGTTCTTATGAGCTTACGCTTTGTTCATTATATCTTTCAGGAACACGCTTTGTTTAAGTAGAATAAAACATGAATATCCTATTGGGCGCTTACATTAGATTAATTAGCTTGCATTAACTTGATGTTTTGTTGGGATGCATTCTGCTTCATAAAACGACCAACGGAACACAACACAAATGTTTGCGTGCTACTTATAAACAAAACAAAAGCATTTAGAGAGCATGCTGTTGATGTTTGTACACGTTTGACAACTTGATTAGGCCGCACTAGAGGAATTAGCAATGCAGAGTATCTACTCAATTTGGTAGTATTTGATTTATGTGTATGTTGGATTTTGGAGTACAACTTCAAAACCTAATTATACCTCTTCCAAAAGGCTTCTTATGCAAGTATAATGAACTTAAAGTTTAAGACCATTAAATACCAAAAGAGAATTCTGGATTGCATGTATTCTTTAGACCACTTGTGGCTAGATATATTGAATTCGACGTAAAAGTATAGCTAAAGTCTTACAAAAAATCTAAGATATGAAGCGAAATGAATCTCTACTACTTTGTCAAAAGCTTTATGAAGCAGGCTGAAGAGGGAATGCAGTTGCTCTATTTGGTAGCATGGCCAAGTTAGAAAAAGCCGTGTATGTCTTCTAAAATGATTCGGGATGGACTCCAAATCATAAAGCGATAACTACGGATGATTGATTTAACTCAAGAGACATCAGTCAACGCAAGGCTTACACAGTACACCTGATTTCACGAATAAAAATCAAGACTTAGCTGCCACCCTCTCCCATGAGCAAAAACCATTATAAAGCAGTTCTTTTTCTTCAATCTTCTCTAGCAAATTGAATCTATTTGCTTAATCCTCTCTGGCTTTCGAAAGTAGATAAAGAAAACAAACATGCTTGGACTGGTTGACTCATGTTCGTCAACAGATTCAAAATCTGACTTGAAAGCACTACAGACTCCTTGCAACCTAAAAACTTGATAAAGAAGATGTCGTCCTGTCTATTTAGAGCATTGCGCTTCAGCTCGCAGAACCTTCTTTATTCAACCTCAAAAATCTACAATAAATCTGTTGCATTGAAGTGGATTTATTATCAGCCCCGGCAAGATTTGATCTTGAGTTTACCCCATACTATATTATTAACCTGATTTTTTAGCAGAGACTGTACTAAAAGAAGGACGGTAGCCTTCTGATGTACTGGCTAATACAAGAATACTCTGTCCCAAGGCGTTGAGTACTAGCTCACTCTATTCTGTAGGTCTGGCATGTTTGTTAGAATGGTAAAGGTGTTGCCATGTTTTTACTCAAAGAGACTTAAGACTGTTGTCAAAGTACGCTTGTCAAGAATAGATCACCCGAGGCTGCTACTCTTTTACGCTTTTGGATATCAAGACAATAAGCAGCCTTTCTCAAAAAAGAAAAAGAAAAACGGCATTATGGCTCTCTTTATCTCATCTACATAAGCAATAGCCAAGAGAACGCGATTAGAGCCATTGCTATTAACTGGACGCCACTACGAGAGGGAACTAAATCTCTCTTTCTCTTTCTTTTCAAACTGTACAACTCGCCTTGTTATCATAGAAACCTCAAAAGGATGAAAATAAACTAGGAAAGTTCTTTTGCTTACCTGGGCAAGCTTTTCCATGAAAAGAATTTGTATTTTGTCTGAAACCAAATGAGCTGATAGTGTGTTTTGGATCAAAATGATTGCGGTATATTCTATTTAGTCTCTTCATCAAATAAATTTCTCACGGTGTGCTGCCGTTACAAATACATACACACGTATCAACTTTGTGTCTTTGAAAAGCGCTAGTATTATGAGTGGTGCTGCTACACAAAATACCATCCACACCACGGTAGTTTAAACCAAGTATTTGTCTCAAGCCTAAAAATATACTATAGGAACAGATCCAATAGTACAAAGGTGGTAAGTGTAGTTACTCAAATTACTCATAGTCAGTTTCTTAGTTCGTGGGAGCAGGTTAGTATCATTTCGACATCCTGAATTCCTCTATGAAGTATACACGCGTTAGCCAACCCTTATAAAGCTTATGATGTTTGTCTAGTCAAACAGTAAGAAAAACAAAAGCAAAAGAATAATGAGTTCTTGTGTTGTCTCTATTGTTTCTTTTCAAGAACAGAAGATCTCATCAGAAATGACAAATACATAATACCCAACAACATTGAATGTCCATTTGACTTTCTCAAACAATCAACATGCATAACTGTTGTTTTTCAAGAGAGAAATTAGCACCGAGGTGATTAAATAACAATAAAACGATGGTATCGAATATCTATCTACATGTTTATATAGTTGTGTGAGAGAATATTTACAGTCTTCTTAGTATGAAGACTTGAGCTCCTTGATGGCATCAATGGTACCAAAGATCAAGCCAACAATACCTAACAAGACGGTTAAGGCGCACCAAGCAAGTTCATAAAAGGGCTTGTTACGAATGCCAGTAAGCTTGAGATAGCAAAAGATGGGCAATGCAAAGACCATAGTACAGTTTGCAAAAGCACCAATCAATGACATCAGTGCGCCAAAATGAGGTACAAAACATGCAACAATAGCGACAACAACCATTGTTGCAACACGTACAGCTGCTCTGATGATAAACTCTTTCACTTTGCCGAAGCGCTCTACGTTGATGTCAAACAATTCTTCAATGTCAAGGCCAAAAGAGGTGGTTAAAATTGGTGTTGTTGCAAGACAATGAATAGTTATCAATACGATCACAACAGTCTGTGGTGGACCGGCAGGAATCGAGAAATAGACTGGGTTTGACACTTGGTTGCCATAAACAATATAGCCCGCTATAGCTACACACAAATAAAGAATAGCACATGTACTGAGACTGGCAACGCTGATTTTAGTCCAATCTTGAGGTCGTTTCATAGAGGCTTCTACATGAGTGTAAACTACATTGCCGCCGAAACTGAAAGAGATAGTACTGAGAGCAACGGGGAACATGTCCCAGATGACAACATCATGATGAACATTTGTATGGTTGGGACTATCTACACCACACATAACAAGCACAATAACTACAACGACCATAATTGTCAATGTACTTAATGTGGACATCCAAGCAGCTTCTTTCATGCTCTTGATCAATACAAAAGGGATACCAACAATGACACAACAGATGATGATCCAAGGCTTTAGGCCTAGTTCAGCTGAAGTACCTTGACATAGTGTATTAATGTTAGTACCAGAGAGCACAAGGTAAAGGATCGGAACACCCAACACAATCCAGGCATTAAAGAAAAAGGTAAGCCAGCCACCGAGCCAGCCAAATGATGATGTAGCAATTTCTTTGTAAGTGGCAAGACGAGCCTTTCCATTGGCATAAAGACACCGAATCAGAATAGTAGCAGTGTAAGTTGACATAGACCATGACAGGAACAGGATAACAAGACCAATAAAGCCGCCTTGTCTTAAGGCATAAGGCAAGCCAAGAATACCTGTTCCTGCAACAACACAGAAGATGTTAAAAAATGCAACAAGAGAAGAGCAGCCGTTTGTACGATCTACATCTATAAAGCCAGATTCTTCAAATTCGAAATCATTTTCTGTAATATTCAATCAGTACAAAAGAGGAATTGAGTGTTCAGGTAGTTATGATCTCACCTTCTAAATTAGAAGAGGAGTTTTCTGTTGATATCTTTTGTTCCAATTCTTTTTCTTTTATTGACATCTTTGGTAATGATAAAAATGAAGAAAGAAAGAGGAAAGTAAATTTTATTGTCAAGGGGTTCGGTTTGATTTCTTAATTTCTTTCGCCTCTAAAATTTTTTTTTCTGTCTAATACACTTTAGGTATTTTCTAAAAGAGGCCAAGTGTGCTTTTCCCTTTTAATTCTTTGTTTTAGCTTTTTCTTTTTCGAAGCAAACAAAATTTGTACCTTTTTTCTGTTTTTCGCACCCTTTTCCTTTCGTTGCAATCTTACTTTGGACTTTTATAAAAATAACTTTTTTTTTGTAAGTTCTGGGTTCCAAAGACTATGCCAAATAAAGGGAGGAAATGAAACCAGAGAGAGTGAGGAATAGGAAATGTGTTGGAATCAAACAGGATATTTTTTTCCCTTTCTCTTTTCTTTTATTCTACTAGGTGTTATAATCTTTCTTTGGTGATCGAATCAAGCGATGACGCTTTTTTTTTATCTTTGTTGTTGTTTGACACTGGGTTTTGAAGACTGAGCTTACATTTTAATGTGAGACAAATTAAGATGAGTCAGTAACCCTCCATATTCTAATCAAGCGCCGAGAGGGTTGTTATGTGCGGTACTTGTTTACTACTTGAAAGGAAAAAAGCGGGTAGAAAGCTCAGAAACTCAAGAACCCAACTTACATAAGAGGGTAGACGAAAACATGTAACTTTAATTTGACAGGAGGTGCTTGTCTTACTAATAGATGAAGTGAGCCAATCTCTTTAGAGTTCGATATGATTAGATAACTATAGATAAAAAGAGCCTTTTCTTTTATTTTTATTAGGATGGTATCGTTATAATTTAATTGTAAATGCTTTTTTTGTGTGTGTCTATAATACAAGGAAAGGAATATGCAGATAACGAGCTTAAGAGAATGCTGCAACCAACTCACGGATAGAGTCAATACTACCGAAAATTAAACCAACAATACCTAAAAGTACTGTAAGGAAGCACCAAAACAGGAAAGGGATAGACTTGTTTCTAAAGCCAGTGAGCTTAAGGTAAAAGACAATAGGTAGCACAAAAATAAGAGAGCACTGGCCAAACGCACCGATAAGAGACATAAGGATACTAAAGTGAGGGACTGTGCAAGCAATAACACCAATGACAGCCATGATGATGATACGAATTGTAGCGCGAATTAAAAACTCTCCTAACTTGCCGAATCTTTCGACAGTAATGCCCCACATTTCTTCAATATCAAGACTGAATGAAGTGGTGTAAACAGGTGCAGATGTCAAGACATGGATGGTGATAACAACACAAGCAATGATTTGGCCGGCTCCTGCAGGTAACGAATTGTAACTAGTAGATAAAAAAATTTTTTTGAGTCAATGTAATGAACCAATAAGACAAATAAGAAACTTACATAGGGTTCTCAACTCTGTCGCCATAAACGGCATAACCACAGACAGCAATGATAAGATAGAGTGCAGCACATGTAGAGAGGCCAGCCAATGCAACCTTTGACCAATCTCTAGGCTTCTTCATAGAAGATTCAATATGGGGGTAGACGACATTACCACCGAAACTGAAAGCAATGGTACTGAGAGAAATAGGGAACATGCTCCAAATGACAGGGTCATGATGAACATCGACTTGGTTAGGTTTGTCAATGATTGACATAATAAGCACCACGAACACAACCATAAGAATAGAGATCATGCCAAAGATACTGACGACAGCAACCTCTTTCATTGTCTTCAACCAAATGAAAGGTATACCAACTACAACACAACTGATGATTGTCCAAGGAACAACACCAATTTCAGCTACAGTTCCTCTGCACAATTGATTAATGTTTTGTCCAGACAACAACATATACAAGACAGGACCGCCGAGAAGAATCCAAGCATTGAAAAAGTAGGTGATATAACCACCAATTTTACCAAAAGCTTCAGTAGCTACCTCCATATAGGTACTCAGTCTTTGTTTGCTACCAGCATATAAACACTTGATTAGTAGAATGGCGGTAAAGATAGACATTGACCAGGAGAGGAATAAAATCAGTAGACCAATCCAGCCACCTTAAAAAAGAAGAGAGAAGGCAAGATGTTAATAAATGCCTTTTAGAAAAAGCTAATAGAATGTTTTGTTTTACCTTGCTTTAAGGCTAAAGGAAGACCAACAATACCAGAGCCGGCAACAGCACAAACCACATTCAGATAGGCCATAACTGAGCTACTACCCTCAGGTCTGTCTACGGGACCAATACTAGGCTCTTTTTCACTGATGATCTCATGTTCTAATAACAAGTTAATAAAAAGGAGAGGAGCAATTCAATGTTATTTACCACTTGCTGTCATATCATGTGCATTCATATCCTTTTGATAGCTGCTCTGAAGAGCATCTTGCTTCTCGGGCACAGACATTGGTGGAAGAAAAGATAGGTTTGATTGAACAGAAGAAGAAAAAGAGTCAAGATGTCTTCCGATCTTTCACAATTTAATCTAAACATAGCGGAATTAAGCGGGACAAGAAATCATGAACTAAAAATTTTCTTTACTTCTTTTTTTTCCTCAAATGATATTAGTAGCGCCTTTGCCCCTATGTCGGTAATTCCTAGCTTGTATGATTCCGTATTTTTTTCGCTCACAATCTGCACTTTGAAGAGGTTACACTTTTCTGATCTGAGTCATATCCTTCAGAACATTTTGACAGCCACTGGTTCTTGTACAACATGTGGGTTTCCAAATTCAAGACACGCAATATGTCGAATTACTTTTTTTTGAGATGTTATCTTTGGACAGGGCCTATTACCCATACTGTTTTGGGTTGTGTACTTGATTCTCTTAATTTGGACATGCATGCTTTCGAGAAATTCCATCGTTTTATCGATAAACATTTTGTTTTTATTTGTTGAAATGTCCAATGCCTCTTATAGATATCAATTGCTTCTTATAGATACCTAGTGCCTCTTATAGATACTTGATGCCTCTTATAGATATACGTATACCATAAGAAGTAATCTCAGGCACATGACAATTATTTTATTACTATAAAGTGCAAGTGAATGTATAACTATGACAGGCAGTCTGTGCATCATTTTTTAATTTCTTTGAAGCTTTCTGTATAAACTTCAAGAAAGCTATTCGTCACACTTGTTTCATCAAGAAAAAATTTATTGCGGTTTATAAAAAAGAATTCTAAATATTCTTGATGCTCTTTTCTTTGTGTGTGTATGTTTTCATTCACTTTACGCGTCTTAATTGATACAAATAATTTTTTCTATGTCTTTTATCCTTATGAAATAATAAGAAAAAAGAAATATGTAAAAAGATTCTGACAATATGTAGATCTCACACTTTCAGTATTTTTCAATAGCTGAAAGTTTCGCTATTTATTAGAACTCAACAATAAGTGCTAACATATTTGCCAAAAATAAAGTGGCTTATTGAAAGAAAAGACTGATTTTGCAGATCTAGAATCAACATCCATTGTTGAAAAATATCTAAATAAAACCTCTTTTTTGTTAACAAAAACCAGTGGTTTATTACCAGTATAAAATTTTGTTGTGCAAGGCGGCAACAAAACGACAGAAACAACTTAATGAAAACTGAATGCATTCACTTTAATCATTGAAAAACAAGTGTATCCAGCTCCTGTTAAATCATCCTAACCAGCTTCTCTTTATGTTAGTTTAGCGCGTATACAGTTGGGACGCGACTAATGATGAAGATTACCAAGTGTTTTTTAGAACTGTTAGTAGCCTTCTACAGGGGTATCTGTCCATTGATACGTATATCAAGATATTTATACTACAATAGTCGCTTTATTTAAGAGTGTGCATATTCTTGAGAAATACACTCTTATATTGAGCATACTCTTAAATCAAACACTCTTAAATCGAGCGACTACTGTAGGTTAGATATATACATCCTTTGTAAAGTCTGTTACAACGGCAATCTTACAAAGACAGATTAAGGGGCTTGGTAACATCAGCAGAAAATACTTTTAATATAATACGAATGGCTCTTCTGTAAATATCAGCCTTTGAAAGTACACGTTTTGAAGCCTTTCCAGCAATTCATTTGAATCAAGGATTTTATATGTATTGCCTTATTTTTCATTCTATTCTTCATAGCGACAAGAGAATCACTAAAATAGCTGAATAATGGCTTGACATACTCTATTTTTGGTTATCTTGAGTTATTTGAACAGAATGATTATATACTACTACTCCAAGTCCTTATATACCGCTGCCTTTATATACTGCCATCTTTGTATGCCACGACTCGCCGATTTATATTGCTAGGAAAACATGAAAGTACAAGTCTTTCAAAGTTGATGAGTAATAATTGCTACATAAAAGAAAAACGATGATATCATAAGAAGAACTCTAGCCGTGGTATATAAAGGTAGTGGTATACGTCCTCTTTCTTATTTAATTTATTTTCCTAATGTGGTACAGGAGCCATTCGATTTAAGAGTATTTGATTATAGAGTGTCATAAATATAAGAGTCGCAATCCTTTCATTTGAAAATCGCTTCAAGCACTAAAATACCATTCGATTTCATTGTATGCGCAACATGATAGTGCGTTTCTCAAGCATATGAACGCTCTTAAATGAATCGACTATTGCATGTTCAGACTTAAGATGATGTTTAACATATTAAATTCTAATTGTCACCGATTAAAACTAGAAGGTGGAGCCATAGGAAAAATCCTCAATTTCGGTTCTGGGACAAAAAAATGGCTATAGAAAGGTCAAATTCACGTCCTATCTCAAAGTTGTCTATGTGTGCCTGTAGTTACATATAACTTTTTTTTTTATTATCAAAACAAAAGCCAGTTTTTTTTTGTAGTTAACGTTTTCACTTTGTAGAACAAAAACTGTCGAGTTTAGTTCAGCTCTGTACTTTTTCAACTGCCCAAAGGCTTTCCTGTTTCTGAGCTTCATCAATCTGCCTCACGTTGTATGCATTTTATGCATTCATTAGGACTTCAAAAGTGTGCTTGCTTATCGTATTAATTGCCTTACTGATCATCGTCGCAAGAAGATGTGATATTATCATCTTGCAGGTGATTTTGTGAAACAACACTTCATCTCACTCGCTCCTGTTATTTGATGCATAGTTTCTTATAGTCTTCTGTTGTGGCAAGCGAAATTGGGATTTCCAATGATCATGCAACAAATGGATAAACAGGGAATCTAAGTCAAAATGACGAAGAGTTTCATTGCTTTGATGCTCGATTAGGGGAAAATGGAACTGAGCAAGTAGAGTTTTGTACTTTTATGGCTATGCAATCTCTTTTTCTTTTTCGCTGTTACTTTCACTTTTCTTTCATTTCTTATGTTTCTCACAGAGTCTCTTCAAGAAATCTCAAATGAGCCGACAAGGTTGGCAAGAAGATAGTCTTTCTTCTATAGCTTTTAGCAAATTGTAGCACTTTAGGTTCCAAGGTTGCATTTTGTTTTCTTTCAAAACCTAGATCGACATACCATGAACTTTTATCGTTGTTGAAAGTAATGCACTGATAGCAGTGTGTTTTTCAAGGACCAAGCACTTAAACTTACTAAGTCTAGTAATGTTATCAAACAAGTAATGCTGACACAATTTCATAGTGTAAGAAAAGCACATTTTGTCATTTTTGAAGACAGTGTTCTAACTTTTCTCAGTGTACAGCCATATCCAACGATGAGGATACTCACAGGTGAGTTTTTTTCTATATCTTGAGAGTAACTACTAACTTGCAAGCGTTTAGTTATCATACATCTACACTCTTTTTTACAGCGTCTATTGCCTTATTGCTGTGATTCTTAAGCACTTCATTTTACTATTCAATAGCTTGCGGGTCCCAACATAATGAATGCGATGGCTTCAACAACCCTGCTAAATCACGTTTCAAGCGTGTCGCATATATAGTTTTACTGTAGATGACTTGCGAAAACAAAAACAATCATTATAAGTTAAACAATCTAATTAAGAAGTCGCTCCAAATATTTCTATATATCATATCGAGTCTGAAGGCATAAAATACAAGAGCTTAAATGCGTTCGTGCTATTCAAAATTAAGGTTTGACTGTGTTTTCTTTCTGTACGACTCTGGACAAGGACAACTAAATTTTTTGTCCGTTCGGAGCGGACAAAAGAGAAACTTATCGACTGTTGTCCGTTCCCAATTTTTTATCGGTGCTAAGAACCACACTCTAAATCTCCTTTCAACGTGGATGAAGTACAGCAACTGAACGATTTCAAAAAATGCTTCTTCCTGAATCATGATTAGCTTGCATTCCTCTTTCCGCTCGAGCACAGCCCACAAGACGTGTTATCAACAAATTTGGTTTCTCTACCCGAAGCAGTACTAACAATTACAAAATCAAGTAGAGCAGATTTGCTGCAAAATTCTGAAGCCTCTCTCAGTGAAACGATTGATGTTCTTTAATTTTGATTACCTGTTTATATACAAACATGCAGTTGTCAACAAGATCCAAACATGATGCCAAAAAACGTCTCCAAAACCTCCTTAGTCATACTTCACATTAACTTAGCTACAGTATCTTTATAGATGTTGTTGATCGGCCTTAGGTGCATCTTATCGGTGCGAGCATCGCACACTATATAATGATTGTGATTGCCATTCACCTTTCTCACAGTTACCACTTTTTTTGCTGGACAAAGTCTAGCTTCAATGACACATGGACAACCTAATTTTTCGCTCACTCTCTTCTTGAGTTTTTGAGAGTGATACCTTCTTGATCTAATAAAGGGTTGACGGATTTACGAGATCTTCGGCATTTTTTTACCACGCTGACAAATCAAGGTGATAGTCTGAAGCTTTTGGTATGCTTTGTCAGTTGTAATTGGACAACTATACTTTTTGCCTAATTCTTGAGCACGAGCTCGAAGCTCGTCAATATCCGAAAATTCGCTACCGACAGAAAAGATCTGCTCCATTTCCTTTTTCATAGCAACAACTTCCCTCAAGTTTTCATCATTGCTTTGTAAAAAGTATTCTTTTCTGGATTCATCAATTTTGTCAGAGATTACTTTTTGAATTGCTTCGTCGCTGTTCTCAATCATCTTGTTGACAGCCAACTCCACGGTACATTTTGCTAAAAAAGGATGTGAGTGAATACTTTTGCCAATGAATAGATATGGAAAAAATGCCGCTTACTGGCTCCAGTCTCTTGAACGCTGGTCCCAATATCGAGTTCAAAGTCAGTGGAGTCTTTAGCAGTAGCCTTGTTTGACATCTCACCGCTGATCTTGTTCTTGAGTTCGGTTTCTTCAACATCGCAAAAATCAATATCAACATCACTGGTTTCGTCGCCAGACTCTACAATGTTGGTTGATAATACATTATCTTGATTCATGTTTAAAAGCGGTTTTAGTCAGATTACAAGAGAAGAGGGTTTTCAGTTGCTCAATGATACTATGCTTTAATCTCAATCAGGTACGAGTTACACACAATCTCTGTTACTAGCACGATCATCAAAAGGACGTCCTCATAAGCCATTACTGACAGTATTTAAGCCACCGAGGTGCGCCAATACTTGAACCTCCTCTTGTTTGGAATCTAAACAGTAAGCATCTGATGCAAAGCAGTTGCTTAGGCTTAGTGGGTTTTGGCAAGCATATCAGTTGTATTGTGTAGTTTCAGCTTTCATGATTTTCCAAGGAAACAAAGATAATAAAAGTATCTCACCATATCAGACAACGAAATTTTTCAGTTGAGTGTAATAAACTAGCTGTTTCAGGAGAATAGTTACCGCATCCAAATTACCGCGTTTTTAGTTTTTCCGTCCAATCAATTGCTAGACAATAATGAATTTAATGAGCTTCATTAGCCCTTATAGAGTCAAACAATCAAAGAGAGGTTGAGTTGAGTTGGAATAGTCACTTAACTCATCTCTAGAATCATACAAAACTTAATTTAGACTGATAGCCCACAGCATTTGATTTTGTGGTGTATGTCTATAGTCAAATCAAGTAAGCTCCATACAATACTAATTGGCTTGATAGCATATAGCTTTTTTACATATTGGATGTGTCATATGATTCCTTTAACCAGACATGGCTTTCGTACAAGAAGTCTCTGCTAAAAGTAAACATACTAAATGGCAATATCTTACATCTTTAAAAGAAAAAAAAAAGGCTAATTTGTTTTGGCAAAAAAAAAAAAGAGAATCTAAGAATTGCTACAATGTAATTTTAAAAGTTTGTTGCCTACACTTTTTTTTCTGTTTGGCAGAAAGCTATAAGAATAGGCTCATGTAATACTAATTTCATAACGGAAACAGAAAAAAAGAATCTGGAAATTATAGGATTTCCAATGAAGAATTGTGAAACTCTCAAAAAGTAAATCAATAATAATGATAATAATAGAAAAGTGTTTTGAATGACTTGCAAGATATAGGCAATGCCCACTTTTATTCTTGCTTTCCATTTGACTTTCTAGCTTAACTCAACTTCATCGCTTATCTTCTTCACCACTGGTTGTAAAAAATAGAAAAAACAATCTCATGATTTTCAAATCTGATTGATGCGGGAAAGTGTGGCATATATCTCGAAAAAGGAAATAAATATATTTTCCACCACGTTCAATCGGGGACCGAAATACTCAAAGCTTAAAAAGATGGACTGATGATTATAAACTACGTAGACTTAGAGAAACCTACAGCACATTACAAAGCAAAATAAACAAAGAAAAGATCGTCTGAGTACCTATACATGGAGTCATTTGCTGCAACTGAAACCATTATGTGACATTTGTAGTAGCATAGTGCCTAGAAAACAAAATCGGATTTGATCGATTGGTATCAAATCAAAGACTCTGCCTATAATTTTGCTTGGGTAAATTTCTTTTTTAAGTCATTTCCTGTACAAATTCCCTATCTCCTACAAGAAAGAAAATGTAATCCTTGCTGCGATCTGGAGTGTATATCAGAATACCAATATTGAGTGTGATTGAGTTCATATTTATTATTTTTATTTTCTTGAAAAATTTGTAAATCCATTAAAGAAACCCCGCACACACAAGTGCCCCGAAAGAAGATAGATTGCTTTACCCTTTTTTTTTCTTTTTACTGCTTCCTTTTTCTCTTCTTTTTTACACTCTTTTTTTCCCTTTCCCCTCATCTCATCTCTCACAACTTCACTCTTTTGAACCCAACAAGTTCAAGAAAGCAAAAAGAAAAAAAGACCAGAAAGTCTGGACAGTGTATGATAAATTGGCAGTAGCGCGTAAATGAGTCCAGATACAAAGCTTATTGCGAGCTTAGTGAACCGCATTCTTGTTAGAGTAAGCGAACCAACTGAGACAAACGATGCTCGTATGGCCAATTGACTTGTGAATTAGCTACCTAGTAATAGTGGAAAGAGATTAGAATTGCTTGAGAATGATCCACTTGTAAATCAGACGTATGTATCTCAAATGAAATAAGTTAAAGTTTCTTTTTTTAATATTTTTGTTTTCTTTAATGTTTATAGAGGTACGAATTGATTGAGAAATAATAAAATAGGCAGCTTCGGGGTTTGACAGTGAAATGATTCTTAACTTAAATAGTTGGCGCTTTGATTGAATTATCAAAGTTTAGACTACCGACAATTACAGCAAGCCTGCTCAGCTTGTTGGACGGTATCAAGGTAGACTATATCGAAACCAAGCATAAGAGAAACAGCTAAAGCTCATACTTCATTGTGTCCCTAGATGCCTTTGAATGAAGAATACTTTCCTTATGAAAACCTACAATCACAACTTTTTGTTCTTCGAATGCTCTCTGCATGCATGCAACATCATTGGCAGTATGTGAGAAACAGTCGATGCGATACTGGCTCTCTTAAAGCACCGTCAACAATAGGCGGATATGAAGGATCTATAAACAGCTTAGAGAGTCCAGCTAATCAGAGTAAATGGTCCGCTGCTGAGAATTCTGTTCCTCTAGAGATGGAAGATCCCCCACCATTCGATGACTTCCTTGCCAAAAATGTAATCAACATCATGTCGAGGATTATGCACCAAATAACTGTGATGGAAGAAAGAGAATATGGACAGGCTACAAACCATATCACTCAGATTATTAGAAATGAATATTATACAGCTAGCAACATTACTCGAACTTCAGCTGATATAGTGTTGGATATCTACAAAGCAATGAGTCGAGTGATATCTTATTTGAGTGCCAGCAACTGGAATGTCGTCTTCAGTAAAATCAGAATGCGCATTATCTACTTATCTACAACAACAGACGAAAATCCTGACTCTTCCGACATGCGATTTTTGGAATGCTGTTCCTTAAATTCTAGACGTTTAAGTACCATACTAGCTGGTAAGAAAGCAAAATGAAAATGACTACAGAACTGTATTGACACCAATGAAAGAAATGTGTTCTACTTTCCCCAACTTGAGAAAGTCAGCGCAGCTAATAGTAGCAGCTATCCTCAGAAGAGCGATATGGGGATGGATTGAAATGTATCCAGGGGAGTTTATGCAACTATACCAAAGTCAAAAGAAGCTTGAAGGTGGACCGGATGTACTTTTTGATATATGTCTATCTTTGGCAGATACTACCAGAAAGAAAGCAATCTTGTGGCCGCTGCAAACTATGCTGTTGCTTCTTTGCCCTGATTTTGTCACAACATGGTCAAAATCCGATCATAATCCAAAGAACGGCTCGAAAAAGACAGTGTTTTTAGCGACCTTAAAAAGCTCTTTAAAACCTGGTCGTATGGCAGAATTGGCAGCTATTTGTTATGTAGATATTTGTAAGGCAGCTACCTATCTCCCCAGAACCGAAGTCTATCCTATTCGCAATATTGTTCCTGAAGTCGAAAACGAACTTCGCGGGCAGTTATTTGACTCAGAGAAGCCGTTACTTGCAGAAAGCCTAATGAGTGGATTGGGTATTATTGTCGATCATCGCTCATTGCTGGCTGATTGTCTTGTTGCTATGTTCCGTTTAAACCCACGACACGCCTTGCGAAGCTTATTTCCTGCTTGTCTTGAACAACGTGCACCAACACTATTCAAAATAAGTTTAGTGAAAGCTTGTTTGGCTATTGCTCTAGAGGAAAACAGACTGCCATGGAATCCTTCTGTCACAGCTTTATATGACTCTCTTTCAGGCCCTCTTCGAAAACTTTTTATAGAATTCGCCAATAGAGAGGCAGTAAAGATAGACTCCAACAATGCCAACCAATTTGTTGGCCGAAAAGCAATGATGAATAACCCTACAAACGACAGGAAAGTCAAATCCAACATGGTCCTAATCAATCAAAATACAGAGAGACTTGAGTTGATACTCGATATGTTGAGATTGTATCAAATCGATCCCAAGATTGCAATCCTTGTATGTCATTTATTATCGCCCTTCTTCATTCTGATTGCTTACATATTTTCTTTATTTTTAATAGGGTGACAATGAGGATAGAGCTGAAAAGAACCCAATTGCAATTGTCGCTATCACAAGTTGTCTCCGCGAAGCAAATCAATATGTAAGAGATGCGGCTGCTATGTGTCTTTACAAGCTTCATTCTCCTAAATACATTGTCGAATGGGGTCCTTCACCACAATTCATGGAAACATTTTGGAGAATATCTTCACAAGCAGTGTTTACATTGGCTAAGCAATTGTTAGACAACAGAGAAAGAGACGATGGTTTGAAGCGATTATTAGAGCTCTTGAAGAAATTGTTTGAATCGAGAAATGAGTTTTTAGCAATGCATCAGGTAACATTTACACTGGCCTGCACATATTTGGTATAGCGATTAACAGATTATGTCATAGGATATTGCCATGCAGGGCTCAGACGTAAGAGAGCGTTTGCAAGCTTCAATTGGGTTAGAGGTAGCTTTATTGGTACTCTTGTGTTCATCCGATATGGAAATTTGTACAGCATCAATCAACTGTTTTGGTCTGATATGCACAGAAGCACGACTTGCGGACAGCGCAGGCGAACCTCATCAAGCTATTTTGATGGCAGTTGAAAACTTACCTATCTATCAACAGCTTTCTGCCAGCAACAATATCTTAACTGGTCGTAAATCCCAGCAAAAACAAATTCGTCGACTGTTACGAGCAATGAGCTATTACGCACCTGGTAACCTCGCAGCGTGGGAAGAAGCTTATAAGCGCTGGAAATACATGACACCCTCAATAATTAAGCCTGCTGACGAATACAAAGACGAATACCAGGAAAACAACAACCCGAGCAGCAACAACTCAAAGCGAGGCGGTCCCGCTTGGACAGAGAAACTCAGAAACAACAACTCTTCTAACAGACAGACACACAGCTTCACAGGTGGTAACCGAGTGGATGCAAACAACTTGGACGAAGATAAAATTTCAGAATGGCAAAATTATGCTGGTTTCTTAGCGGCCTTGGGTGGCATTTGTCTTATGGCCGATGCCACACCCTCTACACCTACTTCACCTGCGACACCCCGTGGTGGATTCCATGATCCATCAGCTTTTAGACGAGTTTCAGCTCCTACTGAATCCTCTGCCATGGTTAACAAATTTGTGGTTGACATGGTTGATTTACTACTTTGCGACAATGTCATTGTACGCGAATGGGTCAAAGAGATCTTAGGTACTGACCTTTCTCCCGCCTTATACCCAATGCTCTTCCGTTATATGGAAACAGTTTTGACCAAATACTTTGGTCCTGATGGTGACCCTATTTGCAATACCCGAAACACTTTGTTTGTTGAACAAGCTATTAGTGTCTTGAAGCTAGTGTTAGATCGCATGGATGACTCTACAGAGAATCTTTTGGCTGTTGATTTTGGTAGTCTAATCAGTCAATATGTCAAGTACCTGAATAAATTAGGAAGTGGACAGGCGGCCTTGAAGGTCAAAATCAAATTCTGTCAGTTGACTGAAGTCTTGATGTCAAAGAAGGACAAGGTTACTTTAAGACAGGAATTCAAATTAAGAAACAAGCTCCTTGAAATCATCGTTGAATGGACTAGTGACTTCTCTCTGGTAAGTGTAATATTTCTTAAATCATCGATCTCTTCTGCTTATCCCCCTCTTTTAGAAACCTGACACTACTGGACAATGCTCTTCTTTCGAAGCATCACTGAGTGAAAAGCTACACAAGGAACTTGATTTGGCATGTCTAAATACTATAGTTGGTCTACTCCATCAACTTCCTCTCCAATCAGCTGATCCTATTCATGAAGGCGACTCGACTCCTATCAAGAGCCGTATCTTTTTCAAATACTTTACTTTCTTCTTAAAGCTGCTCAATAGATGCAGGGATTCAGAGGTAAGCTAAAGACAACTTGATTCTTTTGTTGTTACTGACAAACATAAACATAGACTGAATCAGATAATTCATCTTATCGCATTCGTCCTTATTCTGATATCAGTAACTCTCATAGTTCAAAAGTAAGTAGTCTCATTTCCTTTAGTGCTTCAAAGCATAATATGCTAAAAATATCTTTTTCTTTTTGTTGCAGAGTAAAGAAAACATGTCAACTTATTTGGCACCTCTGAAGGAAAGTACAATTCTTGCTATGTCTAATCTCCTAAGTGCCAATGTGGATGCAGGCTTGAAATATTCTTTGTCCATGGGTTATCATGAAGATCCACAAATGAGAACTGCTTTTATGAAAGTGTTGACAAACATTTTAAACCAAGGAACTGAATTCGAAACTTTAGCAGAGACAGTCATGACAGATCGTTATGAAAAGCTTGTGGATGTAAGTATTCCCCCCCTTTTTTTTCTTTGTTTGAAATCAATGATTTACGACATGATTTGCTCATTTCTTTACTAGTTAATTGTCAATTTGGATCTTGATCTAGCCCTAGCATTATCAGACGTATGTCCTGCCTCAGACATCGAAGATGCTGCTGTCGCTTTGTTGTCATGCTTTCAATCAAGGGGTAAAGCTCTTGTTCTGTTGAAAGCAGTCATCCAAAAAGAAGTGCAAAACACAGGTAAGGATGATACCTAAAAGAGGATGTTGACATATATGCTAAATCTTTTTTTTTTATGCAGATAGTGAGACTGAATTGTTGAGAAGAACAAGTATCGCCACACGTCTTTTGTCTATCTTTGCAAAGCAGAATGGTGCAGAATATGTTCGATCCGTGCTTCAACCTGTGTTTATCAAATTGGCCGAGAAGCCACCAGAAGAAAGAACATTCGAGTTGGATCCCTCCAAAGTCAATAGTGGAGAAGATGTTTCTCGAAACAAACAGAATGTTGTGAGTGCCACAGAGTTGTTCTTAAACGCCATTTGTGCCTCTGCCAATGAAGCTCCTCCAGCCTTCAGAGAAGTGTGTCATTACATCCTCACTTCTGTACGTGAACGATACCCCGAAGCAAAATATACTGCTGTTGGTGCTTTCATCTTCTTGCGTTTCTTCTGTCCTGCCATCGTATCACCTGAGTCTGAAGGGTTGATTAAAGCAAACATGGCTATCTCTCGAGAAATGAAGCGTGGTCATTTGATTGCCACCAAAGTCATTCAGAACTTGGCCAACAATGTTTTGTTTGGTGCCAAGGAAACCTATATGATTGTCTTGAACGATTTCTTGACAAGTAACATTTACAAAGTAACTAGCTTCCTGCGTGAAATATCCAGTGTACCAGATCAATTGACAATTGGCGAAGTATCACAACCTCGTAATGCTCGCCTTGGCATCCGAGAGAGCAGTAGCGACACAATCAGTACCAATAGCGTTGAAGACACAGGCCTTGAGATTCGCCCAATGGAAGAAAAGGACTATTTTGCTTTGCATCGTGTCATGGCAGATAATATGGAACGACTTGCAAGAGAAATAGCAACTCGTCGCTTACGACAAATGATCAGTGTTGAGACTGCCACAGAAATGAAGCGACATTTAGATCGTGTGTCCAACATCTTGGCTCAGTTGGGTAGACCTCCAGAGATAACCAAGCAAGAGTCTGTTGGTCTTCGAAGTTATACACACGCCGCAGCAAACCAGCTGTATGCCGAATTCATGCGTCGTAACAGTCATCGTAGTGTTGAATCGATTATTTCCAAGAACATTTTCTATGAAGGAGGTGTCTCTAAAGCAAATAGACCTGTGTTCTATTTCATCGCAAGAAACGTTACTGCTGATAGCATCGATTTAGAGTTGCTCGTCTATTATATATTACAGGTTAGTATTCAAAAGACATTCTTTGTACCAACTGTCATTCAAACGTCTTTCTTTTTTAGACAATGGAGCGTGCGTCAAACAAGAACATTGACCTTGTACTTGATATGACTTTGTTCAATGCCACCAATGAAATACCCAATCAGTATCTATTACAAGTGTTGCAATTGTTGCCAGTTGATCCTAGTGACATCATTTCCAGCATTATTGTCTATAATCCAAACACCTATCTTCGTAAATATGTCAAGAAGCTGCCTCGTGCCATACCACACAAGATGACAAAGCGTACTGCCTTTGCCGTCACCCTTGCAGAGCTATATGAATACATCAATCCTAGCGAAGTGCGCTTACCGAAATCGACTAGTAAGTATCAGCAGAGAATGTGAAAAGTTGTTGCAAGACTCACCCTGTTGTTTATAAATAGCTTCCTTGGATACCGAGCAATGTCATGTGTTCCATCCTGTCAACAAACTTACTCAATATAAGGTCAACGTGCCCATTACCATCAAGGTGAGCACAGAGTATGTGCAGGTCATGACTGTTCGTAAGCAAGAATTCCTTTATGGTGTCACAACTGTCATCAACGATGTGTTCTTGATCACTGACCTGGAAGACATTGTGCTTATCAACAATAATCGCAACCAAGAAAATGCAAACGAATTTTCCTTTAAATACAACAAGGGCAAAACACAACATGTTTTCTCTTCTATGAAGCGTGAAGCGATTGTCAATGTAAGTAAAAAAAAAATCTTTATAAAGAGCTGTTCTAACTTTATCTTTACATTTCTTTCTATAACATAGACAATTCGTCACAACAAAAGAAGATTGGAAACAGCTAAACCAAACAGCATGTCTGAGAGAGTCATTCGTCCAAATGATGTGCCTGGTAGACTTCTCAACATGGCCTTGTTGAATATTGGTAGTGATGATCCAAACCTTCGTCTTGCTGCCTATAACCTGCTCTATGCCCTAAGTATCACTTTCCGTTTTGACGTGGGCAATCAACTTTTAGATGCACGCGATCTCTGTCTTCCTGCCAACAGTACAGCATTTGTTGTCAACATCAGTGAAAAGATTGCTCAAAATCAACAGAATCTGACTCTTGAATTCCTTAGTGAATGCTTTATTGGCTTCCAAAAATCAAGTGAATCTCTTCGTTATCTGTGCTTGGATTACATGACGCCATGGCTACCTAATCTATCAAGATTCTGTCATAATGCCAGCATTGAAAATGACCGTGATACCATCAAGACAAAGGAAGTCATTCGTAGTCTGATTGATTTGACAGTTGCTCGTACAGATGTAAGAAAGAAGAGTGTTTCATGGAGAAAGATGTACTCATTGTTGTTTAATTAGATGTATAAACTGGTTCAAGCTAAAGTTTGGAAAACCATTGGACATATTGACGAGACACTCAATTTGGTACTTGATGTATTCATCCAATTCTCCATTGAGCATGGTGTCGGATCCATTCAGGCTGAAGCCATGGCAGATACTTTTGTGACCCTATCTAACATTGCTGTTAGAGGAAAGATCGTCTCTAGACTTCGCAAAGTGTTGCAAAAGACATCTTTTAAACCAACTCGATCATTGACAGATCACTGGACCTGGAGCGAGATTGCAGTGCTCATTCGTTTTGTTCTCATGCTCTCTTTCAATAACCGTGGTCCTGTCAAGAGCTATATTCCCGAAATCTTTCACATTGTGTCGCTTGTGATAGGTGTAGGCCCTACTATCATTCGTTCATCTGTCCATGGCCTTGTCATCAATGTGATTCAATCTCTCTGTACAAACATGCCTATTCAGGAAGCCAATGTCAAGAAACTTCAACTGCTTTTGAACGAAATGTCTGATACTAAATACAGACTTCTCTTTGGTCTCTATAAGCCTCAAACAAGTGCCTTTTCTATCTCTTCTGATACACTGACTGATGCAGCTGAGCCTGTTCCTCTTATGGCTCTTGAAACCATTGTCAACAATCTACTGGAAGTCATCAACTACAGCGCTCCTTCTCCAGGTACGTATTGAGCTACATGCCTATTACTGTTGATTTACTGAACTTTTTTCTTAATTAGACATGGCCAATGCATGGAGAGCACGATGGATGAGCTTGGTTGCTAGTACAGCATTCCAATTCAACCCAGCCATTCAACCTCAAGCCTTTGTGGTATTAGGGTGCCTTGGTCGAGAAGAAGTCGATGACGATTTGCTCTATCAAATCCTGGTTGCCCTTCGAGGCGCCTTGGCCATCTTTAACGAATCAGATCCCAACCTTGTTCTGAGTATCATGATGTGTCTCAAGAATACAGTCGAAAGTTTACCTTCTGACTCTCGATACCTCTTGCCTATGTTCTGGGTCGCCATTGCCTTGGTCGAGATCAACAATGGTCCTACCTTCTCCATGGCCGTTGAACTGTTACTGGCTATCCTAAGAGCACTGGATGTAGATGAGTACTTTGCTGGTGATCGTATGGTCGATGTCCTGTTGACAGCACGTGAGCCTATGGCAGAGGTAGCCAACAAGCTGGATCAACTCTGTGGTGTCAATTTCCAGACACACTTTTCTTTTGCCATCGCCAGCATCTTCCTCAAGGGCTTGCGATACAACAATGCAAAGGAATCCATTTTCCAAGGCCTGACTACCTTTTTGGATATCGAATGCAAGCATTCAGATGGTAATGATCATGTCGGCTCACGCAACCTAGGTTATCTAGCTGGTCTTTTGCCTTTAGCCATCAAGACAGAAACGTTGACTGAAGTGTTGCGTTTGGCAGGCCTGTTAGAGCCTGAGCTTGATTTGAATATGGATGATGAAGAAGATATCCATGCAACCAAGATGAACTATGATGGTATTTTCAGTCGGTTGGACGTGTCAGACGAAACAACGGCTCTTTTGCTTGTTTCCATGTTGGCCACTCAACTTCAGGTTGTTGAGAATACACAAGAAAGATTGTTTTTGTACAGTATACTTGCTGAAGCAGCTAGCTCTGTTCCAGATGTATTTATTGTTGTGTAAGTCTAGGTGTATGTCATTAGAGAATGAATTAGCATAGCTCATATATGAATCTTTGTAGATATGATGCTCTTTTACCGAAAATGAATCAAATTGTGTTGAGCAGTACAAGTCAGCCTATCATAGAAGCAGTGAAGACAATTCTGTTGATTGCCTGTTCTGATCCTTCATTCAGTGACAGTGCCAGAAAATCGAAGCCTAGTCAAAAGACATTGCTTGAGCGTGTTGGATTCACTTCTTTGGCGGATCCTTCTTTTGGTGCTACCTCTATCAATGTATTGCAAAATGCAAAACTTGCTAGTGAAGTGATTGAATTGATTATTGCATAGATTGCCTTATATTTATTATTATTCTCATCACTCTTTTTTTATTTCAATGTTTATATTACACACACACTATATTATATGTATAGACATATTATCACCCATTATATCATAGAACACTATTGACTCTGTATCTTTTGGTTTTTTTTTAATGCTATTTAATATTTAACTATCATAAGCCATTATAATAAACTTTTTTTTTTCCTATCCGAAAGATGATAAGATGATGACTCATTAACAAATAGCTTGATCTTTGTATTCGACGGGATTCCTGTTTGATCTAATGGTATTTGAGATGGTCTTGATTTGGAAGAATGGCTCATTTCTCTAAACTAGAATTCCAACTTAACATGAAAATCAAGATATGTGTTTAAAGATTAATTGTGATAATCGTTTAATTTTTTTTGTTTTAACTTTTAAAATGATACATGTTTCTATAAAAGGAATGAAAGAAAAAGAAGTGGGTTGGTATTTACAGAGAAAAAAAAGAGAGATAGAAGGGGAGTGAATAAAGAGAAGAAGTTTGCTTTTACATATGTATAAATTAGTTTAAAAGCAATTGTTTAAAAAAAGAGGTATCAAAATAAGATTAAGAATAATTAAAAAAAAAGATAGAGTCTAAGCTCTAAAGTCTCTAATGAGAGCCTTGATGGCATCAATGGAACCAAAGATACAGCCTACAATACCCAAGAAGAGAGTAAAGGCACAGAAGAGAAGTTCATACCAGGGCTTGTTACGAACACCAGTCAACTTGAGGTAACAGGTGACAGGCAAGAGGAAGACAAGACCACAGTTGGCAAGGGCACCAATCAAACTCATAAAGTCATCAAAGTAAGGAACAAAGATGGCCAAGACAACCAAGATAGCCATGGCAGCAGTACGGACAATACAACGAATGATCCAGGCACCAATCTTACCATGCTTGTCATCACTCAACTTGATCCAGTCTTCAAATTCCAAAGAGAAAGAGATGATATAGATAGGAATGGCCAAGATGACATGGACAGTCATGACAATGACAGCCACCATTCTGGCAGTTTCGTTGTTGAGGGAATCATAGACAGGGGAAAGAGTAGTACGACCATAAGACCAGTAACCGGGAATGGCAGTCAAGAGATAGAGAGCAGTACAGGTACTCAAACCAGCCATGACAGCCCATTTCCATTGGTGAGGCTTCTTTAAGGCATGTTCAGCATGAGGGTAGGTGTTGATACCACCATAAGAGAAGGCAATGGTAGCAAGGGCAGAAGGGAAACCAGTCCAGATGACGCCATCAGTCATGATTGTACCAGCAGGCAGACTGTTATGGTCGATTGGTCCTTGAACCACAACCACAAAGACGGCAATCACAGTACTGAGGACAGCAATGATAGAGATGACAGTGAATTCCTTCAGGGTTTTGGCAACCAAACCGGGAATCAACAAGACAGCACCGATAATACAGTTCCAGGTCTTGAGGTCAAGAGCACCACTGGTATAACGAAGAAGGTAGTTCAGGTTGCTACTGGCCAAGACCATGTAGAGGGCAGGACAACCAAACAAATTAAGAAGGTGAAGTACACTAGCAATGATGTAACCAGGGTAACCAAAGGCAGCCATACCGACTGATTTGTAGTTATGGAGACGATGACCGGGCTTGTAGTATAGACAACGAATGATGATGATACCACTGTAGACAGACATAAAATAAGCCAAGAACATGATCAAGATACCGAGCCAACCACCTAGTGAAGTACAAGAATGAATATCAACGCATGTCTATGACAAAAGTTTCTTCTTACCTAAAGCAAAGGCCTTGGGAAGACCCAAGGTACCTGTGCCTGCAACAACACAGACTACACTGAAATAAGCAGTCATGACAGAACCATTGCCATGACCGAATTCATTGGTGATTGATTGTTCATCTTCAATGGCATTATCAATCGCTGTTTCTTCAATCTTGAAGGTTTGACTGAAGCTGTTTCTAGGGGAAACAGAAATCTTTTCGGATTCTTGAAAGACCATTTAAACAAATTAAGAGAAACAGTTGATGTTTTCTTTTATATAAAAAAAGGGGGGTAAAAGTTGAATGTTAAAAAAAAGAAGGGAAAAAACGGTTTAAGAGACTAGAGAAACAAAGAGGGGTTTTTATACTTGTTTAAGTAAAAAAAAAAAAAAAAATTTTTTTAGTAGACATCTCTATATTTCAAATCAGGGAAACTAACTGATAATAATATATTTAGTTCGCCGATTGGACCATTCACATATTGAATTCGGAACCACTTTGACTGGTTTACAAAGTGTTGGAACGAATCAAATCAAGCCTTTCTTTATTCCAACTTTCTTTTTACTTTAATTCTCTAACTGACAGGTTAAATAGATGGTATAAAAGTAAAAGAAAGAAAGAATAGGAGAGGGAATAAAGTTAAGTAAATTCCCACAGTAAAAGACGATAAGGTTCAACGTTTATGAGATCTTTAGTGTAACCATAGAAACGAGATCACAATAGATTTAATACAAGTTGTGCTGGTAAAATGACCCCTCGTTCTGTTTCTTTTTTATTTCATGTCAAATAGAAAATGATGGAAGTTTCCTAAACTGGTAATTTCTTTATCTCTCTCTCTCTTTCTCTCTCTTTCATAACCACAAGTCAACAGAGTAGTACAGAATCCATAGAGGGAGTAGTTCTTTATTATCTGTATTTTAAAACTTTATCCGTATATCACTTTGTAAATCAGCTCATAAAAAAAAATAAGGGTCAAGAAAGTAACCAATTCACTATAAACAATTGAAAGGTACACTAAGGCATTGTGTCCAAAAGGAAGCAATTCAAGTGAAATAAAGGAATTGCCTTTATCCCTAAAAATAAGTAAAAAAGACGAAAGAAGAATGATCTATCCATTTGCCATCTAGAATACAGTGTATTCCCTTTTGGTTATACTAAGAGTTATCCATTTACTGATGTGTGGATAAAAAAAAACGGGTATTCTCTGAGTTTCAAATCTATATGTTATCTTATCTTGACCAATAAAATAAAACTTTCTTTTTTTATCTTATCATTTTCGGGTAGAAGACCAATAAATAAAGATAGAAGAAGTAAAAAAAAAAATTTTTTTTTCTGAATATTTATAGTGTTGCCAAAATATATTTAGAACTTTTTTTTTTTAGTCACACCAAGATTATAAAAGAAATCAACATTTTAATCATTTATCACTCTTTTTTTCCCCCTTTTTCTCTCTCTCTTTCTCTTTTTTTTTCATCCCTCTTTCTTACAAGTGATAGACAAGCCCAAAAGAAATGGGATATGATGACGTAACACTTTGAAAGAGGAATACCTTACAAAAGAGTATTTGAATAGAGATGAATACACGTCATCATGATAAAGATGTATATAGACAATATGATCAAACGATAAATAGCTTTTGATGATGACTTCATCCTCTTGGACCTTATTAGTGTCCTGCCCTCTCTTTTTTTTTTCTTTTTAGCACTAAAGTTAATTTGATGATTCCCATCATATGATTGGCGCTCTATTGTATTAAACTCTAAACCAAAACAAGTTTAAAGGAACATCATCCCAAAAAGGGGATCGCCGTTGCTTTAAATGAATCGCATGATATGACATCATATTGATGAGAGTGGGCGTACCTTTTTTTTTATTACTATTTACATGAAATTTACAAAATATGATAACAGTTCAGAAGCACTGAAAACTGTTATGAAATCGATCTAATGCTTCAATAGCCTCAAATTCATCTTTTGTGAGATGATCCAAGCTTAATTGAGGTGGATTACAGAGATCGGCTACTGAAAGACGACGACGGGGAGGTGGAGAGAGATCATCCTCTTCTTCTTCTGATGAAGATGAAGATGAGCATAAGGCAGGTGGACGATGTTTACTGTTACTTGAACGAGTCCTTCGCATACTCTTTTTGGCCTGATGGATCACTAGTTCTTGTTGTAGGTTACGGTGTGTCTGTGTATGTTGCATCATGTTGTCAAATCGACTAAAGGCCTTGCTACAACCAGGTACAATGCATAAAAAGGGCTTTTCACCTGTATGCTTCCTTGCATGACGTGCAAGATGTTCACTTCGAGTAAATACCATATTACAATCACCATAACCAGTGCATTGAAATAACTTGGGTTTTGTGTTCTTTGTTCTTTTTGTATGCATTTTTTTTTTAGAGGAATAGAAAGAAAGTGAAAGATTTTTATTTTTTTTAAAAAAGGGGGGGATTTTTATATGAAAAAGAAAAACGCCATTAGACAAATAAAGTAAAAACCATAAAAAAATTTAAATGTCATCATGATTTCTTAAAATGATGGGAAAAAAAAAAGAGTTTTAATCAGGTACCGAATTTCTATAAATTACAAATCATCCATCACAAAATCATCGTGATAACGTCTATATATAAAAAGGGGAAATTGTTGTCAATCATTAGGTGATTTATATGGATCATCCTTACCTTGAATCATCAGTAACAATCTCTTCTTCCATTTCTTCAGCTGTAGGGGCATTCATACTAGAATAGATTTAGTTTCCATTCAGTCATAGAACATAACACATACCTTTCACTCTTACAACTAAAGAAGATCATTCGCTTCAGTTTTCGATTAAAGAAAAAGTAGTTCATGGACCACCTTGGATTGTTGTCAATCATACATTACAGTTTTCTTTAAAGTTGTCTTACTTACAGATAACCTTCTTCTTCATTCATTGGATCATCATCTACATCTGGATTATAGCTATAGACATCACACTCTTCTAACTGTACAATATCATCCAATACATCCCATAGTCTAATCTTATAAGTGATCCTCTCTAATTACATATAGATATATTTACCTGTATCGATTGACAATAGCATCATTACCCAGATTAAATAAGGTAGTATTGACTGAATTCATCACTAGTTCAACAGAGGGTAATTTCAGAAATTGATCTGGTCTAACATCTTCAAAATCATGTTCAGGAAAGGCTGCATTCAGAGTGGCCAAAAGATAGAAGAAAGTCTTGCGTGGTGCTGCCTCTGTTAGGCGTCCAAAGGGTGAGACAATATGAAGCTCATCAGGTGAGATGGAGCCAGGCACTAACAGGTCTGTATTGTATCGACTCTCTAATGTCTTGAATAGCTTTTTATCTGTACCCGCAGATTTACCTTTTTGAGAATAGAGTGTTAGCCAAAGTTATCTATAATATAACTTGTCTTTTACATGAATAGGCTTCTACCCTTCCAGTCAAGACACATTCTGATGTCTCCCATACAAAGGCAGTATTAATTAAATCAAGTGAATCTACTTCAAGAAACTTCATTACGTGCGTGTGTTATATATGTATATATCTAATAGTAAAAAGAAAGAAAAAAAAAAGAAAAGAAAAAAGAAAGTATGCGTATGTGTGTGTGTGTGTGTGTATGGATGCATAGACTCATGATATCATTGGTGGAGAGAAATTGTATCACTTGATCATGCCATTCAATCTCAGCATCTGACTTTTATCTGCCAATCAGAAAGAAGGTCTGTGCATGTTCAACTTCATCATTGGATCATTTTTAGAAATTGGAAAAAGTACATCATCTCTATTCTAGATTGCATAAAGCATGACTACCTGTATAATTCCATATTTAGTAGCTGTCTTTCCCCCTTCTTTTTCAAGTAAAGATAGTCTATTTCAACCAATCAACCCTTATGTCAAGGACACTTTCGTTTGATATCATTTATAGCAATTTATTCTCAACAAGTCTATCATTCTCTCTGGAGAAAAAAGATGGTGTCTATTCTCCTTTAGGTATGCTTTATAGCACAAGAAGGTAAAGGTGAAGTATTTGGTGAAGCTATTCTGTTGATAAAGGTATGCTTAAGACTCAAGGCATCTCTGACTTCACGAGGAATCACAACCACCACTTGCTGCATAGGAGACGCCAATCTCTCTATCAGAATAGTCGGTTGCTTCATCTTGCTTAACCACTTCTTTTCCTCTGCTCTGCTTCTCTTTCTCGTCTTCTTGATCTGTGTTTCCTTTTTGGGTGGTGTCATGGGCCTGTATCGAGAGATCTGTTCGAAATGAGCAGAGGCTCGTTTGGCCATTGAGGGAGGAAGTGGTGCTTGTTGTGGTTGAGGTTGTGGCTGTGGTGATCCAGTGAGATCTATCTGAATACGATTGGTTGATGGTTGTGCATCAGGAACTGTATCGGTTACCATAAAGCCTATTAAACTTGTAGTTGAGCCTTTGATTAGTATCGACACAAGTGCTCTTTACCTTTTTTGGCATTCGGACCTTGAATCACGCGTACCTGTGGATACGGGTTCACGACAGGTACTGGTGTAGGTGACGATGAAGAGAGAGGTATTTCTGGCTTCGATCTAATACCAATCAACGATCGAGAACAGTCTTTTGCTTCTCGTGGCCAAAGGTTGATAGTCAGTTCCATCAGTCTTCTGATGTCAGGATCATTGTTCATCTGTTGAAGCCATTGAGGACCATGGAGTGGATGATGTTCCAGATTACTTAGGTATTGAGGAAATGTACTGCATCGAGCACGGAATTTGATATAACGTATCATTTTCGTCTTTGTGATCGGGAAAGGATCATCGGCATAGGTAGATGCAAATTTTTCATACGCTTTACATTCTGCTGACATGGACATATTGAGTTGTTGTTAAAAAAAAAAAAAAAAGGGAAATTGCAACCAAAAAAAAAAATTATTATCTATCGATATTTACAATGTATCATGCATCATCAAACTATCGTTAAGAGAGATTTTCCTTTTGAAATAGAGGATGCTTTTATTAGAGTAACAGGCGTACAATACTATCTGTTTCTGTATGCTCTATCATCACCAATTGATGACCCACTAGCTTATGGATGGATCGAGAGGCTTCCTTTGGATCATATCCATGTTCCATAGCAAATGACTCAATAAAGCGTGTTAAATCAGTCAAGGGTATATCACCATCATCCATCAATTTCAACAGAATACGTGCTTTCACCTGTTGTTCTTGAGTATACTGAATGGCAGTGGGATTTGACTGAGGAAAGAGACGATGATAGAGGGGATTGAGTTCTTGAGGGGCCTGGTTGCCCTCCACTACACACATTAACCATGGACGATAGACATGACTAGATAGAACAATGAGTAAATGGCGCTTATCATTGCTTAGAATTTACCTTAAATGAAAAGTAGAGGGTGTGGTTGGTTTCCGTTGTAGATGAACCAAGGTCTGCAGAAGATCTGAAGCATCCAATGGATCACCTTCACTGGCCTTCAAACTCGCAAGTGCCTGCTGTTGTAATCTTTCTAGGGCACTCACACCATTAGCCTCCAGTGTCTCCAGTATCTTCTTTTTCTCCTTAATGTCTCGTCTTAACTGAGCCAATTCAAAGTCTCTTTCTGTGTGTCGCATATGCTCTTGTTGTAATGCCTTTAATTTCTGATGAATCGTCTGATGCTCTACTTTACTCTTCCTCAAATCAGCCAAACGACGACGTCGGCGTACAAGTTCTTCTTCCAGTTGTTGATTGCGTTGTCTAAAATGCTCTATTTCATGGTCTATTGATTCCTTTTGTTCAGCGGGTGATTTGGTAGGCGATTCATTGGCTAACATGGTCTGTTGATTCTTAAAAGAAGGGAGAATGAGGAATAAGGTTATGGATAGATACATTCATTGTCTTACTTGATGCCATTGTTCTGTTAGCTCTTGAAGACGTGATTGTGTGGTGACATATCTTTCCATATGCTGATCCACCAGTCGACATAGTGCTGTATCACCACTGTCTTGAGATAAGTATACATGATGGGTAGATCTAAACTGTTCATTACCTCATTTCACTCATCTCTTTCAAGAGGTAAAGACGTCGTTCTATATCAGCAGCATCTGTTGTCACTGCATTGTCTGAATTCAACTCTTGTTCAAATCTTTACAACACATAAACATCTCTCTTATAAAAATGGGGAATTTTCCATGACTTTACCTACGAGCAATAGTTTGATCACTAGCACAGAGTGCTTTCAAATTATATTCATCAGGTCTGGCATCACGTAACAATCGACGCTTTTTCACTTCTCTCAAATCATGTTCCACTGCTTTATTTTCAGACTTTATAAACTTGACAGAAGAAGCTCTTTTTGACCAATAGACTAGGTTTTCAAGTTCAGTGTTAAAAGAAGACATATCCAAAAAAAAAAGAGAGAAAAGAGTCACTTGGTTCTCTAAAGGAGAGTTCAACTTTTTTTTTATAAATAAAAGTTCTTGACATCATTAGCACCAAATGGTTCACTGCAGGTAGGACATCGTCTTTGTCTTGTCTCTAGTCGTGCATCTATACAGTGTTTACAGAACGTATGCATACAGCGTATCAATATATGTGTTCTGAATCGTTGTCGACATGTACTGCATTTCAACAAGGCCTAGAGAGATGTCAATCTTTTTTTTTCTCTCTCTTTTTGAGCATGTAATAAACTTACCCTTAATTCTTCACATTCATCAATCAACTGTTGTTCTGCTGGATTCTCTCCTTGTGCAATCTTGTCCCATTTCCGTTTTAGTTTTTCAAGTGATTCTTCAGTCTGTTGTTGTAATTTGTTTTCTTCTTCTAATGCCTTTTGTTTCTCTTTCAACATCTTTTGAAGCTTTTTTTTTTTTGGAAACAGATCAGCCTGTGTCCATGTTCAAAGAGTTGTTACTTACCTCAGTTACCATCAACTCATTCTGTTCAATAGAGATGCGATAGTCTTCACAGAGATGATTGATGTCTTCAAGATCTGTCTTGTCTTCTTCAATCGTACGCCTTAATTTACAGATCGTTTCTTCCTTTTCAATCTAATAGAAAGAGTTAGCATCCTAATCACTTGTTCATTAACAAGTTTCTTACCACTTGTTGTTCTAATGCTTTTTCTTTTTCTGTTAGTTGCTTGATCACTTCTTGACGAGCTTCTTTTGTGGCTCGTAATTTTTGCACAGTGATGGTCAATTTCTCTTTATCGCTTGTCAGTTGACTGAATGTTTGAGCATATTTCATTTTCTATTCTGTGTCATAAGTAAAAAGCCTGTATAGCCCCTCTACAGTTGCAATTACCTCAGCCTGTAGTTTAGCAGCTTGATCTCGCTTATGAGCTATATCAAACACTTTCTTTTGTTGTTCTTCAAGTTTGTTGTAGATACTGGCAACATGATCAATAGATTCCAACAAATGACTTTCATTGGATTCAAAAAACTCAATCATCAATGAGAGTTGTTGGGATTCAAGCAGCAGTTGATCGTAAGCGAGGATGGAAGGATGGTGTTTCCAGTTGTCTAGATATTGCTTCAAACTAGCCACTTCTGCCTCCTGAGGTCGTTCTTTTCTTTCCATCATCTCTAGACTCAATAGCAAAAGACGCGTGTGTCTATTGACTGATTAGCTAACAAGAAAACAGCACATATCCTGAAAAACTTACTCTGTCTTTTCTTTCAACTGTTGAAATTGTTCAAATTCAGTTGCCAATGGTCCAGCCATGGTCTGTGCTTGTTTTAGTCGTTCAATACGGCCCATCAATGCTATGACACGTTGCTTTCCTTGATGCGCAAATGCCACCATCTTATCCTGTGCCTCTCTTTCTCGGCTCTCTTTTGTCTTTTGTTCCTCTACCATCAACTGGAAATGATCTCGCTGACCTCGAATACGAGCCAGATCATTTTCTAACCGTCTCATCTCCCCTTCCATCGCCATGGACTGAGCTATCTTTTCTGATTTCATCTGTTCCACCAGTTGTTGTCTTGCAAGTGTAATACGATCTGTCTCTCGTTCAATTTCGATACGTCGTTGATCCAGGTGATAACATCGATCTCGGTAATGTTCAATACTCAACTTTAATGTCTTTACATACTCTGTCTCGGCCAGACGATCCTCTGTCAGACTGAACATGGACAACAGTCGTTCTTCTTCTCTCAACAACAACTGACGGTCTCGTTTTAATTGGTCCAATTCCTTTTCTCGAGCAGATAAGATCAGTTGGTGTTCTTCTAGTGTTGTCTGTGGATGATCTGGTGTGATGGGCACTACTTTCTTCTTTTTCTTTTGAACAGGCGCAATGTCCTCTGTCGCTTGCTTTGGCTTTGTCTCTTGTTGATACTTGGCTCGATCCTGTCGCTTACAGACTGCATTGAGCTCATCCACCGAGGCCTCTAACCGTGCTTTGGCTGCATCCAATTCTGTCTTGACAATCGCTACATTTCCTTTAAGCAGATCTGTCTGTTCCAACAGACTCTCTAGGTTCTTTTGAAGATCACTCAAGACATGCTGTCCTCGTTTATAACTTGTCTGAAGATCCTGGATCTCGTTTTGAAGCCAATCGGATACGATCAGTCGCTGTTGCATCACATCATGCTGAGAACGAAAGTTGTGTTCAATTAGTTCTACTTGCTGAGACCATGTTTGAAGGCGAGTCAACACTTTTGTACAGAGTTGCTTAATAGCCATCTGATTGGCATCGTTCCATTCCTTCTGTTGCTCTAAACTGGATTGACGAGTAGGTACAGCTTTGTTATTTAAAAAGAAGAAATCAATCCTAAGCACTTATCCATCTTCTATCTCATTCTTACCTGGTGGTTGTGTTGCTTCTACAGTGACCAAGAGTTGAGTCATAAAAGTAATTTCAGATTGAATCTATAGAACATTACATCTCTATTCTTCTCGCTCGAGTATAAAGCTTACCAAACTCCAATCGATACGCAATAAACTTTGCTGAATTTCTTTATCAAGATATCTTTCTTCCAAAGCATCATATCGTTTCTCATATTGGCTTAATTTATCCTATTGTATTTAAAGAAATTTTAAAGGGTATATCTGGATTGTAGAAAGGTAACAACACTTACTTTTTCTAAGCGCATACGCTGTAATAATTCAGCCTTGGTGTATTGATGCAAATTATTCTAATAGAGACAATAAGAGAGATAAGCTTAGCAGAAGGTTAGTTCAAATAGCTTACAATATCAATAGGTGGTGCTGGTGGGGGAGAAGGTGATAAGGGTTCAATGAGAGGAGGTGCTTTTTCAGTAGTAGGTGTCACTGGTTGCATCTGATAGGATCCAGTAAATCGCTTTTTAAGTGGTGGACGAGAAATAGGTGCTGAAGAAGAACCTTCGCCCAGGTCATGTTTTAACCTTCTCTTCTCTGGTGGCGTGGTCATTTAGTAGCTTTGTATTATTAACTAAGAGAGAGAGAGAGAGAGAAAAAATATAGATACCAATAATGCTAAATTCAATACGGTGTTTAAATTGATGTCAATAACAAAAAGCCACTTGTCTTTAGAAGCAAATGAAAAGCCTGTAGATTGAGTGTACATAAAAAAAAAAGAAAACGAACTGTCCATAATTTAAGGGAAAAGAGATCAATTGACAACAATTGTATATGAAAATGTTACATGTTGGTTAAAATAAATGATGATTTCATCTGACATCAATTTGGTTCTCGGTCTTTTTTTTTTCTCCTCTTTTGTTTCTTAAAACTGACAGAATGAACGATTCTTACAACTACGGTAGTTCGCGTGCTCGTTACGAATGGAAAGAAGAATATACTGCTCAAGGTTTTGCTCCACGGGATCCCGAATTGGAGAAGGATCTGTTTGGTGTTGACAGTCATGTCCATAGTGGTCTTAACTTTGACAAGTATGAAGATATTCCTGTCCGAGTCAAAGGTGATAATCCTCCTCCTTGCTTTGAAAAGGTAATGTTAGGCTAGTGTTAGGTTCACCTTAAACTGATGCATTCAAAAAAAAAAACAAGTTTGATGATGCCAATCTTCATCCTTGCATGAAAGAGAATATTGCACTAGCTCGTTATACCAAACCTACCCCCGTTCAAAAATACTCCATCTCCATTGTCACTGCAGGTCGTGATCTTATGGCATGTGCTCAGACTGGTTCAGGTAAGACTGCTGCCTTCTTGATTCCTACCTGTTCTAGTCTGTTCAGTCAAGCACGCCAATTGATCCACCGTCCTGCACCTCACGACAGCCGTGCTAAAGCTAAACCACTTGTCTTGATCATTGCTCCTACACGTGAATTATGTACTCAGATCTTTGATGAAGCCAGACGTTTCTGTTACCGTAGTATGTTACGACCATGGTAAGAAAAAAAAAAGAAGGTAGTCTTGCTGTAGGTTTCATTGTTTTCATGTTCTTTTTTTTTTATATAAAGCTGTGTCTATGGTGGTGCTGGTCCTATAGGTCAATTAAGAGAATTAGAAAAGGGTTGTGATGTCTTGGTAGCTGTACCTGGTCGTTTATTGGACTTTTTAGAAAGAGGAAAGATTGATCTTTCTAATGTGAGATACCTGGTGTTGGATGAAGCAGATCGTATGTTAGATATGGGTTTTGAAGGTTCTATTCGAGATGTTGTAGAAAGACATGGTAAGATAGTCTGTTTGATTCAGAAAGGATAGAGATGCTCAAATGTTGATTGTTCAGGCCTAAACAAGTCAAGAACTACCCTCATGTATTCTGCCACATTCCCCCGAGAAATCCGTTCTTTAGCCCGTGATTTCCTTAAGCCAGATTATCTGTTTCTGAAGGTTGGTCGTGTAGGTGGTACAACAACAGATATCACTCAACGTGTCATCTGGGTTGAAGAACATGAAAAAAAGACAAAGTTAAAGGAAACCTTGATGGCTCAACCACCTTGTCGTACTCTGATCTTTGTGGACACTAAGCGTCAAGCAGACACAATTGATCAATTCCTGTATACATCTAATCTACCTAGTACCTCTATCCACGGTGATCGTTCTCAACGTGAACGTGAAGATGCTCTTTTGGCCTTTAAGAGAGGTAACTGTCCCATCTTGGTGGCTACTGCTGTTGCTTCCCGTGGTCTGGATGTGCGTAATGTTATGCATGTTATCAATTACGACATGACCAACTCCATTGATGAATATATCCATCGTATTGGCCGTACTGCTCGTGTGGGTAACTCTGGTTTGGCCACTTCTTTCTTCAATGATAAAAACCACCCTGTAGCCTCTGATTTGACCAAGGTATTGGTAGAGTGTAAACAACAACTACCTCCATTTTTGGAAAAATACAAAACAAAGGATTTGCGCTTTAGAGATGATGATGATGATTAAGTATGTTTTTTTTGCATAGACTATAATAAAGTGCTTTCGTCCATTTAAAGCAATTTTAGTCACGTGAAGAAGACCCTTTTACCTAAATTGTTTCAAACACAGTTATGATTGGCTTAGTATTTTTGACAAGATACTTTGCTTTCCTTTCCTTTTATATAAGCTTTTCAAATGTTTTAGCCAATGAAACAATAATACTACAGCTTCTCTTAATTATTGTCTTCATATTCTTCCCTTATTTGATAACGTCTTATATACACTTATAATTTCAGAAGCAATGCAATCCAACATGGACCTTGAAGAACTGAAGGGGATTCAAGAAAACGAAATAGAAGCCTTGAAGGCTATTTTTATGGAGGACTACCATGAAGCAGTTCATCAGACTGCATGGAAGGTAAAAAAAAAAAAAAAGAAACAGTAACAGGCTGAGGCTCATACCTATGAACTTTTTCTTTTGTGTTAGGTTTCTCATGCTGATCCTGAGTTTGTTCTTCATCTCTCTCCTTTAGGTGCTGAAGCATCTGAAGTTCATGTAACGGTGGATCTCAAAGTACGTTTTCCAAAGACATATCCCAACAAACCACCTGAACTTCACCTAATTAACCCTCGTGGACTATCACCTACTGTCTTACGTCAACTCAGCACATCCCTCTCACAAACAGCACAGCAGTTAGTAGGCCAGGAGATGATGTACGATCTCAGTGATTACGTGCGCGCCTTTCTAGCTAACCATAATGCGCCTCCCTCCAAGTTGACTTTACATGAACAGATGATGATTCGAAACGAGCATGACCTAAAACTGGAACGAGAGCGCGAATTACAAGAACAGGCCCGTCAGCAGGAAGAACAAGAGCATGCCTTGCGTCTTCAGTCAGACAGAATGAACGAGAAGATAAAGCAAGATATTGCTCGAAAACAAGAACATGCACGCGCTGCAAGGCAACAGGAGCGTCAGGCTTTAGGTTTCTCGGACCATGCAGAGGAAGACGACATCCAATTTGAGACTCTGGATCAAGGCTATCGATTAGTTCACCTTGAACATCGAGTCACTATACCCTTAGATGAACAGACAGGCAAACGAGTGGCATTCAAAACAGTAGCCTTGGGCGCCTGTATTGGTCAGGGAGTGGTGGGTCAGACACTATCAGCTCAACCAGTTCATTTCGATTTGCTTGGTGCGGACGAGGACGAGGATGAATGCTTACCCCATTTAATTGCTGTCAAGAAAGTGGATGTTACAGGATCTTATTATACTACCACACAGGCAGGGAAAAGGAAATTGCAGGATATTGAGCGTGAGTTGGATCGGCTAAGGTCGCTTCAGTCTCCTCATATTGTTAGGATTTTTGGCGCTCATCTAGATCGAAGCAACAAACTAGGTGCAGCCTCATGGACCTTGTATGTCTTGATGGAGTATGAGCAGGGTGGTAGTCTTTACGATCTGCTGAAAAAATGTGGAGGTGGATTGCGTCTGGCAATGGTGCGGAAATACATGTCGCAACTGCTAAGTGCGCTAAATCATGTTCATCTGAACGGATTTATCTGCAAAGAGATCAAGTCAAATTCTATCTTCTGTAGTCACAACCAAACTGTGAAATTGGCAGATGTCAGCTATAACAAGCGCTTGCATGGTAAGAGTGTGACTCTATTCGCAGTGTTTGTTTGATTTTAAACCATTCGTCGGCATAGATTTAAATAAATCCAACTATCTAGTGGAGAGAAGAGAAAATGAAAAGCCGTCGATGGATATCTCTTTAGGCTGGTGTTCTCCTGAATTACGTGAGAGACCCGGTGTATATGGTCGAAAAAACGATATCTGGTGCCTTGGTGTAGTGATGGTAGAGATGCTGTGGGGTGTGGATGCGACTAAGGAATTTGGTGACTTTGATGCCTTCTTGCGCACAGCTGGACCTGAATTACCCTCTATGGCAGTAGATTTTGCTAAACGTCTACTGGAACCAGATCCAAAGCGACGTCCTGTGGCTGTTGATTTATTACATGACCCTTTCATCGCTGGTGATGCTTCATCCTCTACTTCCCCGTCTACTGATCCTATGATGGCGATGCTATCAGCCACCACTGCCATTACACCCATCTTTTCAACTCAACCTGCTTCTGCGCAGCATACCCACCTACAGAAAAACAAGAAAGACATAGCACCACCCACAGGTCCGGTCTTTGAACCCTCTATGGCACCTGATATCAATCGGCCCATGTATGCACCGCAAACTGAATTGGCTGGTCCAAATCAACCTGTAGTCAGTGCATCACGATACAAGACAGATTTTGAGGAAATTGAGTTCTTAGGTAAAGGTGGGTTTGGTGAAGTGATCAAGGCACGTAACCGATTGGACGGTAGACTCTATGCTATCAAGAAAGTACGTTTGGATCCGCGTGATAGCGAGGACTTAAAGAAGATCCTTCGGGAAGTCCATTCACTTTCCAGTCTTCATCACCAGTATGTAGTACGTTATTTTGCAACTTGGTTTGAAGATGAAGATGGTATGAGTTTCAAAGGCAGTAGCGATGAAGAAGAAGATGAAGAAAGCTATAGTGAAGACTCTGACTTTGATGACGATGATGGTGATGTCAGTGCGTATCAGCGCCAGTTTCATGATTTCTTGTCGCTGGATCATTCCAAAAGTAAGAGTAAAAGCTACTCTGCTGTACGATTTGATGACAGTAGTGGTAGTAGTGATGACGATGATGAAAGCACGTCTTGCCAAGAGACGACAGGGGAGGACACAGACGATGACTTTATTTCATTCGCTCCTGCCGAAAGTGATGGAACTGATACAACCTCTACACAAAAACAACAATTGGCACGCAAGGCCATTTTGAACTTGCGTAAAAAGAACAAGGAAGACAGCCAAGCCCAACGGACTCGTGTGTTATATATTCAGATGGAGTATTGTGAAAAAAAGACTTTGCGTGATGTGATTGACGAAGGCATCGATGAGCAAGAGGCTTGGCGCCTTTTCCGTCAGATCCTGGAAGGTCTTGTTCATATTCACTCACAAGGCATGATTCATCGAGATCTCAAACCGCCCAATATCTTTTTGGATTCCAACAATGATGTCAAGATTGGTGACTTTGGGCTGGCCACATCTAATCAGACCTTGGTCGATCCTGCTTCATTCTCTCGGAATGCAAGTCTTGCGCATCAACGTCAACTAGATCACATGGACCACACAGGCAGTTTCACAGGACACTCTGCTTCTAGCAATACTCGGTTTTTGGGTGAAGAAAGTATGACCACAGGAGTTGGTACTACCTTTTACGTCTCACCTGAAGTCATGCCTGATCCCACCACAGGCGCTACGTCAGGAATGCGATATAACCAAAAGGTAGACATGTTTTCACTGGGCGTCATTTTCTTTGAAATGTGTTATCAATTCTCTACAGGCATGCAACGTGTTGTCACCCTCAACGAACTTCGAGCAGGCCAATTTCCAGAAGATTTCCCTTCGCATTATGTGAATCAAAAGAAGATTATCAAATTGCTCTTGTCCCCTCAACCTAAGGATCGTCCCAATAGCTTTGAGTTGCTCCGAAGCGATCTATTACCGCCCAAGTTAGAGGACGAATATATTAAGGAATGTGTTCGTACCATTGCTAATCCCAACACACCTTATTATGATAAATTGATGTCTGCCATGTTTTCTCAATCAGCAGATCAACATAAAGATTTTACTTATGATTATCAAGCTCATACCGAGACTACGTTTGATCCCTTTAGTCACATCTTTTTTGACTGTATTCGAGAACAGATGGCCAAAGTGTTTCGACGCCATGGTGCAATGGACATTTCGTCGCCTTTGTTAATCCCTAAAAACGACTTGTATGAATGGAACTGGAAAACACCTGTTTACCTTATGGATTCTCAGGGATCACTAAATCAGTTGCCTTATGATCAGACTGTACCTTTTGCTCGGTATATCGCTAGACAAAAAGGTGTTCCTGAACTTAAGCGATTTACCTTTGATAAGGTTTACCGAGAGAATCCAAGTGGAGGGCAGCCTGAAGCTGTATTGGAAGCCGATTTTGATATTGTTCATCAAGAAACAGCGCCTATGGTGCCAGATGCTGAAGTTTTGAAAGTTGTAGAAGAGGTACTAGAAGAACTTCCGCCTTATAAGAATGGTGGGTTTTATTTTATGATCAATCATACAGGCATCACCGATTTGATTTTGGATAGTTGCCGTGTGCCTCCTGATATCAGGAAGGGCGTTTTGGTAGCATTATCTAGTCTTGGGAGAGCACCTTCGTTTGCTACAGTTCGGAATATTTTGAAGTTAAAATATAGCTTGCAACGTAGCGTTTTAGATGAATTATCCATGTTCAACATACACGGTAAACAAGACGCATTTCAACAATGATAGTATGTGTTTAACCAGAACTTGTATAGGCGAACTCGAAAGTGTGGTGCGAAAGATTGAAGGATTATTGCCTGGCTCACATCGAGCTAAGTTTAGAGATAACATCGGTCAATTGCGCACATTGCTTCAAGTGGCTAAACACATCGGCATTCGTCACAAGATTGTTTTCTATCCATTACTTGTGTAAGTGCAATGTTGCGATGAAAGCGTGATTGAAACTTGACATCCTCGAATAGGTACAACAATCATTTCTATCAAAATGGCATGGTTTTCCAAACAGTATCAGACACAATTGATTTTAAGCGTAAAGATGTGCTCGCAGTAGGTGGAAGATACGATTTCCTTGTTCAGCATTTTGCCCGTCCTCATGTATCACCTAATCGCAATCTTCGTGCCGTGGGAGTCAATATTGCTGTTCAGAAACTCATTCGTCATTTGGACATGCATCAATCTGAACAAGTCAAGTATCTCGTGAAGGCCAAGAACGAAAAGCTTCGAAGTTTCGGTCTTTGGGCACCCAAACGTTGTGACGTCTATGTCGCTAGCTTTGGTAAAGTCTTGATTCAGGAGCGTCTTGAGATTGTCAAGGAACTATGGCATCACAATATTCGAGCCGAATTCCAATACAATGATAATGATTACTTGACACCTGAAGATCTTGTGTCACTCTGTAAAAAGGCTAGTATTAATTGGATCGTAATCGTGAAACACAAAAGTTCGACTGAAAACAAAGGTGAACAAACCTCGGTCAAAGTCAAAGACGTTTTACGGCGGACAGAAACAGAAGTCAGCAAATCCGAATTACCCGTGTGGCTCATGGGCGAAATCAATGAACAAATGCGAGTGGACTCTTCTGCACGCGTCAAGAGCAAACACGATTTAAAGACAAAGGATGCTTCTGATTCAGGTAAATAAGAAAGAGTATTTAGAGACTCTAAACTAAATATGGAAGGGACAAACCATGTAGTTCGAAATGATCCCTTTTTACTTGATGCAACAAAAGGAGACAGTTTAGACCAAAAGAAGACTGAATTCGATGTAAACATTGTATTCAATGAAGGTCGCGGTAAAGAAAGAACCAAGATGAAACACAAGCACAAAACTGTATTGGTAGACAAAGGTAGGTTCTTGCTCTTTGAAATCAGAATGTCACTAATGCAACTCATCTATTACATTAGCTATTCATCGCTTAACACCGATTATGGAAGGTCTAAGCAAAGACGTACAAGTCATTGCATTTGATTTGCCCAAAGAAATTGTGAAGAACATGGTAGAGTATGCATTCTGGCAAGACGATGGCTACAAGAAATTGTTAGAGCATGCTACTGTCAATCAACGTGATACCCTAAGTAGAGTAAGACATGCTGTTCAGAAACTTATTGACGCTAAACACAAATGCGTTTGGCTTTATTCGCACAGAGATGATTTTGCTCTTTTATGCATTTTACCCTCATCTTAGAATAAAATAGTCCGTTTACTAATGCTTTCTCTTAATCAAAAAGACTAACCTATTAACAATCAAGTAGAAGAGATGATCTGTGCTTCCATATTAGAACTTTTGTATCAAGAAAAGCAATGGATTTGTCTTTTTCGATGAGCATCGATGTAAAGCCCTGAGTCAATCTCTTTATCTTCTCAATAACCATATCTTGGCACCAATCAGACTAAAAGGTGTAAAAAGTAGGTTTTGATTTCTTTTGTCTACTACACATAGTAAAGGATAAGCTATTGATTGAGACTAGTGCTTTCTCGAAAGGACAAGTTAAAATTGTGTGCTCTTGCTCTATTGCATAGGATCTATTGTTTTCGAACATTTGAAGGCATGTATTTTTTTTGTACAATAGAGATTTACAGGCTGGTATATACGCTTCTTAAAATAAGATGGTTACAAGTAAAGAAGGAGGGAATCAAATAGTTTACCATATTTTACATTTAGGTCCTTTAGGATTCATTTTGCTTCCAACAGGGCATTTAAAGATTCGAGCAAAATCAGGGTTATTTTGAAATAATTTGTTTGCTCGAATAGAATCAGGAGCATGTTCGTCGGAGATCTTGAAAATGAAGAAAGAATTCGATGAGTTTGGCTTGTAGAGAATGAGAATAGAAACTTACATAGTCTTTCACTGTGCCAGGTAATGGCTTGGAACAAAAGGATCGCCCGGCATTAATAAAAAACAAGGCTTCATCTGAAAAGTTTTGTAGACCCGGAAGAATGGGATTGTAGCCTTTACCGCTTTCCTTCAGTTTTTTAAACGCGTCAAAACTGGCTGCAAGGCCTTCATTGTCAGCAATATTTTCACCTAATGTCAACTGTATCTCATATGAGCTTATGATTATAGCTTTCTCTTTTTCTTTTTTTCTCAGATAACTTACAGATCCATCTATTTTGTATTTGTGTCCATCATCATCTCGAATAAACTCCTTTGAATATTGACTAACAAAACATTTTGTTTTTTGTGTATATTTCTGCTTCGTTTCTTCCGACCACCAGTCTCTTTCAATACCGTCCGCATCAAATTGTGATCCAACATCATCAAATCCATGCTAAAAGCAAAATAGTTAAATTTAATGCCTCTAAAAGAAAACCAAGCTAAATATTTACTGAGAACTCATGTCCTAATGTTTGACCAATGCCGCCATAATTAAGATAATCAGGGTAGCTTCTGTCATAGTTTGGCTTTTGTGCAAAAGAGGCACTGACAACAATCTAATAGAAACCAGAAAGAAAGTTAGTTTAAAAAAAAACAAAGATAAGAGCTTACTTACACTATTTTTAGGCAATAGATTAAATGCATTCACAATCTGAGGTGTAGCAACACCAATCCACTCAGTTGGGCTCATGGATCGACCTATCGTACCCCAGTACTTTGAAAACACCCATTCAGCAACCGTCTTTTCGTTTTCATAAAATGTGCTGGCAGATGTATCAAGGCTATCAAGATATTCGTTCATTTCATAGGGCGATCTTTGATCGGGATTGGCAGTGCTATATCCTATAGTTTTTGTCATGGCATGGAGCTAATTGAAACAAAGTACGCATAAGACACTAACTAAATAAAGCAGGAAGGAAAGTTTAGTGCGATTGTTACAAACCTTATTCATGGCAGCCACTCGTGTGGCTTCATCTAGCCAGTCTGACTTTTTAATATGATCGCCAAGAGAGTCCTTAATTGATTCGGCCATTTCTTCTAATTTGATACGATCTTCTTCTCCTTCAAATGTGATCATCGAATAGAATCTGCCAGATACAAGACCAAAGTTCTCCAGCACTTTGTCTACGCAAATACCAGATCTTGTTTGAAATGGATTATCAGGCACTAATTTGCGTGTATCTGCATCGAGAATAGGTGCTTCTTGATAAATTTTGTTGACAAGTAGATAGTCTGCAATGCTGTCCTTATGCAACACACGAGTGGGATCGTCCAAATTAGTATAGTGGTTTAGCTGATTAAAGTAGTCTGAGTTATAGACTTGGATGTTAAGGTCATTGAAGTTTTGGCCTTGGGGTATATAATGCTTAAAAATATTCTTCCAATCAATGAAAGAAAAAGCCTCTGTAATGCCCTTGATATTATAACTGAAATATCCAGGATCGTTCCTTTGATTTCAAAAAGAAATGTTAGCCTTTTTTTTATTTCCCCAAATTGTTCTGTATACTTACCAAGCTTTAGTTAGACGAAATAAACGCTTTTGAACAGATAAAGCATTGTCCATCATTGAATAAATATCTGAGCTTGCTAGAGGTTGTAAGCCTGCATGATATAGAACGTTTAATCGTTCTCTATCTCTTTCCGTTGCGTTTGAATAGCCCAATACAGAGTGAATAGTACGATAGAGTGTTTCAAATTCAATGTCGGTCAAAGGTGCTACATCGAGCTCCTGAAATGAATAAGGCGGCATAATACCCAACGCCATCTTGCTTTTATCGTTATCGTCAGGCACAAACTCTATGCTAAACAAACCTCCAACTTCTATAGCAATGCCGTCTCCTGAACGAGGGTAGCTGACAACATCAATGATAGAAGGTGTCAATCTCAATTGCTTCTGAGCTTCTGTTGTAGTAATTGTTGTCAGTTGCTTCAGCTCCGAAAAGAAAGGTTTAAACGCATCATATCCTGTTGATTCGATGTCTACGCAAGAAGTGTAATAGTTTTTGATGACTTGAAATGTCTCTTCATCTTTTTCTCTGTCTTTTTTGGTAGTAACTTGGAAACTAGAGTGTGAAGTAGTTGCATGCAACAAATCATGATATTCGCCTTCCAGGATTGTTCGGAACTGATCTTTATGCATTACTGACTCTACTTCCAAAATGCCAAAACCTAAAGAAAGAGATTAAGTAAAATAACATTTCAAGAAAAAAAAAGGCAATCATTCTGTACCTGCTAACTCTTCTGGAATCACAGCATTTTTGATCCAACTACCGCCTAAGTAGAAGGTTATATTTTTTGTTTGGAAATTAAATTGACTTTTATTTACATGTATATTTATAAAAATCTGAGCAAGGGTCTACATTCATATCGATTGACTGAAGCAGACTTGCTGCTATTTCAATACATGATTTTGTTATGCAAATCTCATCAGCAGAATTGAGAACTAAGCTAGTAGCCATAGAAGGAAGCGAAAGAGAGATATCAACAACAAAGAAGAGTGAAAAAGAAAGGAAAATAATGAAAGCGAGAATGAAACGGCTGAAAATAACTTTCGCTGTCTTCTCCCTTCCTCTTGCTTTAAATAGATATAAAAGGCTAGAACCTTCGCCATCCTGCCTCTTCATGAGAGAGATGGGCTTCTGTGTAACTACTACTTTCCACTTTAAGAGGACTTCTTGTAACAGTTAGTGCAACTGAATGAAACTTGCCAGTTATAAATTCTATTAGAGAGCGATTTCGTTTATTTTATTTTTTGAGTGGTGCTATACCTAAAAAAGCAAAAAAGAAGCTTCATAAATTGATTGGCTGACATCTAATTCGTTATCCGATCATTTGTTGAGAGCGATGCTGATCGACAGAAAATACTCTTGAGCCCAATAGTATTTGAATATCGGATTCAATTCATTTAACTTTATTTTTTTTAGAGTGGTAAAAAATATGTACACTGTATGATTGCGAGGGAAACGAAGGCAGACCAATTCGCGTTTTTCAAGAAAATGTTTCTGAAATGCCTGATTTATACTTTCACATCAAGCTTACAACATAAAAATAGGGAATTGTGTTTACGTTAGAAAGTAAGGTAAAAGGGTAATAGGAAATAGCAGAATAAGGCGAAAACCAATTTTACACGTGGCTTGTACAGTCAAAAGCAGCATCTTTTAGCTTATTGGTTATTTCTTTTTGAATTTGCGTTCTTTTTTCGGGCGGACACATAAGCTCGACGTTTTTTTGGTAGTACTGTTCAACAAAGTGTAGTGATATATTATGCCATATCGTTAGATTAGGAAATAACCACTCCAGATATTAGGATTGCCAAAATTAAAATCAAACGAAAAAGGAATTTGATGCAGTAAAATCTCGCACTCAAAGCCCCTATTGGGCCTGAGCGTTTCCAGATACAGTTTGCATTGTACTGCAACATATTATATTCTAAGCTTAGATAGAAACCATGCCTCTCTGCCTTAAGGAAAACGGGTATCATTAAGCTAAATAGAGAGGCTTAATGTAAACAAAGCAAGAATATGTTTAGTCAAGCTACTACAGAGAAAGCCAACAAAGACTGGCTCTCTCTTTACTCTTGATATGATTGAATGGGTGAGCGCAACTTTATATACACGGTTTATGTTTTATAAAGAAAAAAAAAGTTGTGAATAAAAAACAATCTGAAAGGTTACTGTCAATATTATCAACATCATGTACCTTCTTCTTCCTCATCTTCAACCTGTTCACTTTGAGCGTTCAGAGGAGCTTCCCGACCTTATTTGGCAGTCTCGAAACTTGATCGACAAGAGTTTTCCTTTTAAGGCAGAGTAGTCTGGATTCTTCTTGTTCTTTTCACGGATCATATTATCTCGTAATTTTGATTCGGCAGCACTATAAATGAGCTTATTGAATTGTTGTGCAGGCATATCGACTGCACGTCTCACATCAGGAGCTACAGAGGATCGTTGCCGTGACACATTAACAGGTAACAATGGTGCTGGAGTATAGGCCGCTCAAATGGAATGAACCTTATAGGGTCTTACTGTAGAATGTTGCTTCCGAAAAGTGAGACTTACCTAAGACAGAAAGTTAGTTAGTCAAACATATCAAACACAGAATGCGAAAGATCTATCCCCCTTTTTTACTGATGTATTTATAGGGTAGGATATTAACAGGTCAAATCCTCCAAGTGAATCAGGCCGAAAAAGTAAAAGGGTAGAAAAAAAAAGAGGAAAAAGAAATGAATTGTCATTTCAGTATCTATAAGACGTGTGTTATATCTTGGAAGGAAGAGTTCAATCAGATCATCTAAGCACAATAGAATCCTAACTAGAAAGCATATGAAAGTCAAATAAATTACGCAAACACTGATTCCAGAGATAAGGTCGGTAGGGTTCGCAGTGAAGTTCCACGCTTCTGATTTATCAGGTTACAATTAGAAAGTTAAGCAAGATTAAAGAGAGGGTTTTATTAACTTCTAAGGACTAGGTGTTTGATATTGGAATTCTAATGATGTACCCTAATTAAGATACATCAGCTTCGTAATTTTGCGATAAATTGAGACACGAAAAAAAAAGATACAGAAATTGGTAACTGATGCAAAAAATAGCTTGACACTATTTCATACATGCTTCTATTATAAGTAACATAAATGAGGGATCTTCTACTGTCTAATATCTGTTACAGCTCTTACGCCTTTGACTTCCTTCAGTCTATGTATTCTACCATAGTGAGACACTTTAGAGCTTAAATTTATGCAAACAGCTTTTTTTAAAACTCATCCCAAAAAGTTATAGGTGAATGGCCATTCAACCAAAGATTTTGCATCGTTAATACACAGATGCTCTATCCTTTCGCCACAAAATGGGTCGCTGTACAGTTATCTCCCGATTTAGGGAACTATTTCCGTTCCCTCGATGTCACTCCCTATTTCTCAAAGCAATAATAGGGAATGTTCAGCGCTAACCAAACTTCGGTTCCCTCAAGACCGTTTCCTAAATCAAAATCGTTCTCTAAATTGGGGAATGACTGTATCTCATAATGCAATAACAATAAACTGGTTTTGTTATATCATGCAACAACCGAATAGAGAATCTCAAATCCGAACCTGAGTAAAAGTTTATCAACTAAACCAAAAGCACGCTTTTCACTATCAAAAGCCTATTTAAAAAAAAACCTTCTAAGCCTTTTATCAAACTCTTAGTTTTGAGAAGGCACAAGAACCAAAGCGTACCAAAAAACTTAATTGCACTGATTTCCCTTCGTTAAATCTTGTGACAGTCTTGATTCGTTGGTCATTTAAATTATTTCACCGAACAAATGTCGGCATTTCAATCGAGATGCTGCAAGTACTCGTCATAAGCTATCTATTTTTCGTCCCTCTTTCTCTTCTCTCTCTCTGTTTTTCTTCTTTGTTCTTTAACTCTTTTGATATGTTCTCTAGGGCTAATCCTTTTGAAGAGTCAGTCAGTAAGTATAAAGTTATGCTTTTTTATTTTCTTTTTGCAAACTCTCCAAGTACTTATATTATTCAAGCTGCTGCAACCAACGAAAACCTTACAGTCGAAAACTGGGAACTCATCTTGGCCGTAACTGATAAGCTTTCTCGAGCAACAACAGAAAGGTAAACTTTTGTTGATACTAAAAAAGAGAAAGACAGAATTTATTCAATAAATTCATAGTGCAAGAGACTGTATCGCTGCGGTAGAAAAGCGCTTAAACAACAAAAACTCCAATGTTCAACTATATACTCTTGCTGTGAGTTTTTTTTCTAAGAAAAAAGGGAGTCAGGGTACGGATGAGAGATTAACTTATTTAAAATTTAGCTATCTGAAGCACTTGTGAAGAACTGCGATATTACTGTTCATCGTGAAATTTCGTCTCGCTCGTTTACCAACACGCTTACCAAGCTTGTTCATGATCGAGTAAGCTATTTCGAATACCATTTTTTTTTTCACTAACTTCAATATTTGACCTATATTAGTCTATCCACGCCAAAGTTAGACTGAGGATATTAGAGTTCATTCAAATGTGTTCGTTTGAGTTCAGAGCTGACTCTACTTTAGGCTTGATGAATGAAGTTTATCAGTCATTAAGAGCTGAAGGTATCCAATTTCCTTCTCCACAAAAGCCTAAGAAGGAGTTCACTCAGGTAAGCCTTATTTTGCTCTCCTTCTTTTTTCTTGAATGTCAGGATGATATAGCTTAACAATTTACATGAACAGTCGGAATTGGACAAACAAAAGGAAGAAGAAGAACTTCAACTCGCTTTGGCACTTTCACTTTCTGAATCAGAGAATCGTCGTAGTTACAAAGTAAGATTTGTTTTACACTAGTTTAAACGCACTTCTCATTTTTCTTCAAAGACATCCGCTTCTAATGCTACCACTGCTAGTACAAATCAAGTATCAGCCTCAGCTGCTTCCAAGGTTAGATGACAATCATTTGATCATCCTTTTATGTGGAAGGTAACTAATATGCCTTTGATTAGTCATCTGATAGCACACCTCAAATCTCTCGAGTAAGAGCATTATATGATTTTCAACCTACAGAACAAGGCGAGCTTGGATTTGAAAAAGGCGATATCATCCGTGTCATTGAAAGTGTATATCGCGATTGGTGGAAGGGCGAATTACGCGGAAAGACAGGTATTTTTCCTGTTAACTATGTTGAGAAGATTGTGGACCCTTCTCCCTCTGACTTACTCAAGGAGGCTGCCACTGAGAATGAAGTGATAAATGAGACACGTAATATTGATCGTTTGCTTGAAATGCTCTCTTCTGCTGATTCTCAATCAAAAAATTCGTTCTCGGATGATGATGAACTTCAAAACCTATACAACAGCACACTTTCTATCCGACCTAAACTGGTGAAGCTGATTGAAAAATACAGTTTAAAGAAAGGTTGGTTTATCTCATCTCATACTGTACGATATGCTGTAGAAGATTAAAAGGTTTGATTAGATGAATTGGTTGCTTTAAATGAAAAATTCATGCAAGCCAGAACTATGTACGACAGTATGCTTTCTAACTCAATTGCAAGATATTCGAATACAGCTGCAGGACAGTCACCTGTAGGAGCTAACTATGGATACTCATCGTATGGAAATTACGGTTACCAGCCTAATCCATCTCACAATATGCAATCACCTCATTCTCAACCCCAGCAACCTCAGCAACAGCTTCAATACCAACAGCCTCAGCAACAACCTCATCAACAACCTCAGCAACAGCCTCAGCAACCCTCATATGATTATCCATCTCAGTCAAAAAGTCCTGTTGCTCAACACCAACCACAACGTGCTTATTCTTATGAGCAGAATACACCTCAATCAAACACTGCAAACCTTCCTGAACAATTGCAGCAACAGCCCTCTTATGATTATACCAGTCAGCAACCACAACAATCTTATGCACCTTCATATGATAACTATCAAGCTCCTCCTCCTCAGCAACCACAACAGCCAGAATATGGCTATTCAACCGCAGTCCCTTCTACACCTGCGCAAGGTCATACTCCTTATTCTACTGCTAACCAGCCATTGCAACAGCAAGGCTTTTCTAATAGCCAAGTTACTCATCCTGAAGGACAACAGTATCCTCCCACTCAATACACTACTTCTCCACCTCCTCAACAACCATATAGTATCCCTCAGTCCAACACTGGCTATCCACAACAGCCACAACAACAATCTTACAACTATTAAAGGAGGGATCTAGTAAATACGGAGTGATTTTTGATTGTTTCACACTTAGCATAAATATAACCCCATATTGTAGTTTGAAGATCGTCTTCATGTAAAGCCTTTCCTAGCTTTTGTGTTGAATTTCCTTTGTCTTATTTAAAAATGATGCTGCGTAAAGAACAGCTTAAAATGGCTACAAGGGTAGCACACAATAATAGTGTAGACCTTCTTGTTTAAATGAGTAAAACGCAAAATCAAAAAGAAATCCTGCACAAATCATTTTCTCTTCTCTTAATACATGTTTCAATGGAGAGTAACAATAGTATCTTTGTACTTTCAGAAATATATATCTCTAGCTTTTCTGAGACATAGTAGTCAATCAATGTAAGTGTGGAATTTCTTCAGGACACAGGCTATAACAAGCATCTAGTACGCTCAGTTAATGTAAGGATAACCTGGCATCATTTGGTTGTTCATGTCAAGATTGAAGTGCTAGATAAACATAGGTATTTGTCTATCGACTTCTTTCAGTGCTTCTATATGTGGTGAGAAGCATCATGGTTAGCATCCAACATTTTTCTTTAGTTTATCTTGTATACTTCTTACGTAGTTACTAATAACATTCCTTTTATTTGAGTAATCCATTGGTAGTTATGTTTTTAAGGACTACAAAATGCACTATACGCTGATTTTTCTTTAGTAGTTCTTATGTGATGTTTATAAGTGCAGACCTGCAGCTTTCTGATGGTTTTCGATGCGAGCACTTTTAAACAGTCTAAATTTTCCTGAGCACCTTGACAAACTGAAACTTGTTCTAATCTCTCTCATGCTCTGCTTCCCAATTCTATACGTAAAGCATACTTCTATTTGAAACGTAGTATTGATAACTGCTTGTTGAATGCCTTTTTATTGGCAAATTGATAGCATGTTTTTTTGCCATAAGCACAATACTTCTTCCTCCTTTAGGTCAGTTGTGTTTGATTTAGTAACTATTTTTATGCCAGTTGGTGCCATAGAAAGACTTTGTTTTAATGGTTGGCAGGTTCCTAAGATCGTTAATTATGCGGCTATGTAAAAACCTCTAATGAAAATCGTCCACTTCTTCGGCTCAATAAATCATGACTTTCTATCTTTTTTTCATCAAAGAAAAGCTCTTATCCTTGTATTGACTTTTGCATACATGAGAATGCAAAATGAAAGCAGGAAGAAAGAACCCCAATTTGATCTTTGAAAAGAGTGCAATCATTTAATTTTGAAAACCCGTAATTTGCTATCACCGCTGAAACCAATCATTTTAGAGAGCAGACCGAATCACATTGTTTCTTTCTTGTACCCCACAAACTCGGGTTCGGAGAACTAGCCGACCGCCTAGACAAAATTTAAGCGCTAAGCATAAGAGGGAGAATCAAAACAAGGGAAGCGATAAGGTGGGAAGTGGGCGAGGGAATTCTTTTGTCTTTTTCTCTTCTTTTTACTTTCTTCTACTCTCATTTCTACTTTTTCGATCTCTCTTTCTGAATCAATAGCATCATAAATGTCACTTTCAAATTCGCCTCCAAATTCTAGAAAGGTATCGTCCAAAAATACAACAAATATATCGTGCGAGCAATGTAGAAGACAAAATCGTATTTGTAATTCACAGCGACCTTGTTCGCAATGCTTTGAGGCAAACCAGCATTGCGTCTATAGTGTGATATCTGATCAATCTCGTAGCGTCTTCAGTACCCTTACAGCACGTAGAGTAAGTTCAGGCTCTGCCTGTGAAACTTGTCGACGTCGCAAAACAAAGTGTGATGATGGCTATCCTTGTAACTTTTGTGCTACCAACAACCTAAAATGTGTAAACCACTCCGAAAGAAGGTTATTAGCCAAACAACAACAACAACAGCAGCAACAACAGCAACAACACATGAGAACTCAACAAAAACCCATAGAAACTATGGACCGCATTGAAGACCGATTAAGCCGAATAGAAAGGCTTATGACAGTATTTACACCAAGTCCGCTTTCCTCATCAGCGACGACAAGTAGTCATAAGATGGTCAGACCTCATCGTCACTCAGTACAAGGCATTAATGTTGCCAAAGAACAGGCAGAAATGAACATGATGAAAAGACGAGGTAAGAAAGAAAATATAGAGAAAACAAAGCTAAAAGCTATATCGACTCACATGAATCCAGAAAAAGGCTCTCCTTATTCATTTTCCAACCCTCGTTACGGCTCGCTCTCACCTTCTTCAACACATACAGCCACTGACATTATAAATGATACTGAGAGAGCTAACCTGCAGTCTTCCAACACAGTCAACATTGCTAACTCGATGCATAACTTGACTCTTTCTCCAACAATATCATCAAACACAAATTCGCCCTATCCTCTTACCTCTACTTCTTCACCCATAAGCGGGCTATGGCCTTTATCTCCGCCGGTTTCATCCGGTAAGATCAAGCTAGATCATGTAAGTCAGCTACCTAGTCCTCCTGACTCAGCAAGAAGTGTCAGTGACAGTGATAGATCAGACGAGTGGAAAACTGGGTTTCCTAGTCTCATGGGTAATTGAATAGAAAGAGAAAGAAAAATGGGTTTTGAAAACCTTTGTTTATTATGTTTTTTTTTCTTGTCTAGATCAACTATCCAAACGAACATTTGCTCCATCAATCATTGATCACACAACAAACCAGTTTCCTATTTATCCATTGACACCACCAGTTAGTCGATCCAACGCTGATTTGCCAGTAACGCTGTCTCCACGACCAAATAGCCATTCGTAATGACAAAGCCTACCTCTATCTATTGTCATCTCTTTTTTCTTTCTTTATGTTAATATGTACTATTTATAATTAATGCCATATCGAACCATGTTATATTAGATTATAATTTGTAATATAAGCAGCCATGAATAATCATTATATCCATCTAATAAAATGATGCTCTTTTAATAGACCAACATTCTCCGGTAAAAGACTATCAAGTTCAATTTAACTTATCACTTGTATTCTATTTCTTTACCTGTCACTTTTTTTTTGTAATAAAAGAAAAAGGCAGGGAAGCGTATCATCATTGCTGATTCGGATTTTTTTTCTTTCTTTTTTATGGTTTGCTAAAATACAACGTAGATAGATCCTCTCAAGTAGTTCAGTTTGTTGGAAAGAAAATCGCTCGAACTTGCCTTTTACTCATCTCTTACTTTCATCTATATATAAATGTTTTCATTGTTCATGCTTGGTTCAACAAATAAAGTAACACTGAACTATTCCGAGCGGAAAGTAGGCTAACGCAATCATGGGAATAAATAAAATAGAGAAATGTAGTTATGTTTGGCCAATGATATTAGTGATTCGATTGATGTTGTACTGTTCGATGTTACGCTTTACACCTACTGCAGTAGTTGATTCGAAGGCATGCTATAATCGACCTCTTTGTATTACTATGATGGATTTTTGGTTTAAATTGTGTGAGAAAGTAAAAAGACCAAGGCACAACCTAGACGTAACCTTTGTGCAATGGACCAAACTTATGTAAAGCAATGCATGAAAATTGTTTGTATTTAAATCAAATCTTGTCCTCTTTCTCTTTTTCTTTCTATTGATTAAAACATCTTGTTATGCGACAAACGATTCTTGAAGGATTTGAACTGTCGAAACAGGCGCATCCTTTCATCTTTAAAAATCCAAATGGCTACACCTGCCAAATTACAGTTATCGATAATAACGTTATTCGAGTGCAAATATTTACAGAACACTACCATCAGTCACAGCAGTATGATAATGTTCTTTATAGCATTTACCAAACAGACCAAAACGTCACTATTGAGACGTCTACTTTACGCCTTGTTGTTACACTTACGCCTGCATTCCAACTCAGTTGGTATTCTGTTGATAGCCAATCACCATTTGCTCAGGATCTAGCGTACAGATCCTATGGCCACGATAAAATGTCAGGCACTGTTTGGCATTACCTAACTGGAAAGGATATACATTATTATGGTCTAGGAGAACGATCAGGTGACTTGGATTTGACAGGTAGACACTTTCGTTTGGAACGCATGGATAGTATGGGTTATGATGCAGAAACTTCTGACCCATTATACAAGTTTTGTCCATTCTATATTGCTTTATCAGATCAAAGCAAAGAGGCATATGGTCTGTATTATAACAATTTTTCAGCAACAGAGTTTGATTTAGGCAAAGAGATTGATGCAGTAAGTCTTGTTTTCGCAAAAAGAAAATGACTAAGGGCTGTTTGAACTCGTTGTCATTGTTAGATGTGGGGCAATTATACATATTATCAAGCCGAATCAGGCCCTCTAGATTATTATATGCTTTATGGTCCTTCTGTTGCTTCAGTTGTTCGCCATTACGCAGACATTACCGGTCGCCCTCGTCATCTTCCACCTCGGTATTCGCTAGGTTATTTGGCTTCTTCGATGGGCTATGCTGAAGCAGAGAATGCACAGTATCAAATAGAAAACTTTGTCAAAGCATGCCGAAAATACGACATTCCTTGTGACGGTATACACCTATCCTCTGGTTACACGGTCAACGAACAAGGTGATCGCTGTGTCTTTACGTGGAACACCTCTCGTTTTCCGGACCCTGAAAGACTGGCCAAAGCACTAAATGCCGAAGGAATCAAAATTTTTGCTAATGTAAAACCGTGGTTACTACACCAGAGCCATCCTGACTACCAAACTGTATGCCATGCGCGAGGTTTGGTGTGGGACGATGAATCCGATACACCAAGTACAGTGATGCAATGGCGAGCTGGACGCAATACCAAGGCAAAAGCGAGTTACATTGATTTCACCAGTCAATCAGGTTATGGATATTGGAAGTCTCATCTGAAGTCGGCTTTACTAAACAAAGGCTACCTGTTATGGTTAGACAACAATGAATTCACAATGTATAACGACAGCCATACTTATGCAGGTCAAGTACGTCCTGATGTTTATGATAGTTTGACAACTTTAGGGCCTCAATTGCCATCGGGCCAAATGACTGCTAAAGAGGCAGGCACAAGTATTCAGACACTGATGATGGCGCAAGCATCTTATGAAGCTTTAATTGAACACAGCCCAACACAAAGACCATTTCTTATCAGCAGATCAGCTACGCCATATTGTAATCAGCTGGTTACACAAACATGGAGTGGAGATAACAGAACTGATTGGAAAACTATCCAGTTCAATGTACCCATGGGGATCAGTGCTGGATTATGCAATATGCCAGCAGGCTATGGTCATGATGTTGGTGGATTTGCGGGACCTAAGCCAGATCCAGAAATGTTTATACGATGGATTCAACAAGGTGTTTTTTGGCCAAGATTTTGCATTCATTCTTGGAATGATGATAATTCACCTACAGAGCCTTGGATGGTAATTGAAGGTTTAGAGAAAACGATATGTAATTCTTAAAATTCATTTTCATTCTTACAGTATCCTGAAGCCTTGCCAACGATTCGGGCAGCTATGCATTTCCGATACAAGTTAATTCCTTATATTTACTCGCTTTACGTACAGTATGCCTATCGATCAGGTGAGCCCTTGATCCGGCCCGTTTTCTATGAGCATCAATACGATACATCCACCTATCAACAGCAGTCAGAGTTTATGCTGGGTCCTTCTCTATTAATTGCGCCCGTGTTCAAACCTGGTCAGATTGCTAGGACAGTACATCTACCCTCTTGCACTGAATGGTACCATTACCAAACAAGCACATATTATTCATGCCAAAAAAGCGATCGGACAATAGACGTTTCTGCAGCTCTCGATGATGAAATAGCTCCACTTTTTATCAAAGCAGGTTCCATGTTATGCTTTGGGAAGTTTATGAAGCATGTCGGTGCAGAGCTTGATAACGAGCGACGTGTTCAAATCTTTCCTGAGCGTGAAGTTTTAGGACAGAGAAGATATTGTGTAATTTTTGAAGATGATGGCAATACGCTGTATCACGAAACAGGAAAAGCGTATGCTGAAATACATATATGGATGGAAGCTAGAGAAACAACTATCTTAGTAGGACTAGAAATTGTTAATGATGGCTATTTTCCTGATTATGATACTGTCTGGATTACTTGTCCTATTGAAAATGAAAGGAGAAAGCTTGTATTTGAAGATCAGGAAGAACTTCAGAAATTACCAGAGAAAACGGATTCTGCTACCAACTTGATTTATACCGGCCTTCCACTGCGCCTAAAAAAAAGCAGTTGAAGTATATGGTTCTATATCAAGAGGTTAAGTATAACAAAAAAGAAGTTTTTTTTGTCGCAATAAAAGCTACATAAGAGAAAGACTTTTTGCTTTCCTAACTACAAGTTGTCTTACAAAATACTCAATTGTATTTATTAAAGCGAATTATTCAAATAAAAGAAAGATTCAGTATATTGAGTTTAGAGAGCGAGTTATCACTGTGATGGCTGTCTCTCACATACAAATGAAAATGGGGCAAACGATCAACAAGCAAAAAATTCATGATAATCATTGGTTGTAAATTGGTTGCTGGGTCATCCCATATAGAGCTGTTGTCTCTCAAAGTAAAAACAATTGGGTTGAGGCATGGTATTAATAAGGACTCATAATTATCATGCATGAGCTGTTCACTCTGACAAAAAGCACACAATTGGCTATCGTCATCTTTCTTCAAATAGAACTGCAGCGCTGTTGCTGTTTGATCATTAAAATGAGATTAGAATATACACCCGAAAAGCAAAGTATTACAAATACACACTTGTCATCCTTAGCCATTATCAGCTTCAATAGTTTATTTCGCCTTTATATAGATAATTTCTATACCATTCTTTTTGTGCAATGCTAACTTGTCTTTGTGGTTGTGGTGTGCATTAGAGAAACTGCTTCTTATATGGCGGTTTGTGAAAGTTAGTTCCATTCAAGGCTGCATTGCTGCATAAGCTTCTAGCTTCCACTCAGAGCAACAGATTTGGAAAAAAAAAAGAAATAAGAAACACTATAGAAGGAAGAGTAAAGTTTAATTTTAGGATACTCTTCATTCCAACATTTAGATGTACACTGATTGCTGAAAACTAAGGCGGAGAGATATGGTACCAGTTAGGTGTGACATAAAGTCGTTTTCTTTTTATTCTTATAGCAAGTTAAATAGTTCATTGTAATAAATAAAGTAAAACGCATTAAATAATAAAGGGCGTTTTTAGTCTCTTACACTGAGTATGACATACTGTGCCTAATTGTATTTCTAAAGATTTTTATTTGCCTTGGATAGCAGCTTGAGCACCGTTGAAGGATTCAATGACGTGGGCATAAGAGATCATACGCTTAGCGAACAAGTTAGCCAAACCGTTGACATCCATACGCCAGTCACGAGCCAATTCACAAGCAACACTGAACCAATTGACGAGTTGAACACCAGCTGCTTGCATTCTCATCCAAGAGGCAGTACGGACAGCTTCATCAAAAGTACCAGAAGCATCAGTAACAACAAATACTTCAAAGCCAGCCTTACGAGCACTCAAGGCAACAAAGGTAACACAGACATCAGTAACAATACCAGAGACAATCAATTGCTTCTTGCCAGTCTTCTTGACAGCCTTGACGAATTCATCACTGTCCCAAGCGTTGATTTGACCAGGACGAGCAATGTAAGGAGCATTGGGGAACATTTCCTTAAGAGCAGGGAGCATGGGACCATTAGGGCCGTCTTCACGAGAGGTGGTCAAGATGGTGCTGGCGTTGAAGTACTTGGCGGTTTCAGCAAGACCCATAATGCTGTTGAGGTAATCATCAGGCTGATAGTCGCGAACCAAGTTGAGAAGACCGGTTTGGTGATCAACAAATAAGAAGGCGGCATTCTTGACATCAAGACGGTTGTAAAGATCAGCAGTAACAGTAGAGATCAAGGCAGCAGCGCCGACAAAAGCAGTAGCAAGAGAGAAACGCATTTTCAATTTAATTGATTTGTCTGATCAAAAGAAGAAAGAAAGAGATTGATTGAAACCATTTCTGAATGAAAAATCGATCTTATTTATATCATTTAAAAGGTAGAAAAAAGAAACATGTCTTTACGATTTTTGATCTCCCTGAGTACATGCGGGGTATAGAAAGTACTAAATTTGGTAAACTTTCGTGCACTCCGAAATCTTTGTCAGAATTCATAAGCTATTAGACATACAGATAAATAATGCTTACATTACACTTAGCACATTTTTACTAGCACAATTAATTTCTAAGCAAATATGACTAATAACTGAATTTTTCAAGTTGAAACCAATCAATTAGTAAATTCAGCTTTATCATACACGATGCTTTGTGGACTCAAGATATATCTTGTTTACAATCTTCAGAAACCAGCTCTACGGGTTTGGTCATCGTGTGAAGGCATCGTTGACATGTTTTCTTTAAACATTACTTGTAAAGTTATACAAAAACAGTGTTCTTTTTAAAGAGACTCACTTTTCATCCAGCATGATTTATCCTGGCTAGTGAATATCGGATTTTTCGATTGAGTTTGCGCCTTAAATTTTTATCATAGTAGCAAACCTTGAAGAGTTGTTGATTCTATCACAGGACAATCTTTTTTTTTCATTTCGATATCTTCGACGACTCAAAAAGTATGAAATCTCCTTTATGGATGTTTTCCTTATTGTAGTTAACACGATGGAGACAACATGAAGGTGGTATCCATCCAGTTGTAATGCCTGCAACAATTATTGCTCCTGTTGATTTTATGAGCAGTGCTACACTAGTGCTACACTAGTTTGTGCTTCTGATGAAGCATCAAGATCTTTATGCATTTATCTGTTTCACATAACAAATATTAATATACATCTAGCTTATCATCAACAATGTATCCCAAGAATTAAGAAGATTCAGAGTACATGCACTTGGCTGGAGAGTAGCGAAGTCGAAGCAACTACTGTACAACTTCTGCAAGTTGCTGTCATTTAGTAGACTGCAAACGAATGCTAACACTTTCTCAATAGATCTTGGTACCACGTTCTCTTTCTGAGCAGTATAAGATTCAAAGCAATCACCAAAGTTACTGCCTCTGAGCTTCACAAGACAATGCTCTCTTCTTTCAAGACAAAGGCACCTAGAACTGCTTTAGTTATTGATAGTTTCACAAAAATGAACACAGTGAGCTTATTTGATTATAACAAGATGAAAAGAAGAAACATTTATAGTCTTTATCTGTATCCTGCTGTTTTAAGAGAAGCGCCAAGCCAATCGATTGAAATGATTAAAGATAAAGTCTTGAAGACGACAACTGAAGTCAAAGCCATCAAGCAACCAGATATGCTACTATATGCCATGATCTTTTTGTCTGTGAATGTCTATTACTTTATACACTATTAAAAGCATATTTCTTATTTCTTAACTGGTAATATACCATGTATTAGCCAATGGTCAAAAACAAAACTAGATGAAGCTTTTTTCATCAATGCCAAGTTTAACTCTATTACTGTAAGTGTCTTTGATAGACTTCGCATAGTCTTTACAATTCGATCAGGCAGTGTCTTAGTATCTTAATGTTTCAAATAGCATTGCAAACCAACTCTTCTATTTCAAAGACAAAACAAGATTATGCAAAAGTCGCTTCAAAAGCCAGGCTTTTGGTTTTCAATTGACACGTCTTCTGATGAATGTCTTGAGTTATGCCAAATGGAGACAAAGATTCCAGAAGCTAACAAAGTCAATTTCGACTTCTTAAAAGCCGCAAACAAAATAAAGCATATGTTTGATGAACTGGTGAGCAGAAGCAGTAGCATCGGAAAACATAGTCATTTGGTACACTGCTTCATGGTAGCGACACATTTTGCTTTGAGATGCATCTAAAACATAATGGCCTGCATCTCGTACAAGAGGTAAGCTTTGTGAGACTTCCAGAGACAGCAAGCGGATTTAATTCAGTCGCCCAAAACTGTACAGTCTTTGTTGTATATCAAAGTAAGTATAAACAAGTTGGGCTATGTATTTTAGATTTAGATGTACTAAGTTACATTAGGATTCCATAACTTCACGTGCTTTAGCACTCCAAACTTGAAGCCGGAAAACAATCAGCATTCATACTAACGAAAATCAGATTGGGATGTTGAGGAATGATTTCCATAATATCTATGTTGCTCTGTCTTTTTTTCTTGTGAGTTTCTTTTGCTAAAAAAAAAGCCTAATATTCACTAATCAATAAGCATAAAAAAAGTATAGGTCTTTTGAAATAAAAAAGTCATAAGCTTTCCTTCACAAAAAGCGCTTTTTATTACATAAAAGATTTTAACATAAGTAATAAGCTATACACTTTATTCAAAGAAATGTTACTGGCTTCATTGTAGTGTGTTGAACACAACGCTTTTTTTTTCGCAGCAAGATCTCTTTGTTTCTCTATGATACAAAGTAGAATGTTATGTGAGAAGTTTATACCTAACTTAAGTGCAATCTCGGTCCTGTACCGCACTAAAACCTTGCAATATCAATTTTGTTATTAGCGGAGAAGTAGTGCATTTCATGTCCACTATTGTTTCTTGTCTCAAAGACTTATCTAATAGATTGGTACCTTTTACTTTCAGCCTAATTCATAGCGGTGGCTTTTATTAAGTTTCACGTCAACGGATGTACTATCTAGAACTCTGTGTAATGCTATGCATTTAGTTATGACTGTAACCTTATTGCTATTGTTGAGATGCAAGTGTGCTTAGATCACTGCATGCATCAAATGCTAATAAGAGGATGTATTTCTATGTCATAGAGTAAGGGAATAACTTTATTTAGCTTTATCAAAAGGTAATCAAATCATACAATCCATTGAAAACAGAACATATCAAAATACTGTTTATGAGTCCAGTTAAAAGAGGCTTTTCTACAATAGCATATTACCTGCTTTATCTTTTAACAGATTAATCATAATAGTTCTTAATTTGAGTGATCCAAAAATAAACTAAATTGCTTATGTTTTATTAGAAGTTCTGATAAAATGAGCACCCATACGAAAATATAGTTTTGATGAAGCTTAGAGAAAACTTAAGGGGTTTGAGTATTAGTTCATCAAATTCACAAAATGAAAATGCTGTTAAAGAAGAGTAGCTAATGTAGTATGATTAGGCAATATCCTGCAAGCTGAGAGTTAATGGTTGAACAGTAAGAACAGCAAATAGGTTTCTTCGCATGATACCCATGTATTGTGTAATTGATAGCAAGACATAAGAACACAAAGCCGATTGAAAATTGTTCAGCGATACTAAACCAGCCCAAATTTGAACTCATTACTTTGACAACAAAACGTCTACCTACCTTTTGCTAGGCATTTTTTGAGAAAAGCGAGAGAGAGAAGAAATAAAAGCTGACGAAGAAAAACATTTTGTGAATGGTACAATTGTGCGTTGCTGCGAACAACAACTGAAGAAGTAACAATCAAATGTTGAACAATTTAGATAGAAAGGATAATAACCTCCGTCATCTCCAACATCATTATCATCGCAAAAATGAAGGCAATATGTACTATCTTGTTTCTTTTTATTAATCTGATATTCTTAGATAGAAGAGTGTCTTCTTGAAATGCTTTGGCTTGCTCATTCCTTTTTTATACCTTTCTTTACATACACTGTGACACAGATTGGAATCCAGCTGTCATTTTTGTTGGTAACTCTGCGAAAAAAAAAGTGCCTCTGTATCACACGGCTTTCACTTTGAAAAGGGCTTATTGTGGGCTCAAATGATGAAAGTCTTGACTTCTTTCTTCTTGAGTATGCCTAGTATGGCGAAGGAAGCTCTCTGTTAAATTTCGAGGGGGTTGGTGATAACGAACTGAACTTGGTCTCTTTCATAATAAAAAATATCTAAAGACAAAAAAATGACTGGAGAAAGACCATTTGTAAACAGGCTCTTAGCTTTTTTCAAACAGTCTTTGAATAAAACAGGAATCCAGTATTTTTTTTTATTGACTGAGTATCTTGAACAATTCTATTGAAGGATCATCAATGAAGACATCTTTAGGTGAATGAAATCAGTAGAGATATTATTTCATTTCTAGCATATGATCCGCCAAACAAATAAGGAAAAGCAAAAGAGGAAGACAATAGGATACAATCTGTTCTTCTGATATTTGAGTGATTTGCGGCGGAGTTTGTTTTATTTTAACCAACTCATTTTTAGTTTTCTACTATTTAACTTTCTTCTCTTTAAAGACAACAAGAGAAAGAAAGAGAGGGAGAAGCCGCGAAGCAAGAAAAGAAAAAAGAGAAGCAAATACACTATGACATCAGAGAAAGCTAACTTCTCTTCCTCCTATAAATCAAATCCCGATACCAACCAAAGCAATTCCCAACTTTCTGATTTCTTATGGCAATCACCTTCACAATTTAATTGTCACTTTGATGAATCCGCTAAGCAGGCTATATTAACTCGGTGCTACGAAGCATTATGGATGAGCAATGATGATCTGATGAAGCAATACTTTTTCGGTTCAAAAGAGCAGATGCAGCACGTCTTGTTGTTACAGTCTCAAAGACATGACGGAAAAGAGCAGAATACAGTAATTGATCCAACACTATGGCACACAAACGCCATCATTCCAACACAAGACTTGTCAAGTCAAAAAGGAAGACAATGTGGACATGTGTTTCGTAAAGGAGAGCCTGTTTATCGATGCCGGTAAGCTTGTTATCATTGTCTCAATTATCTTCACTCCTTAATATTATTTTATTTTATTTCATTTGTTTATTTATAGTAACTGCGGTTTGGATGATACGTGCGTCTTTTGTAGCAAATGTTTTCACGCGACAGACCATGATGGTCATGATATTCTGTTCTCTGTAAGTCCTGGATCAGGTGGTTGTTGCGATTGTGGTGATCCTGAAGCTTGGAAGGTACCACTTCAATGCAAAATACACTCTAGCGAACATACGTATGCCAAGTTAGATATCGGATCAGAGCGAGCATCTATCGACCCAGCTCTAGTTGATTCTATCCGGGCAACAATGGCATCTGTTCTCAATTTCCTACTAGACACATTTGCATTAGCACCAGATGAGGTTGTTCTAAATTCATCAACTGAAGAACTTATAAGAGAAAATCAGGAACAGCGCACAATTCTCAACAGAATGGGCATTCCTAATCAAACAGGCTTGATAAATACAGCTACGCCAAACCGCCTTGAAGAAGAAGATGACGTAGACATGGACAAGGAAAATGATGATGTTAGACAGGACACACATCATTCTAACCCATCTATACCAACAAAAGAAGGCGAAAAGGAGCTGTATGCTTGTATTGCTTGGAACGATGAAGCACACGCATTTTCTCATGTATTAGAGTCTCTTATGACAGCTACTGGATGGGAATGGCAAAAGGCGAAGCAGATTGTGGATGTCATTCATGTACATGGAAGAGAAATTATTGCTGTATCTGAAGATATTGCTGAGTTGCGCAAAATTGCTGCTCCCCTTTCTGCCATCAATCTAGGTGTAACTATTCGCCCAGCCAAAGATACGTTCCGGGAGCAAGTGTGTGGTTTGTTGGTTGATTGGCTTAATGAGATCATCAATGGTAGAACTCGATTCTTTAGTGACGTACCTAATGGCGACGCCATTGTTCGAAATATTCTTTGTGAAGAGCTATGCGCTGGATGGGAGTTACGTTTACCTTTGGCTCTCTTAACAACAGGTTCTCGAACGTCTAATACAGACAAAAAATCAGCAACCAAACCTAAACAGACCAAGAGCGAAGGTGCCGAAGAGAGGGAAGACGAAGAAGAAGAAGAAGGTCCTGCTGAAGTAAGGGAAGATAACATGAGAGACGATACAGCTATATCAGATTCTCTAGAAGACGTGGAAATGTTTGAATCGGAAGATACTCAAGGTAAACAAAATAGTTCTGTTGTCTACCGCAATCAATGTGATGTTGCCAGCATCGATTGGGATCCTGCTGCTATGGTTAGAGAATATCAACAGTTGCGGGCAGAAGAAATTGAATTTGGTGAACACTTGTCGGATAGACTCGGTAAAAAGCCAAGCAGGGACAACGATCCTGTGTACCAAGAAAGAACTGAACTGGCAACTCATTTGCAAAAGGAGTTTGAACAAAAGTTGCGTTTAGATTATTTTATGCTATACGATCTAAAGCTATGGAAAGAAGTGCGTATTTCACTAAGAGAGCTCTATATTGCATCATTGGCATCCAACCCTCACTTCAAGAAGATTCTAGGCAAACGGCTGGCTCGAAATTATGCACGCTTAGCTGAGTCGTTTTTATTGAGAGATAGAGAGCCCGAAAATTCAATCATCTTGTTCTCTGTTCAATTGCTGACTGTGCCTACTGTTTCAGATTTACTTGTTCACCACTATTACTTCTTTGGTCTCATTTGTTCTACCTTGACTGCCTTCTTTCTGACAGACCGTCTCTATCTTTTGTTGCCATCTCAACGCTTAGATTATCCTTCTCGAATCAACTGCGAATCGCGAGCTTTCCGTACAAGACGTTATTTTAACGCTTTTCACGATTTAAGATATATCATGAACGTGGACATGATTAAATGTGTGTTGGCTCAAGATCCTCTCTATCTTCGTCAATATCTAGACTTGATCAGTTTGTTCCAGGGAATGAATGCTCAAATATGTCAAAAGGATACACACGTTGAATACGAATCTGAAATTTGGGTTAATGCCTTTAATGTGACGCTCCAAATTGCTAAATGTTGTCGACAGTTTTCTGATTGCTTTTCCATGCTGCCCTTAAATACTGAACGAGAAAAGACGTCTACTGTCTCTACTATCGTTCGAGCTGTCTCTCGTGTTTTGAAAGCCATTGTGGAATGGGGCCAAATAGATGAAGAAGAAGAGGAAATGGAAAAGAACAAGCAACTTGCCCAACCTAACAATACCACAGGCAACAATGCACCTCCTCAAAAGATCTATGGCGCTATGGCTCAAGAGTTTCATACTGTTTCTCTCGGATATACTGAGCCTTTCGAAGTCATCAATTACAATGTGGCCACACAACCTGTCTCATTTCATCACCCTTTGCATTGGCTACTTTCAGGCCTTTTAGAGTATGCACACCTCTTGACGGATGATGTCTTGTTACAGGCTGGATGGGAAGGAGGTTTTAAGAAGGTAATTACGCTTTTCCATCATTCTTCTGCCACTAGTGCCTCTGTCTTGCTATCTATTCTTGATTTCCCTATTCGTACCATTGTGTTCTCTTCTCAAATTAGAGCAGGCGTTTGGGTTCGTAACGGATATGGTATTCGAAATCAGGTGAGTTATTCTAAAGCACTCATCTTTTTCTCTTATTCACATAGCTTTTTAGGCACATCATTATAGAGACATTTCGCTTCGCGAAAACACATACGATGCTGATGTTTTCTTACTTCAACTGGGCTTCGCTATATTAGATTCAAACCGTTTCTTAGCAACTTTGTTAGATCGTTTTGATCTTACTTCTTGGTTCCTGGGTACAAAGAAGCATGAGGCATATGACCATTCTCAGACAGTGTTTATGGTGGAAGAGCTTCTAAATCTACTGATTGTTATAAGCTGTGAAAGAGCTAACGTATCTGGCATGTCTATTCGCGAAAAAATTCGTCGCGAAATCATTCACAGTCTCTGTCTTGGTTCATCTGCTTATTCGGAGCTCACCAAACATATCCCCGAGAGAATTACAGAGCATCCTGAATTTGATCATATCTTAAATCAAGTAGCTCACTTCAAGAGTCCAGATGGCGTCAATGACCATGGTACTTATGAATTGAAAGATGAATATTTTGAACATGTCGATACATACTTTTGGCATTTCAGTCGCAATAATCGGGAAGAGGCTGAATCTATTTTCAAGTCAAGATGGAAAAAACAAAACCCAAACAGGAAAGAAGAGGAATTCTTTATTCTGCCCAAGATCTCACCTATTGCACCTGGTCCTTTTGAAAACATGAACTCCTTTTTGCAGTCATCTCTCTTTGTCCAAATGCTATCTTTTGCATTATGGAACATCTATACGGGTGAAAATCACAAAAGCGACACTATTCTGGATCAAGTGCTTTATTTGATTTTGTTAGCTTTAACGGATGAGAATTCAGAGGATGCTCACCAATCTGGTCTTGGTAAATTCTATGACTATGTTTGTTCTTTGCATTTCACTGTAGAAATGCCAAATTCATCAGAAGAGGGCAAATCAACCGCAGTGCCGTCTCAAACTCAAAACATGTCCCTATTTGACATCATGGTTGTTCTTTACCGGGATGAACGTTATGGCGAAATCTCAAGCCGGCTTCAATGGATTTTCGAAAAGTTGTTAATGAAGGGTTCTGCTACGACTCAGCAACAGGTTCAAGCTTGGCAATTACAACATCAGGAAGAGATACAGAACAACTCGCAACAAGACACTTTAACTGAGCTTTCTGAAGTAGAACGTAAAAAGCTAGCAGCCAAAGAAAGACAACTAAAAATCATGGCCCAATTTGCCCAGGCCCAGTCTCAATTTATGGAGCAAAATGAGTTTCTATATGAAGACGAAGATGATTCGTTTGAAGATGCGCCTGAAGCATTTTCTTCTTCAGAAAACGAAAAGAACAGTAAAGCTGGTGTTGTTCATCGGTTCTGCTCCTATCCTACAGGCACATGTATTGTATGTCAAGAAGACGTCAATGATCGATCTTTGCCTTATGGTCTTTTGGGATTGATACAAACCAGTAATATTGTGCGCGAGACACCTATGAATGACACATCATTGATAAACGATATCTATAAAATGGGTGCTAATTTGGATACGGATTGGGATGATCATCAATGTTTGGACGAATCAGCGTCCACTGTGCCAGGCTTTCCAGCACATTTACACAAAACCGGTCTATACGCTTCTTCTTGTGGTCACTTGATGCACATTAAATGTTTTGAGGTCTATTGCAATTCAATTGACTCGCGCCATGCAGCTCAATTAACACGCAACCATCCTGAAAACCGATCCCGAAAGGAGTTTATGTGTCCCCTTTGTAAGTCTTTGGGTAACATTTTATTACCAGTTTTTTGGAAGGGTAAGAAAGAATCATATCCCGGCGTATTGTCTAAAGCGGAAGAAGCAAATTATGCCTTCTTCTACAAGTCAGAAGTAAATCAAGTTGTGGCTAAATTGAAAAGTTCAATTATCAATTCTTCGCGTAATGCACAAATCCGCAAATCGAGTCGAGATACCTCTGCTACTAGCCGCATGAAAGATGTCATGACACAACTATTGCCTAATCTACCTACCATTGCCACAGCTGCTACAGCCACCGGTACTCCACCCCCCATCACACCTCCATTTGCTAACGCACGTGAATGGGCCCCTACTACTTTCCCCACTCGTCTCCCTGTAGCTATACCTTTTGAGACAAACACAACCCAAAATACGGAACTTCAACCTCCACATGATGAAGAAAATCGCGAAGGAGGCGACCAAATGAACATTGAAGAAGATGAATTGGCTCGCGACTCTGATTCAATGTTGGTACGAAACACATATCCTGCCGACTCGTTGCCATTACCTGATGGTCATCTTGGGCCTTTTGAAAACGACATATTGCATAGCACGGCGATGGTTAGTGCTTTGCTGATTAAAAAGTCATACCACCGTCTCTTAGACGTGCTAGGCCTGATTTATCAAGAGATTTGTACAGATGAAAACCAACGTGATATGTCAACTGCAGCCGAAAACGTAGATATGTTGTGGGGCATTATGGGTTATACGATAGCAGGCGTTGAGATTGCTGCTCGTGGATTTGCTCGGACTAGCTTTCAGGCCGAGGAAAACACAACCTACACCTTATTTGACCAAATACCAGCACAAACACAGACATTGCTTCGTATTCTTAGTGATACTGTGATGGCGTATACCACACTTATGTGCTCATCCGGTGCTGATCCCAAGTTTTCTTCCACAAGTAGTGTACCTATGGCGCGTGTCAGTATGTTTTGTCTAGGTCGCATGAGACAAATTTTTGAGGTTAGTGTGGATGATGTTGCAAACTTACCTGCTGGCCCTTCGCAAAAAATTGTTTTGTATGATAACGCACCACTTTTGGAAGATGATCCCTTTATGATTCTGACTGAACTGTCTCTCCATTTGGTGCCTATGACCCAAGCCGATATATTCCCCTTTTTACGTACTTTATTATTGGCTGAACTTGCAAAGACAGCTGTTGGATTGCTTCAAGATCGCCTTGGAAGACAAGAATCAGAAAGGGAAAAGCAGGAGATACGGTCTAGCTTACCTAGTGAGCCCTCTCATGACATTGCTGCTGCCAAGGCGTTTGCATTTTCTTTAATGGATAAACTTCAGTTCACTCCAGAAGAGGCTCAGGTAGCTTTTAGAAAATTTGGTAATGATACTTGCTTCTGTGCTCTACTCAAATTTTTTGCTTTACCCTTTTTGCGTCGCGCACTCATTCTGATGATTGCTCGATTTGGTCTTGTTATTCCATGCATTGAAAACGATAATAGTACAGATGAATTAGATCGTCTGATGCGCTTATTACATCTACCCAAGTTTACCGAGCTGTTGCAACCAACGCTTATGACCGAATCTTTACTTCAATATTGGTGCTCACAGCATTTACGAGAATCAGAGCGCCGTATCCAAGTTCAAGAGGGTTTGATGGCACCTCTATCTTCTAGCCGCTTAAATAACATTCCATTGGATTTACCCACACCTTTCCAACTGATTGCTTTACCTAAGCGCCTAGACCTCTTGTTTGATGAAAGTATGAAGCGTGTCTGTCAGAAATGTGGTACAGTACCAAGCGATCCAGCCATTTGTTTGTTTTGTGGCACTTTTGTTTGCTCCCAAAGCTTTTGTTGTGCTGAAGATGAAGAAGGTGAATGCAATCTTCACACATTAGAGTAAGTGCATTTTCTACAATTTTTTTTCGGCAGTATTGATATTTACTTATCTTTCAAACTAGGTGTGGTGGCGAGATAGGTGTGTTTTTGTCCATTAAACGGTGCGTACTCATTCTGTTACATAATGGTAATGGATGGTTTATGAATGCTCCTTATCTGGACCCACATGGTGAAGTAGATCAAGGACTAAGGTAAGTTTCACAAAGAAGAGAAAGTGAAAAAGAAGATCTGATCGAATGGTCAATTAGACACGGCAGACCTCAATACCTGAACGCCAAAAGATATGCAGAAATTCGCAAATTGTGGCTTCAACACAATATACCTATCTATGTAGCAAGACAAATTGAAGCCAATTACGATATCGGTGGATGGACAACATTGTAAACATTATGTTAGAAATAAAACAAATCAATTTTTATGATAAACTCTAAGCTTTATATGTATATACAAGAGCATCTCTTTTTGTTCAACAAAATTAGAAAGATAATCGGGTAGATAATAGTGGTCATGATTATGAACGAGATGATTCAGAATTGAATGGGAGAAGAGCTTTCCTAGCATGATGAATCTAAGTAAAAAAAAAAAGAGAGTTAAAGCAACTGCTTTAAAGCAAAACATAAGACCCACTTACTCGCTTTGCAATATGAGAAGCGGTTTTGTCTGTAGTCACCACCTCCCAAGCAAAATCAACATCATAGGCCAACTTGATGCAATAAACTAGATGCTTGGATTCTACTTCACCCATACCAACATATTCCTCATCTACAGTACGAGGCATAATTTCCGCATTATTTCCAAGTGCATATTGAATCCATTTTAAAATAGTATGTTCGGTTACGTTGATTTCATTGATATGTGAGACAGAAGGTGGTTTGATGTCAAATGGGGCTGAAATGGTCATCACATTGTGTTTGTTATCATGATGGTATCTGAACTCATAAGTGCCAACTTTCCATGGTAACTTGGATCCAGCAAAAATTATAGAGCCTTCTGTATGCAACTCTGTTTCTGGAGGAAAAACGACCTCATCAGAGGAAGAACTTGTTGCCGCATTAGTCCAATGCCATAGCCCACGCGAACTGATGTTGGTGATATGCTTGCTTTTGTTTGCATTCACTTCAAAAATCCCAATCCAGTCTTGTGAACCATGATTTTCAGGTGCTTCCCATGCAAGCTGAATAGGTTGACCAACTTCAAAGGTGTTTGTATTGTTGTTTGTCACGACATTGAGCTTATAACGCGAAAGATCGTACATATCTATATCATCTGCTGTCAGCGGAATGACACGCGAGCGAGAGATCTGTAGCAGTTGTTTGGTTTCATTCAAAACGCCTTTCAATCGAGGACGAGCTGCTTCCACAATTTCCTCTACAACGTCTCTTGTTTCTTCCACAGCCTTTTCAACTTTTTCTACTGTTTCTTTGACAATACGTTCTACATGCTTAGTGCTTGTCTGTTTCTCGACGATCAGACGCATTACTTCTTGTTGTACTTTCTCAGGTACAGCCTTAGGTAAAGCAATAGCAGTTGACTTTAACGTCTTCGTTAAACCAGCTTCCTTACGCACTTGATCGCCGTAAAGCTTGCGCATATGAGGACCTTCGACATAATGAAGAAACAAGAAATTGCAAATTTGAGAGAACAGGGCAAGAGCAAAAATGAACCCATTGTTTGCGATCAGCGTCATACCCCAAAAAGCAGCATGGCCCATGATTTTTTCTGGATTGTTCAAGTATCGGTAGATACCAGTATACAATAGTTCTGAGGAATGATCCTCTATAAAGAAATCACCATAAAACCATCCAAAGTCGCCCAGAACTTCATGGATAGAAACAGAAGTCCAAATATGAAGCGAAATAAATGTTAATCCAAGTGTATGACGAAGAAGTGTTGTACCATAGGCCCAGTTGTCAGGCAAAGTGTAAGTTTTCCAGCAGGCAATAAAAAATGTAGCATAGGACATACAAAGCGTAAAGTTGTAAATGCTAAGATGAAAAAATGAGTTGACATTCTTTCCTGGAGTTATGCAAAAGCTCACCTTTTCCAGTTTTGAAAAGCCTCTTGAACGCCACCGCCCCATTTAATGAAATGGCGAGTAAAGGACTTGTTATTGGATTGAAGTCTAAGGATAAAGCCATTACCAAAGGAATAAACAGCTCTCCAGAAAAAGGCTTGGGCAATTGAAATTGTAATGCCTGTTTTTCCAGTAATCAACGAAGGCACCATGATAGCATAAGCAATGGCAATTACAGTCACAAGGTCAATGGCTCGGAAAGGGTCGAAGTTTTTAAAGACAATCAAGTCATGTCGAAAGTATTTCATGAAAAACACATTATTGTCTGGTTGACTTGATACAGTTGAAGGACGTCGTTTCAAGACAGTAGGAGGATTGTAAATTTTTTCGATATCTGTAAAAAGCATTTGTTAGCTAAAAAAATGATTTGCTTATAGACGGATACATTACGAGGTGTCTCGACCAAGACAAGAAACGCAAATTGAAGAGCATGAGCAGCAATACTGACAAACAAGACGGTGTAGCTTCCACATAATAATGATACACCATAATAGCCAAAGTATCCAATTGAATACATAGGATGAGGAGCCATTTCGAATACGCCATCGAATGTCAAGGACTGTTCAATCAAGAAGAAAAAATCGCCCCAATCTAAGCTAAATTTTAGACTAACAATACAAACACAGGATTTACAACTACTTACACCAAGCAAAATCTTTCACGACTCTTTGAGCATCAATTTTGACCCAAATGTTGAAGACAATCAAAAACAAACCACCACCCCACCTTAATGCGTTACCCAAAAAGATAGAGTGAGGAGATGTGTTGAACCATGATAGAGCGAAGCACATATAAGAGGTAAAGTCATTCATTAAGATGAGGTCTACTAGTTGTCTATATAACATCCATGTGTTATATTCAATAGGTGCCGTCTAAAGCATGTAAGTTAGAATAAATGTCATATGTGAAAGAAGTGCCACATACATCAAAATCATAATCATCCCCCATTTTAACACTCAACTGATATTTCAGCCAATGATACGCCTTAGGATTCTTTTGTAAATCAAACAAATGATGCTTTTTTGCCCATCGAACAAGTCCTCGACTATCGCTTTGATGCTTTAGTAAAACACCCAAGCCAACATTGTAAGCCAATCGCCAAAAGAAGAAGACAAAGATAAACAAAATACGCTTGAACCAGACAGGCAAGACAAAGAACAAACCAATTTCCAAAGCCATGATACCTAAAGTAAACCAATCAAAAATACTTTTTTTAACCTTTGGGTTCAACAAAGTCTGGACCATCTCGCGTGTGAGAGGTACCCGAAAAACTAGTTCTGATTTTAGTATAGAGCTTCTCTTATGGATACTTCAGGTTTTCTTGTCTTTATATATCTCATTCTTTTATATGTACCTTTTCCATCGGATGTCTTGCCATATGAATAACGCATGTCCTTTTTTATATCGCCATCATATTGACCAACACCATCCAAAAGAGCAACATGGTCCTTATTCGAATTTTCAGTTGCTCTTTGGCGCAACTCAGCTTCCATCTGTTTTTTCAAGTAAAGAAGAGAAAAAGAAAAGAAAGAAAGGGGAGAAAAGAAGAGCAAAAGTCATAATATGCTAAAGCGTTGTACAGCCCGGCCAATGAATATTTTGTTGGTTACAGAGAAAGAAAATATCAGTGTTAAAAAAAAAACTGTCATTAGCGATTACAAAAAGAGAAATGTTCTTTTATCGAGATTGCTGTTGAAAAACAGATGTTTGATTTGATAGACATAGGTACATAGTAAGAGAGACCAAGAACCAAGTTGCTTGCTCAATGTTATACTTTTCACTATACTTTATTAAGTGAAAAACATCAGGACACTCTTTTTGCAGTACTGAAATCAAAGTCAACTATAGGCTCTAGTTCTTAACTATAGATTATCTCTAAACTAGCTATAAAGAAAGATACCTTTTATCACTTTCCCGAAACTTTAAAACTTGTTTGGGCTTGATTGGCTACTGGTTTCATTGTCACTAGCCCTGATAGGTAACACAAAAAGACTTGCTATTGAATAATCATTTTCATGCATTAAGTCAGGACTCTCAGGTCCATCAAATGACTGCCAAGTGCACGTGAAAAAAGGAGTTTGACTCTGACTAGCGGATGAGCTAAAATAGCTGAAAATGAAAAAAAAAGAAGCCATTGTTTAGGCGCATTTTTTCTAAGTCTCATAAGAAAACGTAGCTGCTGCGTGCAGGTACCTGCACGCAAGATAATTCTCAGTAAAGCTTTCTTTCCATTCTTTTCTCTGGAAATCATGTGAAAAAATTTGCTTGGACAGAGGACTCGCCCCTTTCAAAGTTTGATTCAGTAGGAGATACCTTCTTGCTTTTTTGGTAACCATCATCTTATGTTCTCTTACTTGATTTTTGTGAACCAAATTTGTAGCTCAAGCTTATCCATTATATTGTTAAATTATTGTAAACTACCTATTTAAATCAATGGATAGCGTTTAGCCAAAGAGAAAAAAACGATTATAGCGAAAAGATAGTCATAGCTCAATTCAAGTTTTCATTTTATTGAGCTTTGAATGTGGTTCTAGAGGATTTTAAAAGAAAGCCACATACTAATGAACAAGTACAATCCTCAACATCTGCTTCGGATCAGTTGACTAAACGAAGGATACAAAATCAACTGAGCGAGGGCAGATAGACAAATCGTTAGCTAACTAAGAACTGTGCCATAGTTTAACGAATGCTTGTAATCTGATCAATATATTTAAGCAGCTTGGAATTTCGACATGCATGGTATTGGCCAAATACCTGATCGGCTGAAAGCGGATTTAAATGACATATGAAGAACAGGTTGTAACTCGTGAATATAGAAGCGGCAAGCTTGTTGTATGTAATTCAGTGTGAGTCAATGGTCCATCATCAGTTGGTGCTTGTTGGACTTTAGTCTGCTAGTTAAGTTTGAAATTTTTTTATTGTTAGAAAAAACATCATTTATAGACTTGCACCAAATAACGCAGAAGATTTCTTTTCGAGTGTTGCTGCTGTCTCTAAGCGCTGTCTTTTAACCTCTTGCAAATCAAATAAGATAGGATCCACCTTGTTTATGTTTCTCTTCTTCACTTGCTGTACTTGAGTTATTGTAACAGTTGAGTTGCCATTAAGGGATACAGTAGATTTATCTGTTGTGGGTTTTGAAGATGGTATTATCAGGGAATCCTCCTTTGTCGATTCTAATGCTTCCATCTTTGCTTTTTGTATTAAGTAACCTAAGGCTTGGGCATTCATTCTCACTAGAGTTGGACAAGGATTACAGCAGCCAATAACACCGCTCGAATCAGTTGGCATACGTTCAACCAATGTCATTAGCATATGGTTAGGCAAAACATAACGAACGGATTCATCTTCTTCTCTAGCTGTGTGATCACGCCAACTATGTAATGCCTTAAAGACGGCCAGCTGTTGTGGGTTCAAAGCATACTTCCATTTAGTTAACATATGTTTCCAGCCACCGGGACCAAGGCCGTGCACGGCATCATAGACTTCCTTTTCATATTTTTGAAGAGCTACTTCATTTGAGCGCTGAAGACAGACACGCATCAGGCTACCTTCACTAGGAGAATTAGCCAAGAGTTCATTACGAAGACAATCATAGATATACAGCAAAAAATGAGTATCTGAGCGAGCATAGTTCAACATCTCCTCAGGTAAGGGTCTGATTCGCCAATCAGCCAGTTGATACTTCTTGTCAGCATCAAAGTTACAATACTTCTTCAAGAGATAAGCAAGACTATGATGAGGAAAATCAAGTACTTTGGTGGGAAAGTAGGTGTCAAACAGGTTGACAATATAGAGGCCAAAGTCGCGCTGAAGCCAGATAATATCAGACTCAGCACCATGAAGGACCTTGGTGATATTGGGATCGGCGAAATACTCATTTAGCATCCAAAGCTTGTCACGAAGTTCCAATGTATCCACCACAAAATCTTGATCACGTGTACTGATTTGCATGAGACAAGTGAAGCCTTGATAGCTGCGATAGTTGTGGTGTTCCAAATCTACTGCTATTTCTTCTTGTCCCTCTAAATTCTTGAGCATTTCCATCAATGTTTCTTCTTTGTCGACCCATACCATTGATGTGCTTTCAAATGGCTTGTACATTTCAGGTTCAGTTGACTGAAACATACGATCAGGATATTCAATGTGGTTAATTTCGTAAACATAAGGGTGAGGAAGCGATTTGTCTTCAGCTGTAGATACATTGTCGAGGGGAACAAGAGAGTGAGGCTTGTATTTAATTTTGCGTTCAAAAGGTGTTGAATTCGAGTTATCTACAGCGTCTTTAAACTTCATCTGAGGTCTGACTACATTGTTTGCATGCAAAAACTTATAGTCAAGCTTGTCCTAATCAACAGAAAGATTAGCTAAGAAAAGGCAGGTTGTCTTCTCCAGGTTTACCTTGGTAGCTATTTGTGTGACTTCAGGTGCGTTTTGCTTTAGCTCATCCTGTTTTCCTTTACCAGACATTTGGTCCAAGCATAAGTCCTATTTGAGAGTAGAGTAAGTCAGTTTTAACCATATAAAAAATAGAGGAAGGCTATGACAAAAAATATTTACAGCTTTCTCTAATAAACTATCGCAAACGTCAATTACTGAACCATAACGCTCAGAAACATCGTCGATATCATCGAAGCTTTTGACAAATATACCACAATCAGCAGCGCCATGCTGAAGTAAAGAGTTGCCGAGAGAAAGCGTACTTGAGCCAGCCAGATCTAAGTCTTTCGCAAATTGTCGATCAAGTGAGCGATAAAAACCGATTTCCTCTACCGAGATACTGTTGGCTGCTGCAGTTGCCGAAACCAAAGACTTAAATAAAGACGTTTGGAAAGACTTGAAATCTTTAACAGGATCTGGGATTCCTTGTGTGTCTATAGACATGCTTAAATTGATAAACAGAGATCAATCTAATTAAAAAATCTTGTGCAAAAAGAGATTTCAGGACGCGCCTATTTTACCCATAGGTAGGGGCTTAGCAATTAGTTATCAAAAGCAAGACTTTTTTTTCAGCTTATTTTTTGTTTAAGACAATTGCTACTTACCTTTCTTTTTCTCCTTTTCTGAAAACGTTTAGTATTATCACGATCCTTTTAGGCACTGATCAGTAGTTAGTGCCATTACAAGTGCTTTCAGCAATTGAGACAAGAGGACATGAAGTCCTACCAATAAGCGACTGTACTTATCTAAGTTTTTGGCGATAAACTTTCTTAACATGAGCATACTACCAACCAACAATTGTGCTTTTGTGCTACGTAAAGGCATCAAGTTACTGCAGACCAGCTGATCTGATAAAAACATCAATGCAGTTTATACCCATAAATTCTTTTTGAACCTTTGCTCCAGCCAAAAAGGAACATACGTCGCAGGACAGTGAGAAGGGATTCAGTTTATTCGACGGATTTGATCAATAATGAACAAGTTGTATTTGACAAGGATTGAATGACACAAACGATGGATCGACCATATATCTATTGGGAAGCTTGTTCATAAGCAACATTCCTCCTGTAAGTGTAACATAGTCTGCTTACTTAAATACCTGCAAAGGTTGTTCCTCTTTGGGCTGTTAGTCTTTCGTCTTCCTTTGATATTGAAGCTTAACATCCTCTTAATTCATAAAACGCCAACACGCACCCTTCTTACTTACGTTCCATTATTTTGAAGAATTAGAGAGAACAAGGAAAAGACAATGGTCATGACATTTTGGAGGTAAACTCGTTTACTGATGAAGGATCTTCATGTCCCATTAGTATTCCTAAGGACAGGATTGTGTTTTGTAACTACTCTTAACTTAGGGATGGACATAGGGTATTCAAATACATGTGTCTTGCTAAACGACATGATAACCACTTGGAAATTAACCGCAGTGTCACAGACTTTGACCTTTCTGTTTTTGATAGTCTAGCCGAACCTTCTATCAACAATGATTGCGTCTCAAATATCGTCCCCTCTACTTTTTTTAGTTCCTGCATCTACTTCTGCTTTTGATTCCTTGTCTACCATTTGACAACATTCCAACAACATACGCACGCTGTTTGAATACCCTAGTACGAGAAGTTATTTGGATGAAGAGACCCTTTTCCAACTTGCTAACTTGAAAGCAATTAGAGACACAACACAAGCAATAATTAGTTGGTGACAACCAGAATCTTAATATACAAAGTTAATAGACTTGTTATTTGATTACTGTTTTTATTATACTCTGTCAAAAGATTGCTTGTAGGGGACTATGAACTGGGAATAGTCGATAATGATCTTCTTGAGACCAAATTCATCCAAAAGAAGAATTAGAAATAAGTACTCAAAGAGTTACTTTGGAAGAATATTTTGAATAGCATGAAGCCAATCAGAGGAAAGTAATTGAAAAACTCTGATTTCAAAATCCTATGAGGACTCTCCTTCATCAACTTCGAGAGATGTATGGATCTAATTAAGATCTCACTCAACCTACATCTTCAGAATAGTTCTCTTTAATTTGCCTTCAAAGGATAGAAAGCAAAATAAACCGGAGAACCATTTTAGATAGACGTTGGACTGAATGCACTTCCTCACCTTTTACATGGTTGCACACAACTCGTTTAAATTTCTCTTTACTTATGCATAACGAAACGTTTTTATTTAACCCTGTATCTATCTTTATATCTATATATACATAGGTTAATTGACTCTAAACGACCTCAGATATTCTCTGATATATCTTTACGAGTTCCAAAGTTTTTTTGGGCTTTCTCAATACGGCTAGCAATTAAGAGATTGCAAAATGCATATGGTAGTGCTTATGACCTTTCCAGTCAAAGAATAAAGATAATATAAGCAATTAAAGCTGCAAGAATGTGTCACAGGTTGAATGTTATTGTTGGTGTACACGAATTTAGTGAGGGACAGTAAGCCCTATAATATCTGAATGTAAGAAAATGTTAAGACTAAAAGAACTCAAAGATGTTATAACTGCAGTGGTTAGCAGATAATACAGATACTCTTGCTTGATTATTCGGGATTGAAGCAGAAGCCTATCTTTAGTACATATTTGCTTTTTGTTTCAAAACATCATCAGTATCACACACATGTCAATCATGCAATTGTTACATAAGAAAACAAATCCCATTGTATGACCAAACGTTCTCTCCTTTTTTTTTACTGTACAGCCCGTGTCTCTTAGTGTGTGACCTGTTTTAAAAGCAGTGTATCTAATTTTAAGATTGTGAAATGAATTGTCTTTCTTTTCTATCTAATCCGCATATATCTTTTCAGCAACTCACTACTTTACATCTCAATATCTAATAATATCAACTAATAAGTATTGCTAAAGTTACTACGTTTCCTTTCTAAAAAATGTCATGTTTAATTGATGGTACTGAATGATTGACAGCCTTCTGAATTGTTACTAATGGTTTTCCTTACAGATATACGCGCTTTTATTTCTGTCAATGAATCTGCTTCCCTTGTTGAATTTGTTGAAAATAATCTAAAATCATTTGAGGATCATCAATTCGAGTCAGTTGAAGAATTGTCAAAGGGTTTGAAAGAACTCTTTGAGAAGGTTTACTTAGACCTTCGTCCAAGTACTACGAAAATCAGCTTGGATATCAAGGCAGTGCTGATCAAAGAAGCCTTTTTATATAACAAGGTACTATAGATGAATCTGTGTTGCTGCACAGAAACTGATTTGTATTAGATAACGACGGAAGCCGCAAGAAATGCCCTCTTTCAATGGTTTTATCTCTTAGTAAGTGCAAAATGATATTTTTTCCGTTACAAAAACTGTTTTGACTGACTCTTCTTCGAAGTGTGAAAATCATAATGTAGAGGAATTCATGGAAAAAAACGCAGACATGATTAATGCTGTAGAAAAGACAAAGACGAGCAATCCAAAGGCATTAATGGATAAAATGAGCGTACAATTACTCAAACACTACGAAAATTTAAGTCCAAATGAGAAGAATGTTTTGAGGTGCGTACTTCATCAATAATATTTTAAATCATACTAAATAGTTTGTCAAAGGCTTTCACTCTCATATATCGTGGACATGTCGAAGAACAACCTTGCCATTTATAAAAGTATATAAGCTCGAATCGTTTTTGGCATGTTGTGAGTAGTGTCAAATCCGACATCAATTCAATCGAAGAGGAGGAGAAGAAGAATCTCGAAACCATTTCAAAGCAAATAGTTGAAGTATGTCCTTCAATTGTGCTATTCATAAGTTTTTTTTCCACTGACAAACCTTAACAGGCATGCAAGAAAGGCATCGATGAAGGCTTAGAGATTATTTTGACCCAACAACTAAAATTAATCAAGGACCGTAAAAGACATTCATCTGAATACCAAATGCTTCAGTCTTTTAGCTACTTGTGCGTTTGACTGTTTTATTATTTTTATACAGCTAATGTTCTGAGCTTGTCATTTTATAGGTTACATAATTTTGAAACTTGGTCAAAGAGAAAAAAAGAATCTGAGGCAGAAAAAGTAGCTAGGATCAACGAATTGTTGACAATTGTCTTCAATGATAGTTGCTTGGTGACCAAGACGTAAGTATATCAAACTCGATTCCATTCTGAATGCTAATCGGAATCACATTTGTTTATTAGAGGTGAAACAGTTGGCAAAAGTACTCATGAGACCTACTTCCTCAATGAGCATAACTTTTCTGGAGGCAACAGCAGCAATTACAACACAAGCTTGGTATCAGCTCCTTCCGTCTCTCCTTCTTCCCCTTCCTTCTCCTCTCACATCGGCCGAAAAATTGATTTGGTAGTATGCAATGACCAAGATGCTGAACTTGCTTTTTGCGAATTTAAATCTACCAACAAAAAGCATTTAATTCAAAGTCAAGCCAGCAAAAATCTACGTCTCAATCAAACGATTAAGATTAACATGTGGAAGATGTTTGTCGATGAGCCAATAGTCTTTTTCAATTGGGAAGGTGATTATTATATACTCAAAAATGCTTGTTATACCAATAGCCATATTGTTATGTCATAGGTCGATTTGGAGAATTTCACAGTATGCAGGAGACAAGTGAAATTTTCGTCAGTCAACGAAAAGAAGCAATTGTCATACCAACAAGTCAGAAAACACTAGATGATAAATTTGCTACTACTTTTATTGCTTTTTTGAAGTGGAAGGTAAGCTGTATATTTAGATAGTGTATTGTGTATTGTATATTAACTGTTGCTTTGGTAGGCTCATTTGTTGGATGTTGAGCAGAAGATAGCAAAAGCATTAATAAGTCCAGACAGAAGAGAGTACGAGTATCCTGCTACTTGTTTTACGGTTGTAAATAATAAAAAGAGAAAGACTTCTGCATAAAATATTCTACAAAAAATATATTTCATTTTTCAGTCTTGATCTTTTGTTTAAAAAAAGACGATTCAGCGACGAAAGGCAACTTAGATCATAAAAGGCTTTTGCAGATTAAGAACAAAAAAAAAAGAGCTAAACAAGCACATACAGAGTAGCTTACCAAAACCACATCAGCCTAATAATCTCACCTCCGCTGACGAGCAGCAACTTAGATCATAAAAGGCTTTTGCAGCTCAATTAAGGATAAAGTATCTAAACAAACACATACAGCAATAAGATGGTATGCTGAGGGTAGTTTACAAAAACCACATCAGCCTAATAGTCTCACCTCCGCTGACGACCAGCAACTTAGATCATAAAAGGCTTTTGCAGATTAAGAACAAAAAAAAAAGAGCTAAACAAGCACATACAGAGTAGCTTACCAAAACCACATCAGCCTAATAATCTCACCTCCGCTGACGAGCAGCAACTTAGATCATAAAAGGCTTTTGCAGCTCAATTAAGGATAAAGTATCTAAACAAACACATACAGCAATAAGATGGTATGCTGAGGGTAGTTTACAAAAACCACATCAGCCTAATAGTCTCACCTCCGCTGACGACCAGCAACTTAGATCATAAAAGGCTTTTGCAGATTAAGAACAAAAAAAAAAGAGTTAAACAAGGTGAAGAGCTCATCGTCAGATGTCAAACACCAACAAGATACACGGAAAGGGGACTCTGGAATAAAAAACAATGACGTTTCATTTTTGAAATAAAACTAAAAGCTAGCACTTTTAGAAACATGCAAAAAGAGATTTCAGGACGCGCCTATTTTACCCATAGGTAGGGGCTTAGCAATTAGTTATCAAAAGCAAGACTTTTTTTTCAGCTTATTTTTTGTTTAAGACAATTGCTACTTACCTTTCTTTTTCTCCTTTTCTGAAAACGTTTAGTATTATCACGATCCTTTTAGGCACTGATCAGTAGTTAGTGCCATTACAAGTGCTTTCAGCAATTGAGACAAGAGGACATGAAGTCCTACCAATAAGCGACTGTACTTATCTAAGTTTTTGGCGATAAACTTTCTTAACATGAGCATACTACCAACCAACAATTGTGCTTTTGTGCTACGTAAAGGCATCAAGTTACTGCAGACCAGCTGATCTGATAAAAACATCAATGCAGTTTATACCCATAAATTCTTTTTGAACCTTTGCTCCAGCCAAAAAGGAACATACGTCGCAGGACAGTGAGAAGGGATTCAGTTTATTCGACGGATTTGATCAATAATGAACAAGTTGTATTTGACAAGGATTGAATGACACAAACGATGGATCGACCATATATCTATTGGGAAGCTTGTTCATAAGCAACATTCCTCCTGTAAGTGTAACATAGTCTGCTTACTTAAATACCTGCAAAGGTTGTTCCTCTTTGGGCTGTTAGTCTTTCGTCTTCCTTTGATATTGAAGCTTAACATCCTCTTAATTCATAAAACGCCAACACGCACCCTTCTTACTTACGTTCCATTATTTTGAAGAATTAGAGAGAACAAGGAAAAGACAATGGTCATGACATTTTGGAGGTAAACTCGTTTACTGATGAAGGATCTTCATGTCCCATTAGTATTCCTAAGGACAGGATTGTGTTTTGTAACTACTCTTAACTTAGGGATGGACATAGGGTATTCAAATACATGTGTCTTGCTAAACGACATGATAACCACTTGGAAATTAACCGCAGTGTCACAGACTT